>JADWQK010001358.1:0-353368 GCA_017933935.1 Sesamia nonagrioides
GGGGGGCAATTTTTTTCCACTTTAGGAGCGCCTGTCACGCAAACTATTCGGTTCCGAAAAAAAAGTATTTTAGAAACCTCAGTATCGTTGTTGAAGATCTATCCATAGATACCCCATACGTAATGTATTTGATGAAAATAAAAATGAGTTTCAGTTCTAAGTATCGCCCCCAACATTTACTATTATTCTTTTATTTTTTCATCAAAATCTTAACACAGAAAACCCTATCAAGTTTCAACAGTACACTTTCGGAAAAAAATGGCTGTGACATACGGACGGAGAGACGGACAGACAGACATGACGAATCTATAAGGGTTCCGTTTTTTGCCATTTGGCTACGGAACCCTAAAAAGACATAAAAAAAATAATATCGCCAAATGTCTCGTACTCGAACGTACAAACTTAAAAACAAAGTTGACTTGAGGGAGTGTAGCAAGTTTGTATGTAAAGAAACAAAATAAGTAGAACTAAGTTTACGTCAATTTACATTATCTTATTAGCTTTGTTTTTAATCACCTCTAAACTGTTAGACTAAACTTAACTGTGGGACTAAACATATATATATGGTTAAGCCTTAATACAATAGAAATAATAAATTGCACTGAACTTTAGTTTAGTTTCTGAATAAGAGACTCGGCATTCCTCTATCCCACTAGTTATATTAGTATACCCTGTACCTCTAGCGCTCTCCAATTAATCTGCAGTAGCAAGTGGTTAGCCGCACAGTTCGGTAGCTGACAGACGCCGAACCATAACCGTCAACGGCTTCGGTTGTGGCTTTGAGCTGTTTTGCCGCACTCAGCATTCCTGTACTAGCTATGTATCTGGCTCTGTTTAGTACATTTTACCCCAAAATTATCTACATCGACAAGAATTCATTCGATTATCTTCAATTTTTGTTCTAAAATACGGTATTGATGTGCAGCTACATAATTAAATGACCCAATTGATGGTTCTCTAAGCCCAATTGTCCTCTGACATACGACAGACATGTCCGGCCCAGTATTATATAAGTTTAGCAGCTTTCTGGGTAACATGTACGCCATCGTAGCAGACCCAGACGAAGACGGTGCGACTAGCTTGCAAAATCGGGACTCTTTGATGACAGAATTACGTGGAAAAAGTTGGCCTTTTTTCATGAAGTGGGACGATACAGGAATAAATGTTTTTTGGCCCCACTTATTTATTCGGTTCACTTATTTATTCGACCCGCTTATTTATTAACAGTAGAACCCCACTAAGCCGTCACCTTCGAGACCAGGACTACGGAGTAAAAGGCCGTATTATCCGCAAAATTTAATGTTTATTGAAAAAAATATAAAAAGACTAGATGACAAAAAAAAAACTACGAGTCACACATGGATCTATGGAGAAGACTATGCTAGGTGTTTCTCTACGTGATCGAATAAGAAATGAGGAGATTCGTAGAAGAATGAAAGTCACCGACATAGCCCAGCGGATTAGCTCTTTGAAGTGGTAGTGGGCAAAGCACATAGCACGTAGAGCCGATGGCCGTTGGGGCAGAAAAGTTCTTGAATGGCGACCACGTACAGGCAAGCGCAGTGTCGGACTCCCACCGACTAGGTGATCAAAATTGCAGAGAAGCACTGGATGCAGGCCGCATATAACCGTTCTTTTTGGAAATCCTTGGCGGAGGCCTATGTTTAGCAGTGGACTTCCTATGGCTGCCATGATGTTGATAAAAATCTTCTACAGAATGGCCCGACAGGAGTCCAGTCGCCACACACTCGCGAGCCTGAGTGTGGTTGGACCATCCAAAGTCGGTTTAGAGGGGTTTTACTGTATCTAAACTTTCAACACAAAGGTGCAGACGACAACACATTAAGCTACAACCTGTCAAATTTCTTATTTAGATTTTCAACTTTATCGCTAAAGCATTAAGGCTGAAGGTTGATTGGGAATATTTGACAGTTTCGGATAGTTTGACGTCCGTACAAAAGCGGCCTTAGGTGACGCGGCACCACATCAGTTACATATTTGTGGTTTATAAAAACCTGATAAGTGTCAGAATATGAAAAAGATAATTTTAGTCTCTTTTTAGTATTGGTTGTAAAAAAAACAACTGCAATATAAAATATCATCATCATCAACCTTTTCATCGTCCCACTGCTGGGCACAGCTCTCCTCACATAAAGGGAAAGATTGACTTTGAGCGTAATCACCACGCTTGCTCAATTCGGAATGGCGATTTTAAACTTAGAATCCAGGATTCCTCAAGATGTTTTCCTTCACCTTGTAACCAGTTATTAGTATCCAAGACATACATAGAAAGTACATATAACTTTAGAAAAGTTAGATTGGTACTTGCCTGACCTGGAATCGAACTCTCATACTCATACTTGAGACGCGTTAACGCGAAAACGTTTTATAAACTGGGGATCAGGAAAGTTATATTAATTTTAAACTTATAGTCATCGAATAAATCATTAAACCAATGTTGCCAAACTTACGTCTTTGTATAAAAATGTCAAAAAATCAGAATTTTAATTAAAAAAATACTATGTTAAAATACGAGTATCTAAAATTAAACTCTCTTACATTATCTAAACTTAAACGTTGTTCATTTATTTTAGATACAGCTTTCCTGATATATGTAAGTGTCACGTACACTCCTTACGTGATATGTCTGGATATTCTAAGTAAACCTAAAAAACTTGAATTTGCAACATGTTCTGGAATAAATGCAAGCTCAGTAAGAATATTATGTTATTATCATAATGCACAGATTTTTATTATTATTATACAACTAGCTTTCCGCCCGCGGCTTCACCCGCGTGGAGTTCGGTTATATCGCGCTTTTTAGGTTTCCCTCGGGAACATCAAATTTTTCCGGGATAAAAAGTAGCCTATGTTCTTTCTCGGGGTCTAAAGATTGTCTGTGCCAAATTTCATCAAAATCGGTTGAGAGGTTTAAGCGGGAAAGCGTAACAGACAGACAGACGGACAGACGGACAGACGGACAGACGGACAGACGGACAGACGGACAGACGGACAGACAGACAGACAGACAGACAGACAGACAGACAGAGTTACTTTCGCATTTATAATATTAAAGTTATTTTGTTTTTTAAGAGAATTGTAGTGATTTTGAGTGCAAATTGTGGTCACATTACAATAAAATCTATAAAGGGTGTATCTGACATCGACGCACAAACGAGTACCATGGATCCAGTACATGATTCTGAACCCCCCAGTGGCGAAATTTTTCGTCGGCTTTTTCATGATTTAAAAAAAATAAATGTAGTTTTCTCAATTCAGACCATTCATAATTGCTATACTTTTATAACCCAATACGATTTTAAAGTAAAAATTAAATAATTCGCTAATTACATAAAAAAGCGCAATGAAAACAAAATCCTAAAAATTATCTTATCAGCTGATTTAATAGAGTTCACATCAGGGATCAACATCATACCTACAAACCCGCACGGCGGCACGCTTGCAACGTTCAAAAGCCGAGCCGACACTTTTTTTTAAACACTGTTTATTCTGTAACCGTTCATTGACGACATAAATGACTATCTTAATTTTATTAGTGGCATGCGGTCTAGCCTTTTCGTGAAGTTTGCGTTACGATGTCAGTTACACCCTGTATACGCACACAGTCCCACACGAGCTAGCAAAGTAGCTACTTCATCCATTTCATTTTTTTTTTACTGTGTATTCGAAAATTACATTTTTCACCTCATAACAATATTGACAGCCATAACCCATGTTAGAATAAGTTCTCATCAATACGAAAAAAACCCTATCTCAAAAACTACTCAAAGGGTTTTTATGAAACTTATAGTATTCCCTAAGTTAAACAATACGTAGTACAACAAAAAAGAATAACTTAAATTGGACTTGTAGTCCCGCAAATATGCGCGCATAAACATAAAAACATACATACACACCTATACTTTAAATTTGGCTTTCACACATGCGGCTCGAATTTATAACCTCTTTTTTTGAAGTCGGTTAAAAAATAACGTCGTATATAGTACTTAACAGGTTACTGTTAAGTACTATATGCGACGTTATTTTTTACTTACCTTGTAGTTATTAAATTGATTTTAAATTATATATGTTAATATATAATTTAAAATCAATTTAATAATAATAATAATAATAATAATAATAGTAATAGTTATTACTACAATACGTACTTACAAAGGAAAGTTATTATCAATTGCTTTTGAAGTAGAGTTATTAATATACTGAAGTCCTTGACTTACCTTGTAGTTATACTTACTAGTAGTTGTCGAACTGACGAACGAAGAGAACTGGCGTAAACCAGTAGTGCTTGACACAAATGATCGCATGGAGGTATGGAAGAGCAAAGAGCTTCACGGACGCTTTTTCCGAGCCCTACACGGGCCTGATGTAGATTTTCTAGCGTCCGTAGCCTGGCTACGTTTCGGTGACCTCTTTGGGGAAACCGAAGGTTTTGTCTTTGCAATTGTGAACGAAGTTATGATGACGAACAATTACCGGAGATTCATTGTGAAAGACGGCACAGTTGACATCTGTCGGGCATGTCACCGGCCGGGAGAATCAATTAGACACATCATTTCCGGGTGTTCTCGTCTAGCTAACGGAGAGTACTTGCATAGACACAACCTTGTAGCCAGGATAATTCACCAGCAACTTGCTCTTAAATACAAACTTGTGGAATCGGAGGTGCCGTACTACAGGTATATGCCCGACCCAGTTATCGAAAATGGCCATATCACATTGTACTGGGATCGATCCATCATCACTGACAGGACTATTGTTGCCAATAAGCCTGATATAGTGCTGGTGGATCGATCAGAGCGGCGTGCAATGATTGTTGACATAACCCTTAACTTTCCTTTGTAAGTACGTATTGTAGTAATAGTTATTACTACAATACGTACTAGTAGTTGTCGGTTAAAAAATAACGTCGTATATAGTACTTAACAGGTTACTGTTAAGTACTATATGCGACGTTATTTTTTACTTACCTTGTAGTTATTAAATTGATTTTAAATTATATATGTTAATATATAATTTAAAATCAATTTGTTGTAGTTATTAAATTGATTTTAAATTATATATGTTAATATATAATTTAAAATCAATTTAATAACTACAAGGTAAGTCAAGGACTTCAGTATATTAATAACTCTACTTCAAAAGCAATTGATAATAACTTTCCTTTGTAAGTACGTATTGTAGTAATAGTTATTGTGTTACGTGTGTCTGAATCAGGCATTGTGGAGACTTCGCGAACCATGACGGGCTATAAGACCGGCGACGAATGAGAATAACAATATTATCTTGTATTCTTGTTTAAGTTGTTTTTAGGGTTCCATAATTTACGTCTTGAAACCCTTATAGTTTGGTCATGTCCGTCTGTCTGTCATTCCGTCCTCAGCGTACCTTCCAAACGGTTTGTGCTAGAAAAATTTAACTATACACGGTAATGCTTAACATAAACAAATACCAAAATACACGTAAAATGCTTTTTTTTTTGTCTCGCGCGTACCCCTTATTGTGGGGCATCATTAGAAAGGTATTTTAAAATATAAAAAGTTTAGCTTTAGATGATATTTTGATAATAATTAATAAAATAATAATAATAATATTTTATAATAATAATAAGAATTTGATTAATAATTAATTATTAATAATTGATTGTGTAAATAATAATTGATTATATAAACAATTATTATTTACACGCCCGATTCTGTCCCACCAAACTAAAAACTAAATCTGCAATTGTGTGGGTAGTTCATGTGATGAAGTTTGAAGAAAAAAGGCGTCGACAACCAGGAGTTATAGAGGCATTTACGGAACCCTACGTTCGCATGTCCGATTCGCACTTATTTAATAATGTGGCTTGCTGTCTGCTCTAACAATAAGTCAGTTAGTTTGCTGAAACTTTCTTTTTGCTGCTATTCCAGTCGCCTTTGTACTCATAATCAGCTTATATTTTCACCACCACTGCGGTACAGATCTCCTTTCAAGGAGACGCCATTATCCACCATGAGGGCACATTGCGAGTTTGTAGATCACTTATAGGTCACTTTAGGTTCGATTCAGTTTAGGTTGCCTTGCAATATTTTAATTCACTGTTTTGAGAGCAATGCTCGGACGGCCGTCGCGACGGGTCGTCTGATGTTGGAAAATACTTTAATACAGCATTTGTCGTACGGCGATTATCCACCCTTACGTTGTTGACCTAAGATTCGGACGAAGCATTTCGCCTTGCCTTTTATAACGCGTACATCGAAGGACTGGAATAGTTTTCCAGTGGCAGTATTTTCGCCAGACTATATTTTAAGTGTATTCAAGGTTAGAGTGAATAGGCTCTTAATAAACTAGCGCGCTTTACCATCAACGATTGCATCACTGCTTACCATCAGGCGGGATTGCGGTCAAGCACTAGTTTATAATTGTGAAAAAAAATGGAATAGTATTTTATTATTATTATTATTCCTTTATTCTTCGATATACATATTATTCTACATTTTTAAATATTTATATATGTAAATACATACAAAAACATTTAAAAATATAAAAAATAGTAGCCCACCGGTATCGGGAACAGTGTCCAAGCTACCGGCGGTCAAGGCTCCAGAGAGAGGAAATCTTGACGATGCGAGCCGTGTCCAGCAGTACCGCTTTCTAAATCAAGTCCTTGATCCAGCTGCCTAACGAGAACCTCCTGAGGTGTTGGTCGAGGCTCTTGGCAATTAAGCCATTGGCTGTCACGACTATCGGGACAATGATTGCTAAATCCACTTCCCATATGTCGACAACCTCGTGAGCCAAATCAAGATACTTGATTTGTTTATCTTTCTCAGGTTTCACGAGGTTCTCATCATGTGGGATGGTTATGTCAACAATCATTGCACGCCGCTCTGATCGATCCACCAGCACTATATCAGGCTTATTGGCAACAATAGTCCTGTCAGTGATGATGGATCGATCCCAGTACAATGTGATATGGCCATTTTCGAGAACTGGGTCGGGCATATACCTGTAGTACGGCACCTCCGATTTCACAGGTTTGTATTTAAGAGCAAGTTGCTGGTGAATTATCCTGGCTACAAGGTTGTGTCTATGCAAGTACTCTCCGTTAGCTAGACGAGAACACCCGGAAACAATGTGTCTAATTGATTCTCCCGGCCGGTGACATGCCCGACAGATGTCAACTGTGCCGTCTTTCACAATGAATCTCCGGTAATTGTTCGTCATCATAACTTCGTTCACAATTGCAAAGACAAAACCTTCGGTTTCCCCAAAGAGGTCACCGAAACGTAGCCAGGCTACGGACGCTTGAAAATCTACATCAGGCCCGTGTAGGGCTCGGAAAAAGCGTCCGTGAAGCTCTTTGCTTTTCCATACCTCCATGCGATCATTTGTGTCAAGCACTACTGGTTTACGCCAGTTCTCTTTAACCAAGGAGAGCGGAGTGAGGCCCTTGTCAGCCGCGACCACATCTCGATGCATCCCCACGTCGGTTTCTAGGAAATAGTCCCTGAGATTGCGTATCTCGCGATTGTGAAGTGTCTTGGCGTTTAAAAAGCCACGACCTCCACATTTTCGCGGGATATACAGCCTCATATTCGATGACCGTGGGTGATGCAATCGATTTGCAGTCAGTAGCGTACGGACCCTCTGATCCAGGGCGTCAAGTTCAGTTTGAGTCCATTTGAGTATGCCGAAAGAGTACATCAATACCGGCATGACTCAACCCTTGAAAGCGCGCACCTTATTTCTGCCTGATAGAAGATTATTAAGTACTTTTTTCAGGCGGCCAAAGAAGCGTTCCTTCAATGATTGCTTCATGTCAGTAACATTGATACCCAACGCTTCCGACATACCCAAATACTTATAGGTTTCGGATGCGGAGAGGGCTCTAAGGTTTATGGAACTCGTGAGTTGGGTTCCCACGGGTTCCATAATCTCTCCTCGCTTTCATGCATGACCGCACATTTGTCCAAACCAAATTCCATCCTGATGGAGCTACTGAAAATTTCAGTAATTTTCAGTAGCTCGTTGTGAATTGTTGAAAGCAAAAAGTTTCAGGTCATCCATGTAGAGGAGGGGCGATATAACCTGACCACCTCTCCTCAACCGATAGCCTAGACCTGAATCCTCCAATAGTGTGCTTAGAGGATTCAATGCTAAGCAAAACCAAAGTGGACTCAAACTATCGCCCTGAAATATTCCTCGCTCAATCCTTATCGGTTCGCTATTCCTCTGAATATTTCGACATCCTGGATAGCGAAGGACTGTCCTCCATGTCCTCATACACGTCATCAGGAAGGTGCGTAGAGTTGCATCCACTTTATACAACTCCAGCACTCGCATGTATGTGGCACTGAGTTATAGGCCTTCTTATAATCTATCCAACATGTCGACAGATCCTTTCGGGAACGACAAACCTGTTGGCGAATGGCCATATCAATAAGGAGTAGTTCCTCAGTACCGCGGGACCCGCTCCTATAGAGCATTCGAACACGGTACGCGGTCAGGTTGGTTCCTCCCTCTGTAGCCCCATAGTATGAGCGCATGACGTTTTCGTGGATGGATTGTGTCCATCTCGTACGCTGCACACTTCCGCCGGGAGCTGGGACCCTGTCAGAAGCCGATGGGCCTCGAGGTCCTAAGCAGTCCGGTGGCCGGCGTCCTCCCCGTCGGCGAACAGGTGGTGGCGTCGTCGGCGGAGAGAAATACTTGTTGCTCGAGCTCGACGCAACTGCCGCGGCCGGGGTCGTCACAGCGCTTACAGTGGCGCTGGAGACCGGCGGCGACGAGGCGGAGCTGAGCAACGAGTCCGGAGATGGGGGGCGTGCACGTCGTGCGGCAGATCTTGTCAACATATTTTCACAGTTTTATTTATTTATATTTCTTGTTTTGTAGGTGACATATTCTGTCATGTCATCTTCTTGTATTCTTAAATTTTGTGGTTTGTCCATTTTACTTATGTATTAAATTATATTATGTATTATATTATTAGATCACAGCAGATACATATGTAGATAAATGTAGAAAGAACTGTTCTATATACAGTATGTTAACTAACAGAGGGCGTTCCCGTTAACCCGAAATAGTATAGCATACATACATGCTAAAAAAAATATTTTCATTCGAAAACAAAATGTTTTAAAATTTTTTCAATATGAAAATTTCAATAAAAATTTTAAATTGACATGTAAAAGAAACACACTGTACACGCGAACATGAAAGACGGCAACGTCGCAATTTATTTATGAATGACGAGCCGCGTATGCGGCGGCGATCTAAGATCTAATTGATTGATGTGTAATGGTTGATGTGTGTTGGGCAATGCAACGTTAGGTAGATACTATTCCGCGCTACTATTTTGATTTAAAACAGGAGGTTTCAAATTTATTTTCAATTATAATTTCTTTTTATTCAGATTATTTTATGCTTATTTTTCTATGCTGATATTTTTATTTTAATCTATTAATGATATATATTAACGAGTTTAAGGGAACGCCCTCTGTTATTTAACATACTGTATATATGTATATAAATATTAATATGGTAAAATTTTAAAACGTGATCCGTTGACGTTGACGGTGTTGCCATTATTATTATTTTTAATCAACCTTTTATATCGTTTTACAGCTGGGCATAGGCCGCCTCTCATACAGAGAAGGATTTAGCATAATCACCACGCTTGCTCAATGTCGGTTGGCGATTTCATACTTGAGCGGCTGGTGTTTTAACCACTGGACACCTGGACACCACGACTTTCCCTAGGCCACCACGACTTACGGACGGAAAAGTACTTTGACAGGACTAAACTTACATTTGTCCTTTTCATCACTAAATAAAGAAAAATAGATGAACTGACCTTAAATTTCGTTTAGTTTTCGAACAAGGGAATCGGACCATATTATGTCCTTAGTTCTAGAGCCCAACAGCGATGATTACAATGTACGATAGATATTCCTGATATAACAGTGTGGGCATTACCGGCGCCAGTGGAGACGCTTTGTTATCAGCTACCGAGCTAATTTATAGCCTCTTGTGGTACAGACATATACAATGTGTAAGAGTAACCCTATTGCTTAAGTACTAAAGATAACAGCTGGTATAGAATCACTATACATAGTATCTACTCAAAAGAAGACAACAAGGAGTTGAAACCAAATTGTTGGTCTTGTGTGTTTATTATTTTGAAATATAAACACTACATGTCCATACGAAGACCGGGTTTTTGGGGGACTGTCTTATATTATGATTTCGGCGTTTATAAAGTTCTGATTCTCAGCCTAATTTGAATGAACAAGTTTTTTCTTAAATAACTTAATACGTTGCTTGCTAAGATTACAATTTTAAAAGTTCGGTTTCTAGTATCTTTGTATTCAGACCCTAGTGTCGCTTTCTCTATTCAAACGGATTCCGCTGTTTTCTTCGTGGATAACGCTTTTAGAGAAATTCTTTTCTTTTTCTACAATTTTACTCATGTTCAGACGAAATTCCTCGGCACTAGAGTCCCCTCTTAAAAAATCTCATTAACTACTTCCGAATATCTCCGAATATGTTTTGTCATTCTCCGTGGTGTAGCGGTCAACACGGCTGCTTGCGACGTGGAGGCCTCGGGTTCGATCCCCGGCCAGGTCATGATGGAAAACGATCTTTTAATGATTGTCCTGGATCTTGGATGTTTATCTATATATGTATCTATTATAAATATAGTATCGTTGAGTTAGTATCCCATAACACAAGTTTCGAACTTACTTTGGGGCTAGCTCAATCTGTTTGATTTGTCCGGTCCGTATATATTTATTTATTTATTTTATTTTATATGTAGAGATAGGATTAAAAAAAACCTTCCAATATCGTTCCATATCATTCGAAGAAACCGTGCCCTTATTACACAATAAGGGCACGGTTTCTTATACTATTCGTTTGATATACTACATTCTATTCGTTTGATATACTATAGTTTGATATACTATTCGTGCTACATCTTGTAGAGCTCAACGGATACTTGTGTGCGGAGTGAAATATGAAATATGCAAGTAATATATCTTTCTTTGGATGTCTTTCTTGGCGGGTATGAATTCTGTCATTTTCTGAAATTATTTTTAGATATATACATATGTATTATAAACGACTTATTCAATATTTTTTACGTAGTTTTATAAAAAAAAACATAAAAAAAGTTATTTATTTGTTAATTGACTTTGGGGTGTAAAGAAATGGCATAAAGAAGTCTCTTTGTGTGGACCTGTCCCATATTTGCAACTTAATTTGTTGTGTCTATGTGGTCAAATTATTTCTAGCTTATTTTTTTCTATCTAAAAAGTGTGATTGTGGTTTCTATTTTTGCAACTCGGCGGTACTTCAGTAGTATCAGTAAAGGTAACTGGACCTTGAAGATTGCGGGCGCATAGAGTGGGGATTGTGTACACCATTCAAGTGACCCCGGGGAATACAGTGGCATAGTCAACGCGTTCTGCCGTACACAGCGAGGCCTAGAAGAGGCCCCTTTCCAGTCTCCCAGGGATGTGCCTTACAGGCACTGCGCGGGGGCGGTTTCCGAATTGGTCCTTTAAGAGGAACCGGGACTCCACGGAGGATGTAATCACCGGGGTGGTTATGATACCTTACGAAGGTATCTCCCCAAATAAAAAAAAGTCTGTAGAAAAAATGACGTTTTTTTCTTGGCCTTTTTTAAGGTTTCGCATCCTAAGCGTAAAAACGTAAAAATCCTTAGCGTATTACTAAGACTCCATCATCCGTCTATCTGTCTGTCACGAGGCTTTCCCTCATGAGCTGTGATAGCTAGGTAGCTGACATTTTCATAAATGATACATTTTTGTTTCCGCTATAGCAAAAAACACTAAAAATTCTTTTCGTCTCGCACTTGATTGTTTACATTCCCAAACGTTTGACGGGCTTACGACAGTGTTCCAATACCAGAATTTCCATGATACTGTTAACGTACGATTGTCGGTAATATCAATCGTGATCAACTCAATTTTATTACATAACCTAGGGTTGTATTGTGAATCACGCTAGATTGCAATGCTAACCCAAAAAAGTAGCGGCGAATGTATTTTTTGTACCATTTTTGTCAATTCCAAGTAAAATGTAAATAGCGAATACCACACGCTAGCCTGCTGGGATTGTTTGGAGTATATGCACTGTTATTTTCGTGAAACTTCAATAGTCACGCAAGCTGGCGACCTGGTTCGACAGAATACATTGTACCAAATCGATTGAACTGCACCAAACTTTATTTAAATTCGTGGTTAGTTGCGAATTCATTTGTTTTAGGAAGTGAAGCTATGGAATTTTTGTTATTGTAAAGTATATTTTTCATTCTCCTAGCTCAAAAAAACCGTCATTGTAGCATATTAGAGCCAGGTGAAATTGCAATACATCCTCTAGAGAAAGTTCGTTTTAATTTTTGTGTGTTACTTAAAAGCCTTTATAAACAAAAGAGTCTTTATTCAAAAGTAGAATAATCATAAATAGCGACGCAACTTATTCCTGTTAAAAAAAAGAACATTTATTCTTGAAAATGGAATTCATAGCGGTGACCTCTTTGGTAGGATGGGTGTATTGCTTTGCAGCTACAAAAGAAATTAAAAAGGGGCATCATCCTAGCTTTTTCACACTAATGTGAGGGATTCAAACTGTATACTAGTTTTTTACATAGAACGAATAATTTACACGGAGTGACTGTATAAGAAAGCTCAAAGTCAAGGGTTATGCTTGGGGTTTCACTGCGTGATCAAATCAGAAATGAGAGGATCCGCAGAAGAACGAGAGCAACCGAGCCCGAAGAATTGCAACAGTTAAGTGACAGTGCGCCGTGCTCAATGCCCGTAGGTCTGATGCCCGATAAGGCCGATGGGTTCTCGAGTGACGACTACGCACCGGAAGACGCAGCGTGGGTAGGCCCCCGACAAGGTGATAGACGGCCTGGTGAAAGTCGCAGGAAATCGCTGGATGCGGGAGGTGCAGGACAGGTCGTCGTGGAGATCGTTGGGGAGGCCTATGTTCAGCAGTGGACATCTTTCTGTTGATGATGGACTGTCTATTTAACCTCCACAATAGTATTACCCCTTGGTAAGAGTGGTTGATATACGTAAGACTGGTTATAGAACTAAAGTCGCCGACATTTATTCAGCCATGAGCTCCTTTATGAAATAAAAAAACTAAAACTTTGGCCCCTATTCCCTTGTTCACAAACTAAACTAATTTTAAGTTAAATGCATCTTTTTGTTTCTAATTTAATAAGAAAAGGATAGAAAATAAAGTGTCAGTTTAGACCTGTCAAATTGTTACGCGCCTGACATTAATCGACGTATTTTTGGTCGCCATGTTTATAATCGTGTCGAAACTGTCTATGGAGTATCTTAATTTGACAGGATTAAACTAAAATGTTTTTTTTTTGTAGTGTGGCACTAGTTATGACTTTGTGCCAATTTCAAGTAAAATAAAAATCTTCAGAAGTTCTTCTTTCTTTCACTTATGGCTTTGCACGGTTTGTGCATTTAGCCAATGTCACTTAATGAATTATTCATGTCGAAAAAGACGGCCGCGCAAACCGAAGACGGAGAAAGTTTTGGTACAAAGCCATGATGTGGTCACTATGCTACAATATTTCACTGTTCTTTATGAATTATTCACTGACTGCACTTTTTACTACATAAATCACGCGTTTTTATTTAGTAAACGACACTATAAATAATTTAAAAGTCCAATGAAAAATGAGCGTGGCACTCATCTGAGCTTCCCGCCCAAATCCAACCTCAACTAAAATGTTATCTTCTGTACTTTTCTTAATGTAATAGAAAGAAAGAGATGCACCTAATTTAAAATTAGTTGTGAATAAGAGAATCGGCGCCATTGTTGTAAAATCGGCGGGAAATTAGAAATGTTCTCTCTTTTATTGTGTGGTGACCGTCGTTTATTTAATATTATAATTGGATTATTTAATTTCCTCGCAATCGTAGTGTAAGTAGAGTGTTACACATGGCGCTAAAAACGTAAAAATCCTTAGCGTATTACTAAGACTCCATCATCCGTCTATCTGTCTGTCACGAGGCTTTCCCTCATGAGCTGTGATAGCTAGGTAGCTGACATTTTCATAAATGATACATTTTTGTTTCCGCTATAGCAAAAAACACTAAAAATTCTTTTCGTCTCGCACTTGATTGTTTACATTCCCAAACGTTTGACGGGCTTACGACAGTGTTCCAATACCAGAATTTCCATGATACTGTTAACGTACGATTGTCGGTAATATCAATCGTGATCAACTCAATTTTATTACATAACCTAGGGTTGTATTGTGAGCCCAGCGGGCATCGCGGGCCTACCGCACGGTGGGCTTCGCAGCGGCGTGCGCTCTGGCGGGCACCCCGCCTTGGGAGCTCGAGGCGTGGGTGCTCGCCAGAGTGTACGAGTGGACGGCGGGGCGCAGGGCGCTGGGCGAGCGTCCGGCCCCAGAATTGAGGGAGGCCGTCCGGCGGGAGGCGAGGGTCGCTCTTGTCCAGCAGTGGACACAGGACCTCGCCTCCGCCGTCTTCGGCCGCCGTACCCTCGACGCCATCGGGCCGGTCCTGGAGGACTGGCTCGACAGGCGTCACGGGTTCCTCTCCTTCCGTCTGGTGCAGGTACTCTCCGGTCACGGCTGCTTCGGCAGGTACCTGCACCGGATAGGACGAGAGGAGACACCGTCGTGCCACGGTTGTGGCGCGGCGGAGGACACGGCGGAACACACCCTCGCGGTGTGCCCGTCGTGGGCCGTGCCGCGCCGCGATCTTGTCACGGCGGTTGGAGAGGACCTCTCGCTGCCCGCCATCGTCAGAGAGATGGTGGGGAGCGAGGAAGCTTGGGTGGCGATGGCCTCCTTCTGCGAGGTCGTGATGTCGCAGAAGGAGGCAGCGGAGCGCGAGCGGGAGGAGGATCCCCTCGCTCCGGCGCTCCGCAGGCGGCGTAGGGGGAGGAGAAGGCGGGATTTCGCCCGCTTTCTCCCTCCCTGAGGTGAGCGGCGGGCGTGAGGCCGACGCCCGCCTTACATCGCTCACCATGCGGGAGCCACGGCCCCTCCCTAGGAGGGGCAATTGAGGGCCCGCCTTACTAGGCGGGTTTCGCCGGCGGGGGAGAGGTAGCTCAGGCTGCGCTAGTTTCCCACTCCCCCGCCACTATGGCGATGCCGGAGTGCCGCTGTGGGTTTAGTGGGTATTCCCGGCTTCGGCTGGGCGAGTCCCACACACGCCCTTCGGGGTAAGGTGCGTAAATGCATTCCCACAGCGTCAACAAAAAAAAAAAAAAGGGTTGTATTGTGAATCACGCTAGATTGCAATGCTAACCCAAAAAAGTAGCGGCGAATGTATTTTTTGTACCATTTTTGTCAATTCCAAGTAAAATGTAAATAGCGAATACCACACGCTAGCCTGCTGGGATTGTTTGGAGTATATGCACTGTTATTTTCGTGAAACTTCAATAAATATACAACGTTATTTTTTGTTTATGCAAAACCAGAATATAGTTTATTCAGAATAAGCAACTGAATCGATTCCAAACATTTTTAAACCATGTTATATTTTTTTCACAAATACTTTTAGAAGTTATTACCGTATGGTTACGATTACGGTTGAGCGCGCTACGCAGCTTATGCGTCCGCATACCCGCGCTCAGCTGACGCCACAGGTCAATGTACCCGGCTCGCTCTTACGATGTAAGGCGCAAAATTGACTGGGAATATTTGACAGGTTAGGGTAACTTGACCTGCTGTCGTCGGTACTTAATCTCCGGAATTACCGGATTTAGAATTTTTGCATTTGATAGCCCAATCTTTGAGACTTTAGTCTTTTTAACACATGGCACTAGCTTCTTGAGGAGCCGAGCAGTATGAAATAACCGACCAAACACTACGTGTAGGGTAATTGCGTTGCTAGTGTGTCTTATTAGTCCATTATTATTAAAGGGTTTTTTGACAGTTCAACAATATTCATTGCGTTGTTTACTTTGTTGAACAGATATATTTTTGAACACATACAGCAATGGATTAGCAATATGCTTCAAAATTATTCAAATTGAGAGTAAAAATGCGTTACACAATTAGGGCGTATGTAATAATAATAATAAGTATTTATTTCACAAAAAATACATAACACTTTACACTGTTACATGAATAGAAAGTTTATAATTACTATGCAATAGTAGCCTCTATCTTTTAAACTAGGACTCGCCTGTATCTTAAAAGATAGGGTTCAGCCAAATGGATTCTGTAAACAATTCCCATAAGGACTCGAGAAAACAGTGTCAGTGAATTGAACTAGCAGGTGTACAAAAGAAGGGGGAAAAAAAGTAGGTAATAACAACAGAAATGAAATTGAACTTAAAATGATCCTCAGTAACGCAAAAGTGAGAGACAGCAGACATGCATTTTTATATGTATATGTGTGTGTTATGGTGTGTGGAAGTGTGTGTGTGTATGTAAGTATGTGTGTGTGTGTGGGTGTGTGTATGTATGTGTGTGTGAAGGTGTGTGTGTATGTTTGTGCGTATGTGTGTAGTGATTCTGTGAAAATAATAAATCTATAATATTTGCATATTAGTGTGAGACGTAATCTTTGAGTATGTATATAATCTTATATTAAGAGATGTAAGTTAACAGATTTTCCGTCGCTACATAGTCCTGATGCAATAGCCAATGACTTATTTCTTTCTTTAACATATATCTATATGTATCACATAATTATTATCTACAGTGAAAAAAAAAAAATAAACGTTCTTTAGTAGTTTTTGCCATAGCAGCAACATACTTTTCCTTTTTACTCTTCTCGGTGGTAGGCCATAACATCGGCTGCCGGCAGAAGTTACCACCCACCAGACAAAGCCTTGCCGCCAGGCGATTCGTCGTGTTCCGGCATGATGTCTGGTGAAGCCGTACGGAGGATGGGTCTGAGCAGTTGTGTTGCGATGTGTGCCGGGTATGATGCGTCAAATGTTGTTGTGTCGGGAGTTTGGTCGTGGAGGGTCTCCAGATCAATCTCCCTCTGGCGCAGCATCGTTGGTCGTGTCGTTGGGTTTAACGTTGCACCACCTCGCTCAACTGCCATCTGCCTTCCTATTCAGTAAGTTTTTTTATGTGATTGGGCTTAATAAACTAGTGCAAAGATTGCATTACTGCTTACCATCAGGCGGGATTGCAGTCAAGCGCTAGTTTATATTTATTAAAAAAAAATACATCGTCTGTGAAAATTTTAACTGTCTATTATTTTTAACTATCCTAATAATTCATGAGATACGGACTAGTGACAGGTAGACAGACAATAGACTCTATTAACCAAAGATATAAAGAAGGTTAAGCACATGAACTAATTTAAAGTATTACCATCTAAGAATACATGTGTAAAGCAATGAAAGTATTGAGTATCGAAATCAAGAGTGCGGATGGGCGATGCGATGCGGCGGAATGGGCCAGAGGAAGAAGAAATTTCGTGGACAAAATCGCGGACAGAAACTAATAACAAGATACTTTAGAGTCCGCTAAGACTTTATTCGTCTAAAACTCGCCTTCAAAAGAAAAGATCGGCAAGATGTCTGAACAGATGTAATTAGTAAATGTAAACATCAGATAGTATCCATTTCATTAATTTATTTAAAACACAGAGGGCCGAAATTGATTAAATCTGTTGGAAAACTTCAGAGCTTACAAATATTATAAGGTCATATTTTAAGATGAATCATTTGTTAAGGTCATATTTCATTAAAACCGGCAAGTTACGTGGGTAACAAATGTCTTACCATGGCGCCTCCGCCGGGCCGGAACAAGCAAGGTAGACCAAAGAAGTGCTGGCTAGACGTTGTAAGAGATGACATGCGTGCCAACAATCTAACACCACAGGATGCTAAAGAACGCGCGATATGGAGGAGATTGAGTAGGAAAGCGGAACCCGGGCTCCAACGCGAGAGCCGCGGGCGTAACCGGGACTAAACGCAGAGATGATGATGATTTTAAGATGAATCATTTACTGTGGCGAATACCTCTCTAACCATGAGCTATTTATGTTAGCTATCTGTTAAGAGAATGTAAGAAAATCTCTCTTGAAAAGCTACTAGTTAAATATGTGTTTTTCCATCGCAACATTGTAACTTATTCGCCAGAAGTTTAAACAAATATAAAATAACTTTGATTTCTACACATTAACGTTCAGTTTAGAGTATCATCTCTGTACCTTTATTGTTCTGTACTTTCTTGTCTGTATATAATAACAATTATTTATTTATTTAATTTCACAACAATGGTGCAATAGTTAACACAACAATAACTTTAATTTACGTAAGTTTTCATTAGAATTATAATTCATCATCAAACTTTTTATCGTCTCACTGCTGGGTACAGGTCTCCTCTCATACAGAGAAAGGTTGAGAGTAATCACCACGCTTGTTCAATGTGGATTGGCGATTTCAGACTTAAAGTCTAGTTTTCCTCAAGATGTTTTCCTTCACCTTTGATCATCGAAGATGGGGATGAGGACCTAGTCCTTTCAAGCCGCCCACCATGGCATTTTGAAACTATACACATATATGGAAAACTTCAGTGTTGTACTTAAGTCCTTTGTGTTCGGAAACTACAATGTACAACATCTTATAATATAACTAACGTAAAATAGAGACTATGTTCAAGTTTACAACAGTATAACATATGACATGTGCTTCTTTGTACATTTCTAAAATAAGCATTTAAGTGGACTGTATATTATAAACATAAAAAAATAAAAAAGAAAACAAGAAAAATCAATAAAATTACACAATTATCATTCATCGTTGACAGGCAAAATACATAGCTTAGAAGTTGGACGTTTGACTCGGGAGTCCTTACATTGAAGAGTAACCACACGCACTAATTTATCCTTGCCAGGGTGTAATTCAACTACCCTTCCGTACAACCACTTAGCAGGTGGTAAATTGTCCTCTTTGATGAGGACAACATCACCGACCTTCGGATCGCGCGTACGTCTGGCCCACTTGTGTCGTTGGAAAAACATAGTCAAATACTCATGAGACCAACGTTTCCAGAAGGATTGAAGCATTCTTTGTGTCAATTGCCAACGTCTCAAGCTACTGACTGCAACTTGGTCATACTCATAATCTGGCACTGTTACCAGTGGTTGACCGACCAGGAAATGTCCTGGTGTCAATGGGATAGAATCTGACGAGTCCCCACTAGACTGCGAAATAGGTTTGGAATTCAGACACGCCTCAATTTGGGATAAGACGGTACTAAGCTCCTCAAAAGTCAATGTCGATTCGCCAATCACCCGTTTGAGGTAATGCTTGGTGCTTTTAATCCCAGCCTCCCATAAACCTCCAAAGTTAGGAGAATGAGGCGGGATGAAATGCCATTCGGTTCCATTATTTGCCAATACAGGCGCAATTTCGCGAGGAAGAGATGCGCGTTCATCGCGAAACATGGCTTTAAGTTCTCTTGAAGCCCCTACAAGTGCCATTGACGCTGTAAAGGTGTCTACAATGACCCCGTCTGGCTACAAAACGCTTAAATGTAGCAAGGAAAGGAAGCCTTGAGAGGTCAAATCAGAGACCGCATCTATATGCACAGCACGGGTTGCCATGCATACAAAAGGACATATGTGTCCTTTGTAGAACTTGTGTCCACGACCTTTTGCTGTTTTTGTTTAAAAATCCATTGATGGGCCAGTTACCATCATGCAGAGTAACGCCAAGTAAGCCTTTTCTCCATTCAGGTGTAGACTACGCGGGACCGATTCAAATAAGAACTTATTTGAATCGGTCCCGCGTGATGCGTCTCTGCTCTGCATGATGGTAACTGGCCCATCAATGGATTTTTAAACAAACGCGATATCTTAGGTATAACGCTTCTTTTAGTTTCAGATGCAAACGGCGGCTTCAGAGACTGTATTGAAAAAGGTAAGTTAACAGTATAATGAAACTCATCGGAATTGCGATTCCAGGAAAGTCCTTCGGAATTGCGATTCCAGGGAAGTCCTAGAATTCGAGTGATTTCATCTTCCCTTATTTCCAGATCTCTTCCAGTATCCAGTCCTATCTGATTTAGTAACTTTTTTCGGTTACTAGTCCATTTTTGCAAAGTGAAACCCGATTTTTGCAATAGTTCATTAAACTCATAGATTTTTACAGCTTCTGCATCAGTCTGGCCACCTGTCATTAGATCATCCATGTAAAAATCTGTCCTAACTCTGCTAGCAGCGTATGGATATGATTGACCTTGATCGCTAGCGGTTTTGCTGCAATGCCTTCGCTACCAGGTAAGGTATATTAGATGTTCCAAACGTAACTCTCAAAAGCCTGTATTCCTTTATATCAGAATGCATGTCATACCGCCATAAAATCCTTTGAAAGTCCACATGACCGTCAGCTATCTTAACTTGGCGATACATTTTTATGATATCGGCTACCAAGTATACTGGGTGTTGTCGCCATCGCATAACTGTATGACGCAAATCAGCCTGCAAGAGTGGTCCTACCATTAAAGTGTCATTCAAGGAAACACCATCGGATCCCTTAGAAGACGCATCAAATACTACTCTTAATTTTGTGGTAGCCTTATCTTCGCGTATTACAGCGTGATGCGGTAAGTAAGTAGTGAAATCTCTTCCATATGACCTAGTGATAAATATTCGTTTATTACCGATGTATATTGACTTTTAAGCTCGTTGTTTTTTGCTAGCTTCCGTTCAAGACTGTAAAATCTTTTTAACGCCCAAATCTTTGTAAAACCTTTTTAATTTCCTTTGTATTACAGGGTGTTTTAGTGGATCTAAAAGGCAGTTTTACAATGTAGCGACCATGTGCATCCCTACATGTGGTAGCAGCAAAGTAATCTTCACACGCTTGCTCTTCAGGACTAAGAATTGACTTTTCAGAGCATGATTGCTCTGCCTCTAGTTCCCAAAACCGTTTTAGGATTTCATTTTCTTCGACCTTAGTGTGCATGCTTAGAATTACATTATGACAAGACATCACTCGACCTTCATCGCTGACTTCTCCCGATATGATCCAACCTAGGTAAGTATCTTGAGCCATTATTTTACCCTTAGGGTCCTTCATTAAGCCTTCCTTTAAGACTTTAGCATAGGCTCCCGATCCTAACAAAATATCAATTGTGCTAGGCTTATTGAAATTTGGATCAGCCAACCGATTAATATTATTAAGTTCTGGCCAATCCACCAACGTGAATTTCCTTTCAGGTAACACCGTAGTCACCTTACTCAGCACATAAGCTATTATTTGCAGGGCGAAGTCAGGATCCCATAACGACTGAACGTTAACTCTTACCATAAACTTCGACGTTAAATCGCTCTGACCTCCCCCTACACCTGAGATAGACGTTTTAACAGCTATCTTTTTTAGGTTCAATTGCTGAACCGCCGATTCCGTAATAAAGGAAGCTTCTGAACCCTGGTCTACTAGGGCTCTCAAGACTTGCGGATACCCATTTTTCGATATAGCCTTAATAACGGCTGTGGGGAGTATGACCTGATCATGAATGCCTTTTGCAAAATGGGTTGAAATATGGGGTTCAGCCGTGGTCTCGTTCTGTGGCGTTTCGTTTTCCAATGGAGATACAGAACAGCTCGCTTGCCTTTCTGGTTCAGTTTTTAGATGCAAGAGAGTGTGGTGCTTCCTGTTGCTTATTTTACATTTGTTATTAACTCGACAATTAATATTAAGATGACTTGAGCGAAGGCAATTGAAACACAAACCTAATTATAATTATAAAACCAAACAAACATGATTTTTAACTATTTGACGACGCTGATCGACGGTAGTCTCCTGAGCGAACCTTTTACAATTAGACAAGAGATGTTCTTCGGAACAATGTGGACAGGATATTTTTGAAGCTACATGAAATGTTTTTGTAATAACTTTAGACTTATTACTTTGAGATTCTGCAAATTCAAAGGCCCGAAAATGTTTGTCTAAAAAGTCCTGAAAATCCATGAACGTAGGAAGTTCCTCGCAAGATTGACTAATCTGCAATTCCCACTGCTTCCGAGTCTCAACGTCCAACTTGGAGCCTATCAAATAAATAATAATAATATCCCAAGCGTCTACTTGCACCCCTAAATTAGACAATTCATGTAAGCAATCGGTTGTAGTATCTAACAGCTCTTTGAGAGCAATCGATGACTCAGCCGTCATTTGTTTTTGGTTTAGTAAGCGCTTGAGGATACAATTAGTTAAAAATCTCTTATTATTGTAACGATTATTTAACAGAGTCCAACATTTTTTATAATTTGCATGCGTGATCGGTATGTGCTTTATGAGTTGTGATGCTTCACCCGACAACTGAGACCGTAAATAATGTAAACGTTGTACATCATCCAGCAACTGATTACTATCAATTAGTGACAAAAACAAATCTCTAAACGTGGACCATTCCTGATATTTACCACTAAAGACAGGGATTGTTATTTTGGGTAATTTAGCAATTGACATCATTCTCGGTTGGCTATGGTCTGGTGAGACATCACATATTTCAGAAAACTGAGTTTTAGGTAAAGCATTTTTTAATTCTACTTTATACGTTATAAAAGTGTCTGTAACGGCATCAAATTTCATGTAACTTGTTGCACTCAATTCACTTTCCGTGTAGTTGACTAACAATTCCTCATGTTTTCTTGTGAAATCTTCAAACTATTTATCTAAAATTTCCAAACGCGAATCCACATATGCCTGATTTATCCTGTCTTTTGGTGATATTTTGAAATTAATAAGCCCTTTCTGAATGCGGCCTTTTATATCTTCCAATAGTCTTAACTTAGCTTCCATGATTACGTATTCCGAAATAATTCGACGTGTTAAATTTGCTAAGTGACAGTTTAGAATTTCACAAGTGTTTGAATGTAGAAATTTTTCTAAGTGTTTGAACTGTATTTTAATTCTAAGTGAAATCGGGCATAGATTCGGGGTCTCTTCAATTTTTGACGAATTATTCTAAGTCCCAAGTTTCTAAAATTTTCTAAGTCTTTGGCACTTGGAACTTTTAATTAGATAAATGTACTCATAGTTTTGAAGCTGCACTTTGGTCACACACACTTCACTTTGTTCCACTTAGCTCTGCTCCGCTCCGGTCCACACCGCTCAGCTCAGCTCTGGTCCACACCGCTCCGCTCAGCTCCACTCCGCTGAACTTGCGCCAATTCTGCTCCCAACTCAGACACCCGAGGGCGCCTTTGGCTTTTCTCAAATAATAAAAAGTAAAAAAACTTAAACCCAACTACGACAAAAAAAACGACGCTGAAAAAGTATAAAACAAGATATTCAGAATACTGAATTGATCAAAGTTGCTAATGTAGTTAGTTGCAAGTAAATGGACACAGTAGAATCTACCAAGATGCCTTTGTTGTAAATTGACAATAATGTCATACAATACTATTCTGAAGTATGCAATATTCACTATGTAGAGATAAATTTTCGTGTTTGGAAAACCGCAGTCACACGTTATTAAAGTAGTAGGTAGGTATATGTAACGTGTGACTACGCCTTTCCAAACATGAAAATTTATCTCTAAATAGTGAATATTGCATACTTCAGAATAGTATTGTATGACATTATTGTCAATTTACAACAAAGGCATCTTGGTAGATTCTACTGTGTCCATTTACTTGCAACTAACTACATTAGTAACTTTGGTCAATTCAGTATTCTGAATATCTTGTTTTATACTTTTTCAGCGTCGTTTTTTTTTGTCGTAGTTGGGTTTTAGTTTTTTTACTTTTTATTATTTGTACTATTTTGGTGTTAAAGTGTATTTGTGGCGCATAATATTAACAAAAGTTAAACTGACGAACTAAAAACTAGGTAATTAACATACGACATCTCTTTTAACTTATGCATCGGCGTATAGTTATATGGAGAGATACCCTATTTTACTATTTCGTAGCACGTGGATCGTAGCGCGTATAGCAATGGTTTTCCCGTATGAAGCTCCCAGTATTTCGTAGTAGCGACGCATATTTGCGTCGATGGCAGCGAGTGGGTCATGAATTAGTGGATGAGGTCGTTAGTAAGTATAAATAGATTGGATGTTTCATATATTGAGAGGACCTGGGAAGATTTCTTTATCTATGTAATTCTGCTAACGATCGACTGTCATGTGGATTTTTAAGTAATTTATTATGACCCAAGGCACTTATAAACAATCCCTCTATGGTTTTGGCTCTACTGAGAGCGACATAGGTCTGTCCTTGTAAACAATGTGCAAACAATGACTTTCCTAGATCGATAACTGCTTTATCTAGAGTACAACCTTGTAATTTATGTACAGTACAACCCCAAGAAAGAATCAGCGGGAGCATTTTACGCTGAATTTTCGCAGACCCCCTCAAGCCGTCAAATTCAGTGAGGCAAGGCTCGATACTGATAAGTCCGTTAATATCTGCTTTTATGGATGCATCGTCAAATTGTATGAGCGTTTGGCTGTTCTCCCTGTTCCAACTGATCGCGCCGAAGAGCAGGCCATTCGAAGGCCTTCACCACTCCCATCGCTCCGTTTACCAAACCCTGGTTTACATTCAAATTTCTACGAAGCATTACTCGGGATTATGTACAATCATAAAGTACTCGTGAAGCTCTTTCAAGTGATACCAAATACGGTATATTTATTTTAAATTTATATTGACATATAACTTTTTGTCCGCTAGAGGGCGCAATACTAAATTTAGTGACAAGCTTTATAGCTCATAACCAACAGAATATCAAGGCCCTTCTAATGGTACTGCAGTGATCTTATTCTGATATGTAGTAAAGAAGCTATGAACGAAAAGATGTGAATTATATGCAATCAGCCCATGAATACAGGTAAAGTCACAAGCAAATGCTAGTAATAGGTATATATATATTCAAAATGTACAAGTAAAGCGCTATCAAATGATACCAAACACGGCATATTTATCTTAACTTTATTTTTTTACTCTGTATGTTTTATCCGCTAGAGGGCGCCACATTAGATTTTGTGAAATTCCATATAGCCTATAACCAGCGGAAAATTAAGACGCTTCTAATGATATGTCATTTGTAGAATTCTGATAAGTAGTGTAGAAGTTACGAGGGAACAGATGAACATACATACATACATACATACATAGCCTGTCAAAATCATAACCCTCCTTTTGCTTTGCCGTAGTCGGGTAAAAACCGTTCCGGATCGTAGGACCTTATGATCATCGAAGATCTTTTTCGCCCGTATAAACGACTAGTCGGGAGTATTTTTTTGTAATAAAATTACGCCACGTACTCTGAACGAAGACATTTATTAACCTTTTGAACGCCAATCACTTCTATACAAGTTCGAGATTTTCGTGCCCTCAGCGCCACTACTTGATTAGAAGTAATCACAGTATAAAATAAATTTACGACTTTTACAAGACCTTTTATTTTGTTTTTATGGAAATTTGCCCTGTTATCAACCATATTTTTAACTTTTTCACGCATAATAAGTTCTTATTTGTTTAATTTTCAATAGAAACAAAAACGCCAGAAAATATTTTAATGCCCCCAGCGCCAATTACTTGATATCAAGTAAGCCAGTGATGGGACACGACGAAGACCTCGCTATATTTCATCTCGTCGAAATGATCATAAATACTATTATTGCAAGAACATGACGTAAATATAGAATATTTTATAAATATTGTACACTTTAAACTAGGTTTTATTTACCTTAATCAAGAATTAATAGGTTTTCTAATCATTGTCGATAGTGAAACCCCGTTTGAAAAACCCCATCCCTACAAAGTTAGTTAGTTGTCGGTCTGTACACGCCACCGACGTGTATAGAAGGAAATCTGTGACGTCATAAGCGGACGGGTTTCAAGGTCATAGTGACCTTGTGCATTTTAGTGTAGTGCAATGTTTACATCTTGAGTTGGCGCACGTGTCCTTATAAAAAAAATTGTGACTGTGAATATGACGAATTATTGCGAGTTGTTCAAGTCTGAATCAGAATTTTGAAATAGTTCGTCGTCTTGACATTCCGTTAAGTCGTCAACTTCCGTTTCAGGAATTTTCTTCAGTTTTCTATTTCTACAAACCAGAAAAATAATTGCGAGTATTTAGCGACACCATTAAAAAAAAGGTCTTGTGTAAAACAGACACTTAACCTCCATTATATTTAATTTTTAAAACGTAGAAAACCACGTATTTAGCTTCTATTAATTCTATTTGTTGTAAGTAAACGAAATAAATTATGCAGGAATCGGTTGAGTTTATGCACGTGTAACTCGACCACAGTGAATATAAAATGTATACCATAGAAATCTAGACATCCCTAGAACAGAAAGGATTTTGACGTGCCTCGAGCGCCAACTACTTGATATGAAGTAGAAGGATTACATTTGGAGACAAATAGGGATGGGCCTTGTAGAACACACGTCTAATAAATTTAAAATTCTTTTCTTTATTGTGGGGAATATATCCAGGTTTTCATACTGTTTTTTTTATGAAATAAAATAAAATATGAAATTACGATTACAGTTTTTATTTAACTTCGTAAATTGGTGAATAAAAATTATTTTAAATGTATAATATTATTTGTCGATAGGACACTAATCCCATCCCTACGTTTTACTATAGTTATGTTATACATTTGTAGTGTGGCGCAGGAGGACACATCGCGTATTATATAGATGGGCGTTCAAAAGGTTAAGAATATATTGAGGTCTATTATAGTTTGCCTGGTAACGAAACCATAGTGAGATGTAATTTGACGCCAACGCCATCTATCGAGCCACCAGGTAAACTTTTCCAACAAAATTTGTTGAAGATAACGAAAACTACATATTACAACGTTAACAACCTTCTAATCAGTCATTGGTGTTCAAAATATAATTAATTATTAAATTTCAATTACATAAAATTTATTACATTGCATTTAAATAAATTAAATTAATCTTAATAACATGCGTATTATATAATGCGTGCACATACTATGTATGTAAATGGTAAAATGAAAATAAAATTTCATGTAGGTACACTAAAATTATTTTAATAACAGTAAATCTTTTCAAAGTACCAGAAGCGTCCTCTTTAGAAAGTAGTGCACTTTATCATCAACGGTTGCATCCCTGATTACATTAGGCAACAGCCAAGAAAATGTATACATATAATAAGAACAAACTTACTTTAATCGTGATAAATACTCCGAAAAGGTGGAAGACAGCGCCATTTATCATGTCGCCCATAAAATATACAGCGTCATACGAATATATCAAATGTCAAGAATTCATTACAATATTTGATCATAAATTCTATTACGAGTATTACCTGCTCTCTCAGCAAGATATTGATATATTATAACCTTCACTTTTTTATACTCATTGGGGAACTGGCAGCTGAGTAATAAAAGTCACAAGGCTCGATTGACAGGGCTAAGCTGTGCTTGCCGCGGTGGGCCTGTGGATGGGTACCTATTTTTTCAAATCAAAACATCTTTGCCTCGGAAAGTGGAGTTAGCTGTTAGTCGCGGTTGACATTCGTAGATCTATCGCTCCGGATAGTTAGAAGCCCCAAAGTCTTTAGAGAATAGTGACAACCACCCTTACCAAGTGTATTAACCAGTAACTGGACTGTGATGATCAGATAGGTGGTGATCCATGTAAAACAATGGTATTAAGCTTCATCAGTTTCTGGCAATCGACCGAAATGTAGTTAGAAACAGACTGGGCAAGTGGTGAGAAAACCCCCTTGTTTTTGTTCTGGATGGGAAATCATCAAATGACCTCTCTCGAGCTGGGCGGAGCGGAAGGGTGTGTCAGACTTTAACTGACTAAAACCCACCCGTGTTTCTTCACTTGCCTGGGCGCCAGGGCCACGGATTCTTTTTAACCAACCCGCAACCCTTTTTTTTTTTGACGCTATGGGAATGCATTTACGCACCTTACCCCGAAGAGCGTGTGTGGGCCTCGCCCAGCCGAAGCCGGGAATACCCACTAAACCCACAGCGGCACTCCGGCATTGCCATAGTGGCGGCGGAGTGGGAAACTAGCGCAGCCTGAGCTACCTCTCCCCCGCCGGCGAAACCCGCCTAGTAAGGCGGGCCCTCAATTGTGCGGGGCCGTGGCTCCCACATGGTGAGCGATGTAAGGTCGGCGTCG
This sequence comes from Sesamia nonagrioides, assembly GCA_017933935.1. Lineage (NCBI taxonomy): Eukaryota > Metazoa > Arthropoda > Insecta > Lepidoptera > Noctuidae > Sesamia > Sesamia nonagrioides. Next base: position 28,143 of record JADWQK010001358.1, read on the forward strand.
GCCTCACGCCCGCCGCTCACCTCAGGGAGGGAGAAAGCGGGCGAAATCCCGCCTTCTCCTCCCCCTACGCCGCCTGCGGAGCGCCGGAGCGAGGGGATCCTCCTCCCTCTCGCGCTCCGCTGCCTCCTTCTGCGACATCACGACCTGATAGATAGATAGATAGATAACACATTTATTTGATGCAACAACAAAAGACACAATACAGGTAATACAGGAAAAAAAATACATCAAGAAGGGTGATAAACAAATAGTACAAAAAAATAATAATTAAAGAAAAAATAAAAACAAATTCACCCATTATAGACAACACAGACATTTGAAATAGTTTCGCACACAAAACGTTGCGGCGTATGTCTCATGGTTGCACCAAATAGGAGTCCAGCTCAGCATGTGCCAGGTAGGATACCTGACGCTGGTATTCTGCTGAATCCCGTTAGTGACGCACGGATGTCAAGAAACGGTAAAAGATGTAAACCAATGAACTTGAACTGTGTGGTGCGTATTATAAATGTGCAAGTACCCACCCACATCAAAACTGCCATCATAAAACGTTTAACATAATAAATAAAATAAAAATAAAAACTCTCGATTTAGTAAATTAGCATAGTGCCTTCCACATCACTTGAATAACACAATATACCTTTTAAGTAATCATAATAGGAGTCGTGGGTGTACGTAATGTAATGTGTAATTGTTAATTATACTGTACAGTAAGTAATATTAAATAAATAAATAAATAAAAATATGATTCGTGAGGAACAGAGCACCTGCAAACGCTTATATTATGGAGGTATTTGTGACGGTCAAGCCCAGTTTTCTCTGAGAGTCGATCAGATACTGCCGCAATCGACTTTTAAAGGTACCGAGTGTTTTTAAAGTCCTTATCGGTGGGGGAATGTTGTTCCAGCATTTGGATGCGGCATATCTGAAACTGCCCCTGAAGGCAGCCGTCTTGTGCATTTCTGTAGCGAGTTGCTGAGAGCACTGCCTGACCTCGCACTCTCTTTTACTGGCGATCCAACTCAATTTTTTAAATAAATAAGACGGTTGTTTGTGTTTAATAACCCCAAACATTAGGCACGCTAAGTGTAATTTACGACGTGATTTCATTTTGAGGATAGACTGTTTATTTAAAAAAGGTGTTATATGACTTCTAGGCGGAACCGAGAAGCAAAATCGTATGCAGGCGTTTTGCACTCTCTGAATCAGTCGCTCAGTTCTTGCCAGGAGTCGAGGACCGAAAACTGTATCTGCGTAGTTCAAGTTAGATAGTACTAAAGATTCAACCAATCGAATACGTAGCTCTTCCGACAGATACGACCTTATTTTGTAAAGGACCTTGAGCCTATAAAAGCAATTGCGCACCGACTCCGCCACGTGACCCTCGTATCTCAATTCAGCGTCCATATTCACACCCAGATTTCGTGCCTCCCTGACTCGGCTGACTGGCTCGCCCAGTAAAGTAACATCAAGCTGAGAAGGCAGGGCATTTATTTGGTGCTTGGTTCCAAGTAGCATGTATTTGGTTTTGGTAGGATTAAGTACCAAATCGTTGTTTTCGGCCCAACTGGCTATCCTATCAAGGTCCTCGCTTAGATCCCTTAAAGCTCTCTCATGTTCGTCAGGCTTGAACGAGATATAAACTTGGATATCATCGGCATAAATGTGATATCTGCAGCGCTTTAGAGCTGTTGTTATATCAGCGCAATATAAAATAAAATAAATATAATGGGGCCCAATATGGAGCCTTGTGGAACGCCCCTGTTAACAGAGGCTGGTGCCGAGCTAAGGGTAGTTGCATCCCTCAGAAGTATTTCAACGCGTTGCTCTCGGTTAGTGAGGTAACTGTGAAACCATCCTATCGTATGGGGATCAAATCCATAGTAATGTAGTTTGGCTAAGAACAGTTCAATATTTATACAGTCGAAAGCTCGCGAAAAGTCAAGGAGGACTAACAGCGTGCATAGGCCTCTATCCTGTGCAGCAAGAATGTTATCTGTCACATCCAACAGAGCCGTACACGTGCCACGTTGCTTACGGAACCCCGACTGTAATTCCGGTAGTATGTTATTCTTCTCTAAATATTGGGATACCTGCTGACACACTACCTTTTCAGATACTTTGGATAAGCAAGGTAGAAGACTTACAGGTCTAAGGTCCTTTAAATCAGTAGGGTAAAGATTGGTCACAGATTGTTTCCCGCTCACGAACAGAACACTGTTTATTTCCCTTAGGTGTCAGGTACTCAGACTTTTTTTTTTTTTGATAGATTAAGAGTTTTTAAAGTTTATTACACTTAACATATCCACATTAAAGCTAGATAATAGTGTCACTAGTAAATTGCACTTATATAAGTACTTCCACAATAAACTTTTGCAAATCACACTACTATTATAATTTTTTTGACGAAAAAGTATACAGAGAGCTTTTCACCGATTGACATCCGTGACGTCACCCTCGTGACCCTCGTGACCTCGCAGAAGGAGGCCATCGCCATCCAAGCTTCCTCGCTCCCCACCATCTCTCTGACGATGGCGGGCAGCGAGAGGTCCCCTCCAACCGCCGTGACAAGATCACGGCGCGGCACGGCCCACGACGGGCACACCGCGAGGGTGTGTTCCGCTGTGTCCTCCGCCGCGCCACAACCGTGGCACGACGGTGTCTCCTCTCGTCCTATCCGGTGCAGGTACCTGCCGAAGCAGCCGTGACCGGAGAGTACCTGCACCAGACGGAAGGAGAGGAACCCGTGACGCCTGTCGAGCCAGTCCTCCAGGACCGGCCCGATGGCGTCGGGGGTACGGCGGCCGAAGACGGCGGAGGCGAGGTCCTGCGTCCACTGCTGGACAAGAGCGACCCTCGCCTCCCGCCGGACGGCCTGCCTCAATTCTGGGGCCGGACGCTCGACCAGCGCCCTGCGCCCCGCCGTCCACTCGTACACTCTGGCGAGCACCCACGCCTCGAGCTCCCAAGGCGGGGTGCCCGCCAGAGCGCACGCCGCTGCGAAACCCACCGTGCGGTAGGCCCGCGATGCCCGCTGGGCGATGGCCTTTTGGGGCGACCGAAGGGCAGTGAGGTTCTCCCTCCTATGAAGGGAGTCCGCCCAAATCGGGGCCCCATAAAGGGCCATACTCCACAGTATGCCGGCGTAAAGACGCCGGCACCGCATGCTGGGCCCTCCCAAGTTTGGCATCAGCCATGAGAGGGCTCCCGCAGCCTTCAGCAGGCGCGACGATAGCCCGCTAAAGTGCGGGCTGAAGCGCCACCTACTGTCTAAGATGAGGCCCAGATATTTCATCTGCGCCTCAACCCCGACCCTCACCCCCTCCACATAAATGTGGGCGTCAGGCGGGGGGCGCTGCCGGGGGCGGTGAAAGAACACGGCCTCCGTTTTGTGCAGCGCCACCCTCAAGCCCAGGCGGCGGATCCTTGCCGCCACTAAGGATCCGCCCGCCGACGCCAAACTGGCCGCCTCCCGGAAGGTGCTCCCGCGGGAAGTGAGGAGAGTGTCATCTGCATAGCAGATGACACTCGTGCCTCGAAGGAGGGTTCCCCGCAGGAGCCAGTCATAACCAACGTTCCACAGAAGAGGCCCTAGAACGGACCCCTGTGGAACGCCGGCTCCGACAGCGTATCGACGGAGCTTTTTCGGGAACCTCCCCGACGCAAAGCACGCGCTGAAGAGGTCCCGAAACCTGCCCTCCATTTCGGTGGCCGCGATGGCCACCACCCGTGTGGGGACACCATCCGGGCCGGGAGCCGTCTTTTTGGCGCGGAAACGAAGAGTCGCCGCGCCAAATTCCTCCTCTGAGACCGGAAGAGGAGGAGCTTCCTCCTCCGGTAGAACCGCTCCCCTTGGCGGGCCCATCATTGGTCGGGTGAAGTGCGGATCCCTGCGCGGAAACAGGGCCTGCACCACCCCATCCAGGAGCGCTGGTTCAAGGGTCTCGGCAACCGGGGGACCAATGCGGCGCAGTTTGTTACGCGCCGCCTTATATGGCCTCCCGAATGGGTCGTTGTCGAGACCCTCCAGCAGCTCGGCCCTCGCCGCGTCCTTGGCGGCGCCGATGGCCGACTTGAAGGCCGCCCTCGCCTCTACGTACCTCGCGTAGAGGCGCTCCTCGTCAGCCTGGTCCCGTCGGCGCCGCCGACGCGATCGCGTAAAGGCCCGCCGTGCCGCCACGCAGGTGGCCCGCAGCTCCGCCAACTCCTCCGACCACCAGTACACGGCGCGTCGAGGAGGCGGACGTCTCGACCGAGGCATGCTGGCGTTACAAACCTCGGTCAATGACCCCCTCAGTCGGGCCGCCGCCGCGTCCACGTCCAGGACGTCCATGCCGGGACGTGGCCAAAGCCAGTCCTGGACGAACGCGGCCTCCCTTGCCGCCTCCCGATCTAGGTGGGTCAGAGCCCACCTTGGAAACGGGGATCGGCCCGACGAAGAGGGGATGCTGCGGCGCCCCCGTGGATTCTGCGGGGAGATCTCGAATCGCACGTAACGGTGATCCGAGATCGTCTCCCCCAGCTCCACCCTCCAGTTTCGAATGCGGGCGGCCAATGCGGGCGTGGCGAAGGTGAGGTCCACTATGGACCCGCCCCGACGCCGAACGCACGTCTGGACGCTCCCCCTATTCAAGAGGCGACCGCCCGTCCACGAGCGTCGGTGGCCGGGTTTCCCCAGACCACCGACTTGGCATTCAGGTCTCCCAAAACGGAGACCTGACGTGGCGTCCCGATGACCGCCGTCAGGACCCCGAGGAAATCCTCGAAGTCCTGGAGAGGGCGGTTTGGGGGAGAAGTAGACCCCCACAAGGGCCAACCCTCCCCACGCGGCGGCCACGTATCCCGGTCCCCTCTCTAAGAGCGAGAGGGGAGGGGAGTCCGAGGAAGACCGCGCCACGATTGCCACCGAGCCTCACTGCCACATCCACTAACCACTCGGCCATTGACTGCACCAGTAAGTCCTGGGCAGCCCGGCAGTGGTTGGTATTTGCCTGCAGGATGCGATGCTCGGTACCCATTATTCGACCATCGCATCACCCTCGGTCACCGCCGCTGTTGGGATATCAGCGGGGGAGGTGGCAGCAGCAGCAGGACGGCTTATAGCCGCCTGTGGGCTTGCCCTGTTTTGAGGGGGGTCGGCATAAGCTCCCCCCCCATCACGTAGTCTGCAGGGCGACCACTGTCGGCGCCCGCCGCGCAGTGCGGCTTGGCGGCCTCGCACGAGGCCGCCTTATGCCCCTGTTGCCCGCAGCGGAAGCACGTGTCCGCCCTATCTACTGTGGACGGACACATGGCTCGGGTGTGGCCGATTCCCAAGCACTTGAAGCAGCGCATCGGCGCTGCCTCAAGCACCCGGATCACGGCCCGGCTAAAGCCCACAAATAGCCGCCCCTGGCATTTAGCCTGGGCGGCCAACACTGCGGCGACTGGGCACTCCAGCCGGATAGAGCCCAGTCCACCGCGGCCGGGCCTAATGTCCCGAGCCAGCACCGCTGCGGGTTCGCACCCACCGGCCTTCGCGACCGCCTCCACCACCTCCTCCTTGGTGACCGAGTCATCTAGACCGGTCACCTCAATGGCTGTGGTTTTGGTCGGCCGTGCGACCTTCGCCACGTCGGCAAGTACCTCCCTCAACTTGCCGGCGAACAAGTCGGCGTTTTTGCCGCCGTCCTTCCCCGGAAACTCGAATAGACGAGCTCCGGTTTGGGTCCGACGGCAGTTGCCGAGCCCCAAATCGGCGGGGTCCGCGACGGCACGAGCCCGTCTCAGGACGGACTCATAGGTGACGCCCCTCTCGGCGGCCTCGGGGACGATGGTCACCGTGACCGCCGCGGATTTGGGAGGAACCAGCTTCCTCCCGCCGACCGTAGCCTTATTGGCTGCCGGGGCAGCCGCCGGAGCAGCTGCCGGGACAACTGCCGGGGCAGCCGGGGCCTTGTTCGCCTTCTTCCTGCCCCTTTTCACCACCTCCGACCACGGCTGGTTGGACGGAGTGGTGGAGGGGAGAAGGGCGTCGGTCTCCTGAACCTGGGAGGCGGGTGCTGCGATGGCAACCGGCCCCGGTTCGGCGCCCACACTCGTGCCGGGGGGAGGCAAGGACCCCGGCGACTTCTTCCCCTTGCCCTTGCTCTTTGAGGGCTTCGGGGCCTGGGAAGCCGCTGTCGGCGCCTTGTCCGCCGCTAGGCAAGACTTTGTCTGGTGGGTGGTAACTTCCGCCGGCAGCCGATGTTATGGCCTACCACCGAGAAAAAGGCTTCTCAAGGATCTCGGCATTTCGGCGTCAACCACAAGAGAAAACGACAATAAAAATAAAACCCACTACAATAAAATCCCACAACAATAAAAAACACAATAAAATCCAATAAAACCCACAATAAAATACAACCCACAATAACAATAAAAACCCACAAGAATAAAAAACCACAATAAAATATCCACAATGTACGCAATCGCCCTCAGAATAAAATCGCAAGATCGCGTAAGTCACAGCGCTCGTTAGCCACCGGTCTGCCACTCCGTTACGGTGGTCAGACACGGCGTTGCACGGGGAACACTACGAGGAAGTCAGCGCTGTGGGGTGTCCCCCAACCAACCCGCAACCCTGGCCCAAGCATCGGTTTTCGTGGACCCCGTTACGATGTGCTGAAATCTCTTCATCTATTATCTGCGGCGAGCTGCCCACTGTTCGCCTGAAGGGGTTCCAACCCACAAAATCGCGGCGTATTGGCCAAAAATAAAAAGAAATATATTTTTATTGAAAAATAATATTAACTCCTATACAATAAAGTTTAGTTTGCGCTACAATTTTAAATACGATTATAACTTTTTTAATAGTGCTAGTCATTCTCAGCTTTTTCTGTCATTTATTTATTGTAAAAATACACTTCCCCTGACCCAAGGGCTGGCCTTTACCTTGGCCAGAGGCTAAGCATTGCCATTCAACGCTGTAATGCCGCCCGTCTCTTGGGCACATTATCAGTCGACAGCGATGACGAAGAATTTTTTTTTGCTGTATTCTATTTTATTAATCGTTTTAATTAGGGTAATAGTTTTTAGTATATTTAGTATATTTTATTTAATAATTTGTAGTTTATTTAGTTTTATAAGCTTGTAAATATTACCTGTAGTCCTACTTTACTATACTAAATAAAAAGTTTTAGAATAAATAAATAAATAACAAAATCAGTTTATTTATCATTGATGGAAAGTTGCCATTTTTTAAACGTATAATAAGATGGAGGTGTGCAGCTTTGCAAACTTTTAATATGGGTATCTTAATTCCGAATCGTTCGAAAAATGGCCTACTTAGAATATCCTTATAACTACAACGACCCTAATGTATGAATCAGAAAGCAACCTTAACTACATTCCCTGTTTAATTTTGAATTCAATAAAATTATCAACATTATCATCTCACCGTTAATCCCAGTCGCATCTGAAGCTTTTTCAGCTTTGGAGTCTGGGGTCCGCTTTACCAGTCTATCTGCTGATTTTTGGCTAAACGATATTTTCCGTGATATCGAAGCATTGCAATTAGACCAATTGTTGAACTTTGAGGGTTCCAACAACCCGTAACGACTGTCATTTGTTGTTCGTTTGGCAACCGGGACCAACGGCTTAATGTGCTTTTCGAGGCACGACCATACCAGTGCAAATATTCATATGCATACAAATATTTGCACTGCGCGAGGATCGAAACCGCGTCTTTGCGCAGCGGCCGCATTCGCTACCGCTACGCGACGGAGGCTGTCTGAATTCAATAAAATGATCAATGATCCTAATTTATATTTTCGGCATTGCTAACAAAATATTCTAATAATGCATCTGCGTCTGGGTAGTAAACCGACTTAATCTCGTAAAACTTGAAATTTTGTGTTCTAAAAACGTCGAACCGTGTTGTTTAATATAAAAAAAATTGTGTTCGTAGTCAAATTTGTGTTTACGAGCAGTAAACTTACGTCAATCCCTTATTACATTCTGTGATTTGTTATGCTGTGGTAATGTTGTGGTATTATAATACTCAGTTATAAAAATTGTTCTCAGTCTTTTCCATTTTACATGCTTTTTATTAGCTTCACGTGTATGTTTGCTTGCTTGTTTGTTTGCTTGCTTGCTTGTTTGTTTGTCCGTCTCTAACTTTTTGGACTACGATGAAAGCTCATTACTATAAAATGTCCCACCGTTTTCAATAAGTTCTTTCATTCGTTTTTTTTTTTAAATCATCAACATCGAACTAAAAAGTTGAAAATAATTTAAAAAACGCGTGAGGCGCTTAATATACAAAAAATATGGCACAAAGCGCCTCACGCTTCTTTTAAATTATTTTTAATTTTTTAGTTTGTTACTCTTTAAACACAAGTTTTTTTTTTTTAGTTTTTTAAACTATAATTATTTTAATTTGTCATGATTTTGATGGGCATTTCATGGGCCAGCATCCAAGGCACATTTTCTCTCACTATCAACTTCAGCTTTAATAGTAATCACGAACGCCCACAGACTTCAGCACGGCGTTCATAATGCTAGTGCACAGCTAATTCGTCGATTTTCGTGTTTATCAGCGGTGAACGCTGCCGAAAATTTAAAGTATACGGAACGCGATCATAGAGTGTGCATGCTTCCGCTGATCGCCGCAGGGCGTGACGAACGCACTCCCTGTCGAACTGTCAAGCTGGCGAGTCATGGCCACGTTCTTTTAACGATCACCAAATTTAAGTATTTAAAGTAACCGCCGTGGGGATTTAGGCCTCAAATTTCAAAATTAAAAAAGTCAGAGAGTTTAACAGTGAAATATGATGATGTGCACTTTTTCTTGATTTGGTCTAGTGGTCTACGAACTCCGCATCTGAATGTTGGAGGTAAGTCTTTTGCCGCTTGTAGCAATTTTTTAGGGACATACTTCGAAGGCATCATCTATAACATGTTTACTTAACATAGTTGCTTAATATATTGCTATCCTAATTACAATCCACTTGAATCTTGTTTAAAATCTTTCGTGGTAGGCCACACCGCCACACCACACCTCCATACCGCCACACCGTCACACCACACCGCCATTGGCCAAACTATTGTTGTACATCGTTTCTACTTCAACGGTCATCCTCCGATAACTAAGTGTAGCCGTTCGTATTATCCATACTTATATATTATAAATGCGAAAGGATCTCTGTCTGTCTGTCCAGCTTTCACGCCAAAACTACTGAACCGATTGTAATGAAATTTGGTACACAGATAGTCTCGAGCCTGAGAAAGGACTTAGGCTATATAACATCCCGCTATGATCAATAGGAGCAGAGTAGTAATAAAAAATGTTGGGAAAAGGGAGCAAACGCGGACGTACATATTGCTCCCATTATTTTAGCAGACGCTTATTTTATATCAACACGCGGATGGAGTCGCGGGCAATAGCTAGTTTTATATATTTTCGATTCGATTGGCTTAGTTCAACCAAAGATGTCGCAGCTGAACCATATCGCTTTATGGTTCAGCTGATGACAGTCAAGCGGAGTACAAGAACCATTATGAAATCATTCTAAAAATAAAAGGATACCTATTTCAAAATCACTACCTCTGCATCATTTGATCGTCCACTTATACTGCCTAATATTAGATCTGATATCACAGTCTACACTGAAATTTGACACAAAGATGAATCCGGGGATCACTTAACAACATTAGACGAGCAAAAATTTCTTTTTTTTTTAAATTTAGATCATTAATTATTTGGCTTTGATAGAGGTATTAAGAAGGATCGAACCAAGGTTTAGTTGACTTTTCATTTAACTTTTAACTTAACTTTTTATATAAAAACAAAATCTTTATATACAGATAATCCATATTTCAGCTCTTTAATATTGGCTGTAATAGCAATCATGTAGGTTGATTTTAATAAAATTTTGTATTTTATCTATAGTTTCCTTGAGAACGTTGTGAAAAAATTGGTTGTTAGAAGAATTGTAAGAGGTAATTAATCATTTATATGAAAGGAACTGTGTAGTTCTTAACCACTCTCATCTATAGGAAACAACCAATTAAAACGGTGAACCTAGCTTTCATCATTTCATAAGTGGTTGGTTTCTTCTTCAGCCTATAGAGGTCCACTGCTGGAGAAAGGCCTCCCCCAAGGGTTGCTACGATGACCGGTCTTGTCCTGCAGGTCATCGGTCCACCTTGTTGGGACGAACGTACCACCGGACCGGATCACGTACCGGAAGAAGCAGCATAGGGAGGCCCTCTACGCTGCGTCTTCCGGTACGTGGCCGCCACTACAGAACCTTACTGCCCCATCGGCCGTCGGTTGGTATCGGTTGTTGGTTGGATTATATCATCATTATCATTAACCGTTTTCCTTATTGGTTTATATGATATAAAATATTTCGATTTTATAGTGAGCAAAGAATCTTCTACTACAATTCTCAAAAGCGTATGAAGGAACGGATTTATGCTGACTGTTCCTTGTGATACCTTTCAAGTAAGTATTCGACGAAATTTTCTATAGAGTAGGTTTATTATCTATAACTGCCAATAATTGAGTAATATAAATATTATTATAGCCTTATGATAACAAGTAATAAACATTCCTTCTTCGACGTGTACAATCGTTATTTTATACAATGGTGTTATTATTTTTTTCTGGTAGCACTTTCTTTCGCATATTTAATTATTGTTAACACGCAAATAATGTGGTGGGCTGCAATATTGTGATATTATTATATTATGTTATAATATTTTTAAATATTTTAGATTTTAGTGATGGGTGCACTGATAGACTTTAGACTTAACATAACAATGACTGCCGGCAAAATTTACCACCCAGCAGACAAAGTCTTGCCGTCAAGCGATTCGTCGTGTTCCGGCATGATGTCTGGTGAAGCCCTACGGAGGACGGGTCTGAGGAGGTGTCTTGCAATGTGTTGTTGAACATTGCATCACCTCGCTCATCTGCCGTCTTCCTTCCTGTTCACTCCGTTTTTTTTTAGGATATAGTGATTAGGCTCTTAATAAACTAGCGTACTTTACCATCAACGCTTGCTTGCACCATCAGGCGGGATTGCGGTCAAGTACTAGTTTATAATTATAAAAAAAAACAAAAAAAAAGACGATTGTTTTATGGCTATCTCTATAGTAGTGTGTCTAACATAAAACCATTAACAGACGTATAAAAAATCGTTAGTTGGCAGACAAAAATCGCGACACAGAGCGTTCGTGTACACCAAGCCTGTCCCGATGTTTAGACCGTAGGCCAGCTGCACGGCAATTCTCAGATAACTACCCGCATCTGGCGCTATTATGCTAATGAAGGAAGTTTGTGGAGCTACGAAGCGCGGTAAAAAAGGGTGGGTAAGCACAAGTTTGTAACTGCAAAGCAATTTTAGTTCTGAATACGATGATAGAATGTTTTGTGAAAATTATAAAAACAGTAAACGATTTAACATGATATTACTGCGTTTTGTCACAAGACTTGTTTCATTGACTAGTAGACAATAGGGATGTTTCCTGGGTAAAAAAAATGATTCTCTTTAGTCCGTCATTCAGATTATAGAAAAATATTGGATACGTATATTTTGTTTTATCAAATCAATAAAAATTTACAAATATAAAAGGCATCAAAGATCGCTGCACGCTAAAAAGTGTAGCGTGCAGTGACTTCACACGAGTTTTCGACGCACTGCGTCGTCTTCATTTTTTATATGAAAAAAGAAAAAATACGTGTGTAGTATTTTTTGGAAATCTGACTGACGGACTAATTCGTTTTTTTTAGTCAACTACCCTATTCCTCAAATAATGAAAACTTCCTTTGTTATTATTTAAAGCCGGTCTTTAATCCATAGTTGCCTCAAATAAACAGTTGAAAAATTTTACTATCTCAAGTTTATTTTATTTTCTTCAATATGGAACACGAAACAACTAAAATAATAATAATAAATAACAATTTATTTATTTTCTCACCACGATATCTTTATAAACTAATAACAAAAGAAAAATAATGTTGTCCAGTTATGGGCTTATAGAAAAATATTGTGGGAGACTGGTGCCTAAGCTAAGCCGAAGCCTGTATTTCAGGCCCCCAGGTCTCACCCTAAATATAATTTTTTATCATAATTGCCCGTTTACTATAACCGAATAAAGATTTAAAAGGTTTGCATCACTACTTAGGTACCATCAGACGGGATATCGGTCAAGCATTAGTTTATAGTTATAAAAAACAAAACTTATTAACTAATGGAAAATAACTTTCATTTCTACATAATAATTGTTCAGTTTACACAACCACATTTTTAAATATTTTTCAGTAGTGCATGCCACTGAAATATGCTCTCAATTGTCATTGAGAACTGCGCACTCTTACTTAAGCTTGATTATACCTACATATAAGCACCGAATAATTCTGTGATATAACCAGAGCAACAAGTTGGGTCTTAATTAACGGCCTCCTCTCGCCTGCCAATTAGCTGGTTTAGCATTGCAATGCAGGTATCGTACTCAGCCTTAATTTACATTTTCCTTCTCCTAAGTTATATTTTGTGTGTCTGTGTGTGTATCAATGGCAAAATGAAGATTTATGAGAGAGGCAAGCTAGAGCTTCTTAACATAATGCTGAGCGAAGTCAGTTTTGCGTGGACGCATTTAAGTTTGTGTTATTTCTGCGTCACGTTTGCAGCAAATAAATATGTCTGTCCTGGATAACGTTATAATTTTAATAAAAATTGCTCATTTGATTAATGTAATAGTGGGGCAAACGCTGTGACATTATTTTGTAATGGCGGCACGTTAACACAGTCTTTTTGGAAAGCGAGAATTGTCGAACAGTGACTTCGCATTGAGACGCGGGCCTTCTTGGGTACTTCTTCTGAGCGAAATTGTCGGTTTGCCTATTCAAATTGTAATTGTCAAGATTGGAGGGTACATTTACAGTTTATGCGTTAATTTAAAACTTCACCTACGAAATGAACCTCGTTTACCACTACACTAAGATGGTAACGACCCTACCGTTCCGCCGTCGCTGATGTCGTCATATTTTATTTAAAAATATGAAGCCAGAAACCATAACCGGTGTTTGCATAACTAATATTATCTACTAATTGCACCCGCGATTTCATCCGCATACGTTTCCATCGCCTGGAAATATGAAGATGAAAAGTATCTCATACGTTAATCTTGATTTTAAACTACCTGTGTGACAAATTTTATTCAAAATCAAACTTTCTCTGGGAAGAAGAAGTGGGGGAATAAACTCCCCAGCAGCACAGCTATATGTTCATTTAAAAAAACAAATGAGTTTATACAATACTTACACAGAACATTAAATAAATCTATCCATCATATGTCAGCTAGCCATTTCAACAAAACTGGAAAACAAAAAAAAAGCATTAAAACTGGAACTACAAGGAAATAAAACTTTCTACTAATTAAAAGCCTCCAGACATAAAGGGCATGACAGCTCACATATGTATGCATTGTAAAAAAAATAATAGACAATTATATGAACTTGTTAGGGTAGCAGAGTGTGGGTAATTAAATCAAATTCAAGCAAACATTATAGGAGAAACATTATGTACATAGTTACTTATAACATTACTTACTGGACATATTTAGAATCATCAGCAATTTACATTACATAAGACCAGGCACATAAGAATTATGTGCCTATAACGAATATTCAGAATACTTAACTGGTAGTGTGCTCGGTCCGACGGCTCGATGAAGACTGTCTACTAAGGGACGAGTCACCGTATTTATAAGAAATGCCACTCTCAGAGTACCATCGAGCCGTTTTTATAATTTTATAAAAGTTATTCTACCCTCGGAATCAACTAAACTTAAGCAATCCACAATACAATACTTTTATTAGAATTATGACTCGTTATAGATATAACAAACTCATATAACCCGTCAGTAATTCTTGTGGTTTTGACGTGAAAGAACAACAAATATCAATCTATCTAACCTTACACCCATTTATATCTGTCGTGTTTCTAATAATAATATTAGTAGAATAAATAGAGGAGCAGTGGGTAGGATTAATTTATTTACTTCCGACTTAACGTCGAACCCATTCTATTCGCAGTTGGTCATCTGTGGGTCCTATAAATCATTAACAATACGGGTCTGTTTTGTATTCCTATTGTAATACGGGAATGGTATTAAAATTGGTATCGGATTTTGTAGGGTTAAATGGGGCTACTTTACACACTATCAAATGGTAAGGATCTAATAAGGTCCTGGGTAAAGCCAAGCAATTAGGATTGGTAATAAGGAACATAGCTAGGGTATTGAATAGCTTAAAAAACAGTGCATAAACATCATTAAGCGGACCCCAAACTCCAAAGCTGAAAAAAAGCTTCGGATGCGACTGGGATTAACGCTGAGATGATGATGATGATGATTGTTGTGTGGTAGTCTTGAGGAAGGCTCGAGGATATTTTAGAATACGATTAAAAGACAACACTTCAGTTCGTGCTAGGCGGATCACGGATGCCGCTGCCGACCAGAGATAAAGTATGTTTTATTTTTAAACCATAGACAATTACAAATAGACATTGACAATGACATAATTATATCCTACATGTAACAATGATGACAGTACATAATATCGTATTTGAAGTTGGGTAAGTTACCTACCTCTTTTTAATGAGAATTATCATTAATTGAATACCATTGTTATCAATACAATAATTTTAAGCCACTATACCATAAAGCTATTTACCATTTTTCCAGTAAAAATGGGCTTAAGCATTGCAAAATATGAGATTTTTTATGTAATAACGCCGGTCAAAATTCCGGAAAGTAATAATTTGAGTGGCGTACCTAGCAGAGAAAATGAATGCGAAATTTGCTTGGATTTTTTAGTAGTAGTCTCAGCAATTCTTTTATTTTTGTAGACTGCAGTCGGAGGTCCGTGAAATTCGTGCTCCTAATTTTGTGAAGCAGCTTCGCGGATCCTAGTTAAAAATGTGCGGTTTTAGTTGCTTTGAAGAGGTCAATTAATTAATTGGGTAATTTATTAATTAGGACTAGGCAGAATGAATAGTTATTAGAAATTAAATTACATACTTACATTTACTTCATTTTATTAATTTCAGGTATCCCAAATTACAATGGTAAGTAACGAAACCCAAGATATACAATATGTAAAGAAAACCCTGTCCGATCCGTGAAGGTATTGTTAGGTATCGATAACTAATTCTACTAATGCCTACAAAACCGAGCTTATCTTAAAAAAAATCCCCAAAAAAAATGAATATTATTTCGCAAAAAGAGGTAACTTAATACATGTGCGGTAGGCCATCCAGGCGCGGGCGAAGAGGGGCAGGGCACGCGGCACGCGGTCGCATTGCTATTCGCTCAGAATTATACCGTCAAAAATAATGGTGTCACTTTTTAAAAATTACTATATTTTGGGGAAGTTGGAATTAATTCGCAGGAAAAAGAGATTATTTCAAAATTCACTAGTATTGTTACTATGATGATTATGAAAAATTTCATATGTTATTTGGTGATGTATTTACCTAACCTTTATTATCCTTACAGGTCGGACAGGGTTTTCTTAACATATTGTATATAAATCACAATATGAAAATTAATAAAACACCATTATATCACAAATGCTATATCATGAATTGAAAAAATAACAAAAGAATCACATATAATTCGCGGGTTTTAAGACACTTATTTTTACCTACATTTTTGGCGAATGGCTATTATAAGAATGCTCAAGGTCAATGGAGAGGGCTATGCTTGGGGATTCACCGCGTAATTAAATCAGAAATGAGAAGATCCGCAGAAGAACGAGAGTAACCGACATAGCCCGAAGGATTGCAACACTTAAGTGGCAGTGGGCCGGGCACATTACCCGTAGGACTGATGCCCGATAGTGCCGATGGGTTCTCGAGTGGCGACCACGCATCGGAAGACGTAGCGTAGGTAGGCCCCCGACAAGGTGGCAAGACGATCTGGTGAATGTCGCGGGAAACCGCTGGATGCGGGAGGCGCAGGACCGGTCGTCGTGGAGATTCTTGATGGAGGCCTATGTCCAGCAGTGGACATCTTTGAAATGATGATGATTTTTGGCAACTATGTAGGTTGATTGTCATGAGATACTATTACGATTAGATAGATACAGTTTTCACCTACGCCAACGAAACTTTTTTCTCTACTTTAAAAAGAGAAAAAAGTTTCGTTGTGGGAATTATTTTTGGTTTGATTTAATTTTATTTAGCAATAAAACAATCGCATTTTATGTTTCTTTACATTTTATTTAAGAAAATATTTTTTTTTTATTAATTCCCATAGGGGGCTTGGCCTACTATCCGACTCCTTTGACGCCCTGACTGGTTACAGCGCAAAAACTACTCCAATCAAACAACCCAATTTAATTATGTTACAGCAGCGACATTTCTATCTCTAGGGTAAGAACAGCTACCTACATACTGTTATAATATTAAAATGCCAACATCTCATTTGAACAAAATGTCCCGTTTTATTTCGTCTTTTATTTAACCATTTTAATCCCCCAGCTATAATCTCTATCGGTTTACATAATTAACTAAAGTTAAAAAATAAACCACGTGACTTAATTAAACGACTAAACGCAAGACTGTGGTATTACATTTATTCGGTTAACTAAGTCACGTGATGGCTTTTCTAGTTGTTCTTTTTTTTTGTTCTGGATGGTAAATCAACAATGTCTTCTAATCGGTGGTAGGTCATATCATCGGCTGCCGGCAGAAGTTACCACCACCAGACAAAGTCTTGCCGTCAAGCGATTCGTCGTGTTCCAGCATGATGTCTTGTGGTCTGAGCAGTCGTGCTGCGATGTGTGCCGGGTACGATGCGCCAAATGTTAATGTGTCGGGAGTTTGGTCGTGGAGGGTCTCCAGATTAATCTCGCTCTGGCAGAGCGTCGTTGGTTGTGTTGTTGTGTTTAACATTGCATCACCTCGCTCAACTGCCATCTTGCATCCTATTCATTCAGTTGTTTTGAGTGAATAGGCTCACTATAACCTAGCGCGGTTTTCCATCAACGATTGCATCACTGCTTACCATAAGGCGAGATTGCGGTCAAGCAATACTTTATAATTATTAAATAAAAAGTTAATAAATTCAAGAGTACAATTGTGCCGTAGCATGGTAATTGATGTGACTGGAATCACTTTTAATTTGCTAAGTCATGTGGTATTTTTATTTAGCTTTAGTTTACTACCTAAGCCGAATGGACCAACGACCTAAATAAGGTGGCTGAAATAGACTGTATGCGGAATTCGGAGGACAAACTGTAAGAAGCCTATGGCTAGCAGTGGACTGCGATAGATTGAATCCTCTGCTTTTAAAAAGCCCAGTTCGTGGTAAGCCTAGTCTAAAGATTATCTGCAACAGAACATAAAAACAGGATCTTGCTCGAAATCTTCTTCTTCTTCTTCAGCGTATAGATGTCCACTGTTGGACAAAGGCCTCCCCCAAGGATTTCTACGATGACTGGTCTTGTGCTGCCCGCATCCATCGGCTTACCACGACCTTCACCAGGTCATCGGTCCACCTTGTTGGCGGCCTCCCTACGCTGCGTCTTTCAGTACGTGGCCGCCATTCCAGAACCTTACTGCCCCATCGGCCAACGGTTTACGGGCAATGTGCCCTGCCCACTGCCACTTACGTTTAGCGACTCAAAGAGTTATGTCGGTGACTTTGGTTCTTCTGCGGATCTCCTCATTTCTGATTCGATCACGCAGAGTAACTCCGAGCATAGCTCTTTCCATTGCCCTTTGTGTGACTCTGAGCCTTCGTTTGAGACCCATTGTGAGTGACCTCGTTTCAGTTCCGTAAGTCATCACTGGCAACGCACACTGGTGACTTTAGTCTTGAGACACTGTGGTCTTGCTCAAAATTATTTGTAATAATTGTTCCTTGTATGATGGAAGATAACAACGTCCCTTTAGCAGTTTGGAGTCACCTTGATACAATTTTAAGGATACAGTCCCCGGGGGGCACTGTATGGGTACTATTAATAAGACAGTATTGCCCGTCTGTCTGTCTATGTGTCACTAGTACCCTAATTACCCGCGGCGGTGTTTACGTCGGACTACAATTTGAGTGTCTTCAAGGCTAGAGTGAATAGGCTCTTAATAAACTAGTGCGCTTTACCATCAACGATTGCGTCACTGCTTACCATCAGGCAGGATTGCGGTCAAGCGCTGGTTTATAATTTGTAAAAAAAAAAAAAAAATACATAACACACTGTTACTATTAATTAATTGGAATCATTTTGAAGCATGTGGCTAATCTATTGCTCCATACTTTCGAAAAATGTGTCAGCCTAACAACGTAAATAATACAATGAATGTTGTTGAACTGTCAAAATGAAACCTATGGCTACTTATAGTGTGTTATGCAATTATCCACCAAAATGTAATCTCATAAACTGTGATAGACAATTACCTCGACAGCTGAAATTTTCTTGTGTTGCCGATATAATAAAAAATTGCTTTGTGCCATAATTTTTGTATATTAATTAAGGGCTTCACGCTTTTTTCCCATTTATACTAGTATTGTTTATATACTATTGTCATAAATTAAATTTTAAAATTATTTTTAAGTTTTTAGTTTGATGTTCTTTAAAAGCATGTTTTTTTTTAGTTTTTTAAGCTATATTTATTTTCAACTTTTTAGTTCGATATTCTTTTTTTAAATAATATACGGATAACACGAACGCTTAAGTGGTGCTCATTTGTTTTTACCGAACTTTTCTTGATCTCCAACAGACAGAATAGCAAGTGCTAAAATTCGTAATGATGCGTTACCCACGTAACTAAATCTAAATCTAAACTAAATATTTTGCCCGCACAAATTAATACCACTCGGCCAACGAAGGTATTGAAAACGGTGGGACATTTTACAATAATGAGCCGCTCAATCGTATTCCAAAGAGTTAGAGACGGACAAACAAACAAACAAGCAAACATACAAGTGAAACTACTAAAAAGCATGTAAAAAACAACTGTCAAAGAGATAAATGACAGTCAGGATCAACGGCTTTTTGTTTCTGATGTCTAGAGGGTTCTCGGTTACATGTGAAGTTCGTCACCCATCCAGAAACCAACCACGCCAAGTGTAACTTGACCTGATCGATCGAAATATGCTGCGAGTGTGAGATTAATACGTAAGTAAAAAGCCCTCATACAAAATCAATAAAAAATAACTTTTCTCTTATAATTTTAGTATCCGAAAAAATATTGCAAGTTTTTTTGTATACCTTATAGAAATAATATTCCTGAACGTTGCAAAGCCCTCGCAATCGAGTATAGCAGCAATAAGCCGTTTCTTTTACATAATTGCCCCTAATAACGTGCACATGTTTAAAACAATTATCCATTTAACTAAATTAGTTGGAAATACCCTCCAGCTACCTCAAACGACCACGATTATTTGCTAGGTCAAGTCGTCTGTTTAAATTAACGCTTAATTCTTGAAGAAAAGACCCTTCCTTAAAGTGGTTTGTTGAGATTTCCCATCGGGCGTGTTTCTAATTATCTAGCCTTTTTGTTAAGCTTTTGAGCTTATCTATTACTTTGAATGAAAAGTGGCTTATTACAGTTTATCGAAACCTGCCTTGAAACAGTTTTATTAAAATGGTTTGGTTGGTTGGAATTTTTGTGTTATTAATAATTGGGGTTATCCGACTACCTAGTCAGAGGGTGTCCGACGCTGCGCTTGCTGGTGCGTGGGGGCCATTAAGAGCCTTCCTACTCCATCGCTGTCGGCTCTACGAGCTATGTGCCCCGCCAACTGCCATTTCAAAGAGCTAATCCGCTGGGATATGCCGGCGACTTTTGTTCTTCTACGAATCTTCTCATTCCAGATTCGATCACGTAGAGAACCACCTAGCGTAGCACTCTCCATAGCTCTCTGTGTGACCTTGAGCTTTCTTATGAGGCACATGGTGAGGAACCACGTTTCTGATCTATATGACCACATACCAGTAACATACATTGGTTAAGTCTTTTGTCTTTAGGCGTATAGCAAACATTGGTATTCAGATGAATCCGATTAGATTAGAAGCTGACCTCAACGTAATTGGGAAGAGGCTAGGTAGATGATCGTAAATTTAATTTAGTTTAAGAGTAATAACAGTTAGTATTCCTAAATAAATCTATCTGTTTATACTAATATATAAAGCTGAAGAGTTTGTTTGAACGCGCTAATCTTAGGAACTACTGGTCCGTTTTGAATAATTCTTATTGCGTTGGATAGCCCATTAATGCAGGAAGGCTCACGGCTCTACAATATCACGCTGCGGCCAATAGAAACGGGGCATATAAAAAAAAACATATCGATACCTACGCGGATTGAATCGCGTGGCACAGTTAGTTAATAAATAAATAAATAATAACGAATTGAATGATATTACGTTTAATAAGTTACCTAAGTCATGTAGGTTTTTATTTGCCCTTAGTTAACTATCTAAACCAATAAAATATAGTCACGTACGACCATACATATGTATCTGTAGGCTGATTACACGTTATCTAAAATTCAGGTGTAGTAACATTGAAATATTATTGAATAATCTATACTCTATACTAATATATAAAGCTGAAGAGTTTGTTTGTTTGAACGCGCTAATCTCAAGAACTACTGGTCTGATTTAAAAAAATCTTTGCGTTGGATGGCCTATTAATTCAGAAAGGCTATAGCTATATAACATCACGCTTTGACTAATAGGAGCGGAGCATATAAAAAAAAAAAACATATCGAAACCTACGCGGCTAGTGTAAAATATAACTAAAAAGAGGCAAGCAACGGTAACTTATTGGTATCAGCCACGACTTACAAGTTGTGAGTCATAGGTTCGAACCCCATCAGGCGCTTTACTTTGTGTAAATTAAATTATTTCATCACCACTGGTCTCAAAACGGTGAAGGAAAACATCATTAGGAAACGGCATGTCCTAGAGCCAAAAACTTTGAAGACATGTGACATTACCAACCCGCATTGGGTCAGCGTGGTAGATTACGGCCTACTCACTCTCGCCGACAGGAGGCCTGTGTCCCACGAGTGGGAAAATTACGTAATGTAAGTCAATTACAAAGAAAATATAATCGAATATCAATTGGGTTGTATCCTAAAAAATAATTTAATGTCCATCAGATAGATTTATAGAAAATATTGAACACGTATTTTTTATTTTTTCTTTCATTAAAATGCTTAGGAAGATACATTGATTTGAAATGTCGCATGACGTCACGGCGTGGTACAAAATATACCACGGCGTCACGTAATTGGCCCCCACTCCGTAACTTTAACCCTTTCAGACCCCACGTGCACAAATGAGGACATAACGCATTTTGTTAATTATTCTACCAAAATTAAATTTTACGTAACCAGAAACTGTTGTCAACGCTTGAGAACATTATGAGTTGCTAAAAAATATACCCCCAGCGCCATCTCTTGCAACGAGTGGCTACTAATCCTCCACATTCAAGTAGTAACTGGCGACAACTTGAAGGTGACAGGTAAGTGAGATTTTTTGTTTAGATATATCAAGTTTTTCTGTTAGTTAAGATTTAAAATAAATTTGTATCGATAAGTCATGGTGTATAGATAAAGAGCAATAACTGTTACCTGTTATTTTTATACATTTGCGAAAAATATCTTGAATATTCGTAATGTCTACAAAAGTGGACAAGCGGTTTTAACTACATAGCTTTTGTCAAACATTCATAAGTTGCAATAGTGATAAAAATGTACTTTTTCACGACATTTACGAGATAATTTTATAACTTTTCTATGTGAATTTCTAAAAGGCATTTTTTTATTTCAGGTAATAAATTATATTATAAAATATGATTGCTAGGGATGCGCTAAAGCTTTTGCAAGATGGTAACCTCTCGGACTTGGAGCTGTCTTCAGATGATGAGGATGTAGGCAATAATAGTTATGCTGGAGATACACGATGTGTTCGTTTAGGTGCCGATGTAATAGCTCAGAACCAAAGACAATACATGCCACCTGATTCTCACGATGAAAATGAAGACGAAAGCGAGGATGAAGGTAGTCGAACATTTTATTTCGAGCCTGAGTCCGATCAACGAGGAATGTCGGGTATCGAAGAGAAATCTACTTTGAACAGTGAGGTGTTTGATACTTATAATCTTACACCTAAACAGAGCATAAAGTGGAGGCACAGACATATAGAAAACACAATACCAACAGATTTTCCCCACCAATAGCTATTGATCCCGTTGTAGAAGATCCCATTAACTATTATCATAAATATATTCCCGAAGGGTTATTTCATGAGATGGCTGAAATGACAAACTTATATGCAGTGCAGTCAGGAAAAATCAGGTTTCGCCCTACGTCCAGTAATGAAATCGAGATATTATTTGGTTTACATATGGCCACAGGAATATTCAACTATCCCGAGTTGAAAATGTACTGGGAAACCCACATTAGCATTCCCCTTTTTACTGAAAACATGCCAAGAGATAGGTTTTTTGAACTTCGGAACAATTTACATATGGTGGATAATATGAAAAAGCCTTCAAATTGCGTAGATGTGTTCTATAAAATACGACCAATTTATGATGCGGTTCGAAATAGATGCTTATAACTACCTCTAGAAAGAGAATTATGTGTTGATGAACAAATAATTCCTTTCACAGGGAAACATTCTGCCAAGCAATATGTAAAAGGAAAACCTTGCCCTTGGGGCATCAAGTTATTCTTCTTATGTGGTAAAAATGGTCGCGCGTATGATTTTGTAATCTATCAAAATTCCCTTCCTGAATTAGATAAAACATTAATAAAACAAGTGGGTTTCGGTGCATCTGTAGTATTGCATCTTATAAACAGAGTCAGAGAGAGTAGTGGCCACGAATTATACTGTGATAATTATTTTTCATCATATTACCTGCTTCAAATTTTGAAACGTAAGGGCATAATGGCTACCTGCACAGCTCGTATCAATAGATTTGCAAAGCCTCCTTTGCTCAGCGACAAAGATATCAAAAAGAAACCAAGGGGTTTTGCTCAAGAGGTTTGTAGTACAGATGGTGATGTTACTGTTGTCAAATGGGTAGATAATAAGCCAACAAACATAGCATCAAACTTTATTGGCATTGGAGAAAGGGATACGGTGAAAAGATGGTCTAAAACAGAGAAGAGATTCATAGAAGTTGAAAGGCCTGAAATCAAATAAAGTACAATCATGCGATGGGAGGAGTTGATTTACTCGATCAACTTATGAGCTATTATAGGACCTTTATAAAGTCGAAGAAGTGGACCTTGCGAATGATATTTCACGCGTCTGATTTGGCAGTTGTTCAAGCCTTCCGTGACTATGAGCTTGATAACGATTTGCTTGGAATTCCTAAATCAAAACGACTGACTCTTCTTCTTTTTCGTCGAAGACTCGTTGATAGCTTAGTTTTTCGCAATAAAATGTCAGCCGCCAAAAAGGGTCGTCCTTCTAGTAGCAGTCCTATGCCGGTAATTGTTCCAAGAAGACCTGGAGAATTGCGCCCGTCACCTGATATAGCTCGAGATGGTATTGGCCACTTTCCTGCTCATGATGATGGACCAGGAACACGTTGCAAATTAGTGGGTTGCAAAGGAAAATCCCGCATCAAGTGCATAAAGTGTAAAGTACACTTATGTCTAACCAAAGACAAAAACTGTTTCTTGGGTTTCCATACAAAGTAATGTTCCTATATATTAATTTATTTATTAGATTTGAAGTTACATTTTTGTTTAGAAGAATTTCAGTATTATTTTGTTACATTTTCATACTTTTATAATAAAAATAATATGATAAAAACTATATTTCATTGTGTTGACACATACCTCATACATCAGTTATAAAAATTACCTAAACCGAATGTGCGCATTTGAGCACATAAAGAAAAACTAGATTTTTTCCGAAAGTTATAACTATAGACTCATATTTTTGTTTACAATCTTCTTTGAAGGTAATTTCATTATAAAAAAATCAACAAGTATATACTCAAGGTTTTAAAAAATCAGGTCTGAAAGGGTTAATACGCTATATCTCAGTACTTTTTGGTGATTTCGACAAAATAAAAAATACGGGTCTTAATTTTTTTTATTATCTATAAGACGGACTAATTATTTTTTTTAATTTCTCACCTAGAATACATCCCTAATAGGGATGTATCCTAATTTTTTTTATTATCTATAAGACGGACTAATTATTTTTTTTAATTTCTCACCTAGAATACATCCCTAATAGGGATGTATCCTAATTTTTTTTATTATCTATAAGACGGACTAATTATTTTTTTTAATTTCTCACCTAGGTTACATCCCTATTTGAATATTGTTTATAACTTGAAGAAGTTTCCACACTACATAATATGCGAACTTGTCACAAATGCAGAAACTATGTATAAACTGAAGCCAAAAATACCGCACAGTATAGTTTGTAGTTTAATAGTATCTTTCATTACTTCTGGTTCACATACCGTTTACTAATCCAGATATACAAATACATTTTTCTCTTAATACATCAAACGAAAATAATTGTACCTTGGTCTGTACGCCATTTTCCGAATAATTTGACCCAAAAACTCTTGTATATAATGGAGAACTAGCCAAGACGTTTGAGCAACGTTTTTCTGGATCGTTCAAGCGTATAACGCGAAAAGTATTCCCAATGAAGTCGGCAAAGAATTCTAAAATACATACTCTTTCAAATTGTCGATTTTGTCCGAAACTTGTTAAAGTTAGTTTTGGTTACTAAAAAGGGTAACAAGCGAAGTTGGAACCAGCCAATTGTAGCGAGTGTTATTTCTAGCCGAAAGGTTAACTCGATCGTGTTCGAACTTTTGCCAAGAGCACAGTCCGTGGCGATTCTGAGAATTCAAATTTAATAACGTACGATACTAAACCAGATCGAAGGAGTCACATGTGTGTGTAATTTCAGGTCACTTTTGCGTAAAGTTTCAGTGAAATGCCTTTCATCTGTTGTATCTATTTAGAACTTAAATTGTATTTAATATTCGTCTAGCTATCATCTCGTTACTAGGGCCGGAGAACTAGAACAAAGACCAGATATCTAATAGGCGTCAAATGTTATTTTGAATCGTTGAAAGTCTAAAAAATCTGGATAACACTATTTTAAAACTTAATAAAGGCTTGATTTTTGAAATTCAGCTAAAGTAAACGATGCTGTGAATTTAAAATAAACTGCAGATCAGCATAATAACAAATGCGGCTTTTCTACAAAAAATGCAAGTCAACTAAGAAAATCTCGGTTGTAGGGATCTGCAAGGGAAGGATGTTGAGGTATCTAAGGTACAAGAACGAGCGTATACATCATTTTTTTTTTTATACCTAACCCGAAATACATGTCCAGTTTTTTAAGTAAAGAATCTATGTACAAAATTTCAAAAAGATATATGAAAAACCACAAAGTTATAAGCTTACTATTCTACTTGGTTGCCCCAACAAAAATGTTGTGAAAGCTCCGTTCGGGCGGGCGAACGCGGCGCGTTGACCTCTGGCGTCAGCTATTGACCACGCGTAAGTACTATGATCTATCGTAAGCTGCGTAACGCGCTCGGTAACCACACTACAACAATTTCTAAATGTATTTGGGAAAAAATATAACATGGTGTAAAAATTATTGGAATCGATTCAATTGCTTATTCTTAACAAAGTGTATTAAGGCTTCGCATAAACAAAAAATAACGTTGTATAATAGTAATATAATCATTTTTTCCTTGAATTCTACGACTTGGCAGAGAATTTCTGCCCCTTTTTTTCTCACAGAGAGCCAGAGTCCTAGTGGTCCAACAGCCAGAATCCTAGGGGCCCCAGTCTGCATTTTTTATAAATTTGTCATGCCAACACGATTCCATTGACATTATGCAAAAAAATCATAATCTGCTAAATTTATAATGAAAAATTGATAGAATTACATTGCCCTATTGCCATTGCTATAAAACCCGTTAGTATAAATTCTTTCCTAAAAACTACTACTTTATTTGAATATTTATTAATATGGAGTGGAGTGTCAGTTATTGACCACTAGAAAGTCATAATGACGCCATTTTGTTAGTAGGTTCACTGATCGACCATTCTGACACTATTTTAATAGCAAACTCGAGCCCCAGGTCAGCTTTAATGTGAGGTACATTAAAGCTGACCTGGGGCTCGATTTTAAATAATTATAACTTTGACATTTACCGATTCAGTCAAGTACATTAGAAATTATCTATTACCAAAACACTTTTTTGAAAGTTAGTATACAATAGTATACATATGATATGTGTCAATTCTAATGTAAAATCTAAAATAAATAGATCGATGCTTTTTCAAAGGTTGTATTGCTTTATATAACATTTGAGAGTATCCATCTGGGACAATCGGATAATTAATCGCTGAACGCTTGTAACTTGATCCATCTTACTACGAAGACCCTTCGTCGTTGGTGATTCAGGGATTCTGCTGTGATAATGGTAGATAGCCTTAATCACAGTCAGGGGCGCCGCCGACGTTCCAGCTAATTGTACCCTTTGCTTTTTGCCATTTTCTAACACCCAAACTGCCGAGTAAGGCCCAAGTAATTGGCAAAAACCTAGTTCTCGACGTAATTTTGGAGATGAGATTACGAAATTGATTGTACCTTATAACTACCCCGAGGCAGTGTTTATTTTATTTTTTGCATGTGGATTTCTGAGGATATAATTATGGTTGGTATCAGATAGGTGACAAAATCCTTTTTTATAAATTTAAACAACCATACTTCCAGAGAAAACAGTATAAAGTAATTAATTTCAAGAGTCGCTTTCTTTGGTTTTTGTATGTTCCTTTTTTTTGCAACAACGTTTTTTTTTTTGTCCAAATCGTAGCGTTTTCGATGTGTTACAACGTAAGGGTGAACACTCGCCGTACGACGGTTTGTCTGATGATGGAACGTTGATAGCCGAAAATGCATTTCAAAGAATACTGAAAGACTAGCTACTATTGAGCTACAGGTTAAGGTTGCTCCTTAACCAAAATTTGGATTAGCAATTAGCCTCTTTGCACATCTCTCCACTGAGCCCAAAGCTGTCCGATGTCATTTTTGGATGCTATTATTTTTGTTAGACGATAGTACCTTACTGCGAATCAACTCTACTTATTTTGATGTACCTACCATGAAAACATGCGAATCGTAGAGCACCACAGTTATTGAAAATTGTGTGTAACATTTAGTAACTTGTTGATTTCTAATCCTCTCTAAAATGTTTCAGTGTGTTGTTGTGCTAATTCATATACCCAAAAGAAACGTGATTAAATTATTTTATTTTTCCCTCCAAAATCTTTATTTTGTTGGGAAAAACATAGGAGCGTTGGTGTTTAACGAACACCTTTTTGAATGGTCTAATTCCTGCGGTGCAACGGTGGTCAGTTTCAGTCCAATTCTAATCACGTGCCGGACGTAAATCTGCGTTAGAAACAACTTACAAACATGTTCCAACGCAACGCTTGTTGGTGCATGTTTTATGGTGGCTTAGCAATCATGGCAGGTTTTATGTTATTAATCAGACGCTTTACTTATGTTCATTACAGCCTGTCATTTCATATTTCTTTAAATATGGCACAAATAAAAAGAAAACAAAATTTTCCTTATTATATTTTATATCCTAAATGTTCAAAGTTTAACGTTTAATTAAGAAAAATAATTTCGTAACCGATTGTGTTAAGGTGTCTTCACTGGAATGAAATGGAACTGGTTTACTCTAGTGAAAATTTATGTTTCAGCCCACGTTCACATTACCAAAAAATTATAAAATTATGTACATATAGGCATGGCGTCCATATGCCATTTTAATTTGAGTTTTCGATCATAATGAGTTTTTATTCAGATTTAGTTACTTTTACCCGACATTAAAATAACAGGGACAAGTATTTCAATTCGAGTATATTTTTGTTATGTTCATTATCTCAGAAATTTTCGACTGATTGGACGGATTTTTTATTTGAATACTGGTACTTTCCATGTGGCGAGGTCCTCTTCTGTGGTTCAGTTCTGATAATATGGATGCGCCATAAGAAAACGGTCTTAAATTTCCATTAAATATCATCATCATCATCATCATCTTCCCAGCGTTAATCCCAGTCGCATCCGAAGCCTTTTCAGCTTTGGAGTCTGGGGTCCGCTTTACCAGTCCAACTGCTGATATGGCTAAACTTCGAAATTTCCATTAAATATGTGCGCGACAAATGGGCAAAGAACTCACTATCACGCCAACCTACTTCAGTTTTTGCGAAAGGCTCTGTGGGGTTCATGAGAACAGCAAAGGACAGACTCAACCGGTATTTAACAGAATGCCACTTGATACAATTCTCATTTATACCCTACACTATACAAAGAAAAAGCAGATGCCAAGTATTTTTGGACATTATTAAACAGAAATTACACAGTAAATAACTTTTCGCTACAAGGAATAAAAAGTTACAAACGATATTTATGAAGTGGTACGCAAGGGAGACACCTGAACATTTAAAAGGACAAAATGTAGCAGTTTTTTGTAGGAAAAAAAAAACGATCAAAAGGCGATTCTAAGGGATCACAAATCATCACGGACAGAGCGCGAAAAGGTTGGCAAGTTAAGGATTTATATTACCGCTGGGGTCAGCTATGACTGTGTCCGCATAAATTTATTTGTATTTTTTTTTTGTTTGAAAGTGAAACCTTTTTTGGCGAGGGTAAGGACGGGACCCTATTACTAAGAGTCCACTATATGTATGTGTGTCACTAGCTAGTGTAAGCTAGACAGCTGTTGGACTGTTCACAGATTATGCATATCTGTTGCCGCTATAGCAAAAAAAAAAAAAATTAAAAACATAACTTGTTAAATTTATTTTGTGTATAATATGATGTTACGATTCTCTTTGTGTGCGACTCCAACTTGCATTTCAATGTTTCTTTTTTAATTGTTCTTATACACCGTGAACTTTGATTCGGCTAACAAAGATAACCCACATTATCTATCAACATTACAGTTTATGAGGTTTGGTATTTTCTCGGTGGTAGGCCGTAACATCGGCTGCCGGCAGAAGTTACCACCCACCAGACAAAGCCTTGCCGCCAAGCGATTCGTCGTGTTCCGGCATGATGTCTGGTGAAGCCGTACGGAGGACGGGTCTGAGAAGTTGTGTTGCGATGTGTGCCGGGTACGATGCGTCAAATGTTGTTGTGTCGGGAGCTTGGTCGTGGAGGGTCTCCACATCTATCTCCCTCTGGCGCAGCATCGTTGGTCGTGTTGTTGGGTTTAACGTTGCACCACCTCGCTCAACTGCCGTCTTCTTTCCTATTCACTAAGTTCTTTTTAAGTGATTGGGCATAATAAACTAGCGCGCTTTACCATCAAAGATTGCATCACTGCTTACCATCAGGCGGGATTGCAGTGAAGCTCTAGTTTATAATTATTAAAAAAAAATGAGCTACAGCTTGATGGCACACATAGGTACGGACAGTAGACAGTAGTACTGAACTACTTTTGAGTTGTGTTACAAAATAAAATACAAATAAATCACGCGGAATAAAGTCATCCTAAAGTCATCAAAGATCCTTAACTTATATTTAAGTTTATTGTACTATGTCTGTGATGACTCACAGATATAATGAAAGAAATACAGGAAATTTCTTGGTGGTAAGCCATACAATCGGCTGCCGGCAGAAGATACCACCCACCAAGACAAAGTCTTGCCGCAAAGCGATTCGTAGTGTTTCGGCATGGTATCTGGTCGTGCGGAGGACGGGTCTGAGCAGTTTTGTTGCGATGTGTGCGACGGGTACGATGCGCTAAATGTTATTTCGGGAGTTTGGTCGTGGAGCGTCTCCAGATCAATCTCGCTCTGGCACAGCATCGTTGGTAGTACTAGTTTATAATTATAAAATAGAAACAAAAACATATACGCAGGCAGTGAAATCTTAGTGATTGGGATCCATTATTACCCCTTGAGAATGGAACTCTAAAACTATATTTTACTTTCAGAACACAGACACGCCCTTCTCATACTCGCTGTAAGGTTGACGTGTCATAAAGCTGAAAAATATATGGCAACGGACGGCGGAGGTCATCCGGCAACCGTTATACAATTCACTGAATATCTAATAACTTTTATACGCACATATGTCTAATATTCAACTGCACCTTATTTACCAAAACTGGAATGAAATGAAATTGAAATGAAATGAAAAAAATGAAATGAAATTTATTAAAATACATAGAACAACAATTAATGAAATGCATGATAAGTAACTTGAAAAAATATATATGGCAGCGGATGGCGGACGTAATCCGACGGCCGTTATCCAATTCACTGAATAACTAACAACTTTTATACGCACATATGGCTAATCTTCAACCGCAACTTATTTACCAAAACTGGAATCAAATGATGAGTTTAAGGAAAAATAACTTTAAGTCCTATATAAGGAAGTTCAGTTTATTCTACGACTTCAAAATGTTTTCAAGGGAGATGGTCACTCCAAAATCTACATACTACCAATTATTTATTTATTTATTTTTTATATAAAAAGTTGATTTTTGCTTAGCTTAAAATAAAATCAACTTCTTCAATGATATGGAATAGATTTTACCATACACGAGTGGTGCTCGTGCTAAGTACAACTGCACGGCTAGATTGTTCAGGTTAAGCTCCGTAAGTAGATGGGTATCCATCTTTATATACCGAGACTCCCTGCCTCGGAAATCACGTTAGACTCGTCGGAAATTGGCCACCAACTACAGCCACCAGTGGCCAGCGGCGGCGACTTAACACACTATTTAATATATTTTGGATAGACGCGCCGCTCACATGTATCCGGTGGCGGCCACTCGCTACAGTAGTGTCCACGACTCGCCACTAGGGCTCACTACGTACCACGCAAAACGCCAAGACCCGCCACTGTCGCATTGCTCCACCCCCCGCGCAGTTAACCGTCCGACGTTCTACGTATCGAACGCGTATCATCATGGAGCACGACGTCCCAATGGATGTTGATTCATATCCGAAATCCATTCACGTCCCGCTGTTTAGGATTATAAAATGTAGCGGCTTCCAGACACCGTTGACGGTCGCTCGCTTCTGAAACTTTTAGAAATGTGACGGTAGCGCGCGATAGACACCGGTGGCTGTGGTCGGTGGCCCATTTGAGCCGAGCCTAAGCTGTGTGGGGTACATTCCTCACTGTAACTATAGGATCTTTGAAAATTGCTACATATCAGAAAGGCAATCGCCAGATAAAAATACGGTATTCAGTTCCATCTAGTAAAAAAAAATCTTAAAGTGAAAGCCAATGAATCCAATGAGTCGACCCGTAAATCGGACTTTATTTTGCCACGAACCCCTAAACGTTTGCCATTTCTATTAAAGACTAGCGGTCACCCGCGACTTCGTCCGTATGGAGTTAGCTATTTGAACATTTTATTTTAACGCCAAGTGAGTTATTTTAAAATTGTAGTATCTTATAAGATGTTAATCAATATTAAGTGATAATGTCAATTTTGTTCAAAATTAAATACTATTAATTTATTTATGTTTTTTTTATATTCTAAGCTCCTATATTGGTCGTAGCGTGATGTTATATAGCCTAATGCTTTCCTGCATTAATGGGCTATCTAACGCAAAAATCACTTTTCAAATCGAACCTGTAGTTCGTGAGATTAGCGCGTTCAAACAAACAAACTCTTCAGCTTTATATATTAGCATAGATTAGTATAGATTCATTTCAAGTTGACTCTAATTCTAAGTTCTTTGCTATTTGACGTTACATTTTTAAAGTCTTGTCGAACTTACTATACTTCATTAGTGTTATTGAGTAAGGTGATGCAATATTAAATCCTACAACATGAACAACGATGCTGCGCCAAAGGGAGATTGACAACACAACATTTAACGCACCGTACCATACATCGCAACACAACTGCCGTCCTCCGTACTGCTTCACCAGACATCATGCCGGAACACAACGAATCGCTTGGCGGCAAGACTTTGTCTGATAGGTGGTAACTTCTGCCATTCATGTCTTTATGTCATTTACCTTATTCATCTAGGTTTTTTCTATGTCTAAAACATCAAAGTAGGTACTCTTCCATTTAACATTTTTTTATTCCCGGATTATAACATTGCTAAATTGAAGTATACATACAACTGTGACGAACATGACAACGAAAGGATTGATATTTCGTTTAATAGATTTACTAAATCACTTCATTAACCTTTAGTTAACTACCTAATTCACTGGATAACGGCCGCGATTTACAAGTTACAGGTCAAAGGTTCGAACCCCATCAAGCGGTTTACTTTGTCTAAATTATTTCTTCACCACTACCCTCTCGACGGTGAAGGAAAACAACGTTGAGGTATAACTTTGAAGACTTGTGAAATCTGCCAATTGGACGTAGTTATGCAAAATGGATCCAGCCCCAAAAACTTGCTTTTGAGATAATAGAAGTTAAATTGATATATTAAATTAACAAGACAGCTGTTTGTTTTAAATTTCCTTTTAAATAATTGGTATTTTCCTGTACTTTTTGTGGCCTGGATATTTATTGCATATACTAAAGTTAATGTGTAGATGCCATTTATGACAGTAATTCAAAAAACGGTTTTATGGGTTGGATCCATTTTGGATCACTTCATCCAATAAGCACTGAACCTGAGTGGTAGATTACGGCGCACTCCTTCTCACCGAGAGAGTGCTTGGCTGCTCATACATTATAGGCTGATTATGTTACCACTTCATTATCATCAACCTTTTTATCATCCGACTGCTGGACACAGGTCTCCTCTCATACAGAGAAGGATTGAGCGTAATCACCACTCTTGCTCAATGCGGGGCGGTGATTTCAGACTTAAAGTCCAGGTTCCCTCAAGATGTTTTCCTTCTCCTTTTAATCAGTCATTGGTATCCAAGGTATACTTAGAAAGTACATATAACTTAGAAGAGTTACATTGCTAAAGTAGCTTACCTGGAATCGAACCCGGCCGCTCATACTTGAGAGGCTGGTGTTTTAACCACTAGGCCTCCACGACTACGCTACTTAAATCGATCGATAATAGAATAAATAGAACAGTTTTCTGTAAGACCTTCATACAATGTTCAATATGCTACCCACAATTCCACTCACTTTCCACTCAATTTATTTTATGCCAAGCAAATAAATAGACAGATATGAAAGATAGTGTATTGTGGAATTGAGACATACCTCGGAGAGATCTCAATACTGTAAGTGGATAGGTATACATACGTCTTAGGAGATGTATGTAACTGTAGCCGTTTTCTGTTAGAACGACACGTTCTTTCTGCACTGCGTCTCGTTTTTACCACTTTTCTGCTAAAATTTGAATTTAAAGTATGTTTGGGCACGCCACAATAGCGGCGGTAAGCCCCTCTTTGAGGAGTGGCTAGAGAGGCGCCACGGCCGGCGCCCTCACCTTCCGCCTGGTGCAGGTCCTCACCGGACATGGTTGTTTCGGGAGATTCCTGTTCCGTATAAGGCGGGAAGAAACGCCAGGGTGTCACCATTGTGTGGATCGCCCTGAGGACACGGTGGAGCATACGGTGGAGATCTGCCCGGCTTGGGCAGAGCACCGCCGTGTCCTCGTAGCGGCGATCGGTGGCGATCTCTCGCGTCCGACCCTGGTCCAGGCCATGGTCCTGAGCGAGAGTGCATGGCAGGCCGTCACCTCCTTCTGCGAAGCAGTAATGCTGGCAAAGGAGGAGGCGGAGCGCGTGAGGCAACGGGATTCCCAGTGCCCTCACGCCACTAGCCACCGCAGGAGACGCCCTGGTCGGGAGATGACACCAAATTCCCAGCCACAGTAGGCGCGGGCCTGCGGGTGGTGAGCAATGGGCAGCTCGCCGCCCGGTAAGGACCAGGCCCGAGTCGACGGCGCGTCGTGTTTCACGCGCGCCTC
Source organism: Sesamia nonagrioides (assembly GCA_017933935.1). Classification (NCBI taxonomy): domain Eukaryota; kingdom Metazoa; phylum Arthropoda; class Insecta; order Lepidoptera; family Noctuidae; genus Sesamia; species Sesamia nonagrioides. The sequence continues at coordinate 62,073 of JADWQK010001358.1, forward strand.
AAAGAGATGTCAGCACATCGTGACGGGGTCCACGAAGACCGATGCCTCCTGGGTCAGGGTTGCGGGTTAGTTAAACAAGAAATCGTGGCCCTGGCCGTCCCACAGACAAGTGAAGAAACACGGGTGGGTTTTAGTCAGTAAAAGTCTGACACGCCCTTCCGCTCCACCCAGAGCGGAAGAAGTCATTTGATGATTTCCCATCCTAACAAAAAAAAAAAAGTATATTGTAGATGAGCATTATGGATTCTCAAAGGCTAAAGTAGAATTCTGTATCACTTTAAATCCCCAAAACATCTTCACTATAAGAAATATCACGTACTATATTCTAATGCACGTATTTTTTTAGATACTATGCATAGATACGCTACGTTGTAGTATAAAACTGATTTATATCCATCACCTCACTTCAGGTTCAGTTGAAAACCAGCGTCAGGCACCAGTTGTCTGTCATTTTTGCAGAACTAGACCTGTTTGGTGCTTTTTGGTGCGAAGCACACTGTTGCTTTTTAAATCAAATTCAAAAGTCATTTATTCAAATTAGATGTATTGTGCTGAATAAATGTATTTTCTTTCTTACTTTCTAATATGTATGCGGCTATGCGAAAATCTGTTTCAGTTCATAATCTATCTGCTTAACCTCCAAACGTTTTTCCCAAATATAGTGGGGTCGGCCACCGGTCTAACCAGATTTAGATTTATACCAGCATTTTCCATGGAGCGACTGCCAATCTAACCTCCTCAAGGCAGTAACTGGGTAGTACGAAATAATATATTTAATTAATTTCGAACTGTTCACAAGCGATTTCCTATAATCCATACTAATATTATAAATGCGAAAGTGACTCTGTCTGTCTGTCTGTCTGTCTGTTACGCTTTCCCGCTTAAACCTCTCAACCGATTTTGATGAAATTTGGCACAGACAATCTTTAGACCCTGAGAAAGAACATAGGCTACCTTTTATCCTGGAAAACATTGATGTTCCCGAGGGAAATCTAAAAAGCGCGATATAACCGAACTCCACGCGGGCGAAGCCGCGGGCGGAAAGCTAGTGTAATTATATTTAAATCATTTATAACCAAGCCTACCTCTATCAACAGTGTAGTTCACCCTAACTAATTCAGTTTGACAATGCAAACGAGATAGGGAGATGACCCATGAACTATTACAAGCCCTTTACTGAAATAACTGAACGAATAATTCCCGAAAAAAATAACAAAAAATTACCTAAAAAATATAAATATGTTTAAATGACATATTTTATTTGACTGAAGGGACCCGTCCGGTCAATGCACGCAATACCAAAGAAATGATATTTGAGTATTCCATGTAAATTACTCAAGGTACTGTCAATTTATAAAGTCGAAGCTTTTTTGAACAAATTGTGGTAGTAAAGTTTGAAATGCCCTACAGGCTTTATAAGAGGCATGTTCCCATGGGGTAATTTCCGACATCCACGTAGGCGATGCCAGGTCTAGATACCAGTATAGCAAAGAACTTTTAGTTGTTTAGATAAAAATTGTAATAGCTTAAGTTACACAAAGTGAAGCTTTTGTTACGATTTCACGAAATACTTTTCTTTTTAAAAGCAAAAATAAACACTAAAACACCTTTTATATGAGGCAGACAATATGCCCAGTTTTTGCTCTCAATTCTGTAAACAGAATTCCGGGATCCCGAACTCATCCTATCACTGAATACAAAAGTGATTCTGAAAACCGGTACCTGATACAAAGCGTAGATACCATTGTTTTCAGTGTTTCATTGAGCTGAAACCAATCATGATGAAATAACTTTGCACTGTGTGTGTGCATAATGTTGCGATTCCGTGATGTGATAGTATTCAATTTGAGTAAAAGGTTTGTATTATTTTCACAAAGTTGATTTATTTATTCAGCAACGCGATGTACTTTCAGCAAATCAGACTTTGCGGAAAACAGCATAGTCAAACTACTTATCAGGAAAGGCATTTCAAAGTTTTGCAAAATTATTAGAAAATCTAACGGCACCTATTCTAAAACTACTGTAGCGGTGCCTACAACGCAACATGCGAACAACGCGTTAGACTGACGTCACGCGAATCCTGCATCTCGCAATCAGAGTTTTCTGTGCAACTAGCACGCATACAAGTTCACAACATCAACCGGTGGGCAAAGTGGCCCGTCAGACAATCCCAGTTTGGTCAGAAGATCCTCTCTTTTCTATGGAAGATGAGTGAGTATTACACTCTGCTCCTCATACCTCCACACTAGTGACGCCGACGTGGTCCCTAATTAATCACTACGAACCGAACCGATCTCTAATTGATCCCAACGTGATCCCTAATTGATCACCACGAACTGAACCAATCCCTAATTGTTATCTACGTGATCCCTAATTGTTCACCACGAACCAAATCGATCCCTTATTGATCCCGGCGAGCTATACCGATCCCTAATTGATCCCGACGTTCCCAAACCGATCCCGACCCGATCCCGGTCCGATCGACGAACCATACCGATCTCGACCCGATCCCACTCCGATTTCGACGAAAAATTTAACCCTCAGCCAGAGGGGAGTGATGTAGCGGCGGTCGGCGGTGGTCAAAGGATGAGTGATCTTTACACGCTGCTCTTCATACGTCCACACTACTAAATTGAAGTTCGGTGCGTCTATTTATCTCGATTTAATTAAGAAAAAGATAATAGATAAAATATATTAGTTTAGTCTTTTCCATGTGTTTTTGTATTTATAAAGTATGTAATTGTAAGTTGTGTTATTTTATATTAGTAGAATAGTGGTGACTAAGTGTAAACTACTGCACCTACAATTTGGTTTTAATATTACAATGAAAGAAAAACCGTTTATTTGCGATAAACATGACGCAAAAAATTACAAAAACATAAACCATGAGAAATGGTAGAGGGCAGCATGTAACACATCCACGCAAAACGAATGTCGCTCAGCATTATGTTCGCGACCCTAAGCATAACAGAGCCTCAGCGCTGGTTTTCAGCGACAGCCGGCAGGACACAAACAGACAGTAACATATACGCCTTTAATCGCCGTAGGTTCAAAATAATAAAAGCACTTTACTTTGTGTAAATTATTGCATCATCTTTGATCACTAAACGGCGAATGAAAATATTGTGCATGGAAAACATACCTTACTCACTAGGCTCGCAGGGCTCAATATCTATTACTGGAAGGAGGTTAACTTAGACATTCTAAAGAAATGATATGGAACATTATTGGCTATATTAGTTGCAAATGAGAATCGTTGTGAAATTCAGCTTAATTTTCAATATTTCGAAGACCCTATTTGAAAGAAATAAAGAGCTTATTATCATCTCGAAATAAGTTCGTCTCGTCATTTTTCTTAATGCAAACAGCTTGCAGTACTTTCAGCTTTATTGGCAAAAATCTGAGCTCTCCCCATTATCATTATTCAAAGCATCAGGTATAATAAAACGAGGAAATGAAGCAACGATTTATGAAACTGGCTACTTCATAAAGTCACCGTGTTGCTTCGTAGAAAAGAATTGTTTTTTTAGTATAATACAATTTTTTTCTTTAGCCGTCGTGTTGGGTAATTTGTTTTCAGCCATTCCTTGATAGACTCTATTATAATATTATGGAAATGTAGGAACTGCTCTGCATACAATTTCAGTAAAATTTTATTTGCTTGTTTTGAAGTAAAAACTGAACAAAACAGCAGATCCTGTAACCACCGTGAAAACTAGGTGAAGAAAGCGTGGAATGAGCAGTTATTAGGAGTAATATTAAGAACTGACAATATTGGCAGCAATCACTCGAAGCTGATTTCGTCCAATTTTCACGGTGAGATATTTAATAGAATAGAATCGATCGGCTCAATTGTCACATCGAGAGTAATGGTGTAGGTAATGCCTATTGCCTAATCATCTATATCGGTGGTAGGCCATAACATCGGCTGCCGGCAGAAGATACCACCCACCAGACAACAAAGTCTTGCCGCCAAGCGATATGTCGTGTTCCAGCATGATGTCATAATAGTTACACAAATAAAATTAGCTCTTATTTTTAAATTCATTATTTAATTATATAAAAGCTATAGTTACAATTATTTATGATATTTTTTAATAGTAAGTAGTTGGTACCTGCTGGTGTGGCGTTATCTCTACAATCCTTACATTATTTCACACTACATGTACTATCACTGAACATTCAATATCAAAATGGATTCTTTGGCAAGCACTCTCAGTGAATTAAAGGACTTATTTCACACAAGGATGTCAGCATTTGAAGATGAACTGCAGAAGGCCCCCTCATCACCTATCACAACCTCTAGCCTGGCTGCGGAGTTTGCAATGTTCCGCTCATTCATCATGCAGGCTCTCAGTGGCATCCAGCAGCAGGTGGAGATTCTGGCTCGTACCGTTGATCAGATGGAGATGCGGGGACGGAGAAAGATCTTGCTGCTGCATGGTGTTAATGAGGAGCTGAAGGAGGACACTCCCAAGGTGATTGCTGAGGTAATATGTACCAAGTTGCAGCTGAGTGATTTCACTGTAGCAGACATCAGCCGTTGTCACAGGATGGGTCGAGCCGTAAATAATAAAGCCAGGCCTATTTTGGTCAAACTTAGCAATCTTGCGGTGCGGGATAGGATTTGGTTTTCCAAGGCTAAACTAAAGGCCACAGGCGTCACTCTCTCAGAGTTCCTAACCAAGGGGCGGCATGATGTGTTCTTGGCTGCGAGGGAAAAATATGGTGTCGACAAGTGCTGGACTAAGGCAGGCTACGTATATGTCCTTGGTGCTAATGGTTCGCGACATCGGATTGAGACCATCGCTGACTTGGACAAGATTCACATCCCGAATCCCAGTGACTCTGCGCAAAGTAATTCAAATGCATCAGCTGTGCCAGCCCCAGTCCCGGTTGTTGCTGCTGTGAAGACCGCAAGGGTGAAGCGTGCTGTGGTTTTAAAGAAGTGATGTCATTGTGATGTTTTGTTCAACGTCCGGGTAGCCTTGTGTTTTATTATACCTTCAAATAATTTCTTTATTTTGATACAAATGCTATAATAACAATCTTGTCAGTTGTCACACTCAATACTGTCACTGTCAGGGTCAATATAAGTCAGTTCATTCAGTGCGTTCCGTTTTTCCTTGCTGTGCAGTGGTAGTGTGTGTGACTGGTTCAAGAAATTGTTTTTCTAGTGTTTTGTCTTGTAGTTTTTATTATTATTTTTGTTATTGCATATCTGTTTCTAATTTCTGTTTTTGTTTTGTTGCCCGGACTGCGTAAGAAGATTTTACTTCTATATAATTAATAACGCAACCGGCAGGACTAGTTTTTTTTATTTTTTAGTCAACGGTTTGTTGTTATTTTATTTTTTATTTATTAACATAATAGGTAAATATTCATGTCTATCGATGTAAGTAGTAATAATAGTAGTTTTTTTCTATAACAAGCAATGATGACAGTTTTGTGAGTCTACCTTCTCTTGCTGACAGTCTCGCAGCGCAGTTTTCTGATGTTCCTAAAAATTTTAACGTCATACATATTAACGCTCAAAGCATTCCGGCTCATTTCCACGATATGCTGGCTAGCTTTGACTGTAAGAACGTACATGCTATACTTATTTCCGAATCATGGCTGAAACCTTGCCTCCCGTCACCAAGTTATTCTTTGCCCGGTTTCCAGCTTATTAGAAACGACCGCGCAGTCGGCGCTGGTGGTGGTGTTGCCATATATCTCCGTACGCAAATTCCCTACTCTATTGTCGATATATCGGCTCAGCCACCGCCGTCAAATGCCGGTGAACATCTCTTCATTGAAGTCGAACTTCACCATTCGAAATTACTTCTTGGCGTCTATTATTGCCCCTCTTTACGCGTTAGTTTCTTTTCTTCCTTTGAAAGCCTCCTAGAAATCCTTGTGCCTTCTTACAGTCATAGCATAGTCATGGGTGACTTTAATACCTGTTTGTTGAAAAAAGACCATCGATCTTCTTCTCTCACTAATATTGTGGCTTCCAATAATCTTTCAATTCTTCCATTAGGTGCCACCCACCATTTTCCTAACTCTACTCCTTCACTCCTCGACTTAATTTTTGTCTCTTCCCTTGATCATGTTGCCAAGCATGGTCAATGTTCAGCCGACGCCTTTTCCTATCACGATCTGATTTTCCTATCATATAAAATCCGTCCGCCTAAGGCTAAAGCTAAAATCCTTATGCAACGCAATTTTGGTGGTATGATTGTTGACAATCTTTGCAAGGATGCCAGCAATATAGATTGGTCTGCTCTGTTTGCTTCTGTATCAGTTGATGACCAAGTTAACATTTTTACAACGAAGCTTATTGAGCTCTACGATCATCACGCACCTGTTCGAGCAGTTAAGGTTAAGCAGTTACCGGCGCCGTGGCTCACAGATGAGATTAAAGCGTTGATGGTCAAAAAGGCTACAGCAAAGTCTAAGTTTAAGCGTAAGCCTAATGATGTTAACAGAGAAAGATACATTGCAATCCGTAATCACTGCAACAAGGTGTGTAGGAACGCTCATCGCCACTACATTCATGCTTCTGTCCAAAATGGGGACGCATCCAAAGTTTGGAAATTTCTTAGAACATTGGGGATCGGTAAAACCCGGCAAGAGAATATCCTAAAAGACATAGACATAAATGCTATGAATAATCATTTTACTTCTTCGTCCGATTTTGATAGGACAACAAAATTGAATACATTAAATTATCTTTCTACTCTTCCGACTCCCAGTTATTCTCCATTTGTCTTTGGTCAATTTTCCGCTTGTGATGTTAAGAAGAGCATACTATCAATTACTTCTAATGCAGTAGGAAGTGACTGTATCAGCCGTAATATGTTGCTCCCTGTGGTGGATGTTATTCTTCCCGTAATTTGTCATATCCTCAATTTTTCAACATCTAGTGGGGTTTTTCCTTGCTCGTGGAAAGAAGCCCAAATAATTCCTTTGCCTAAAAAGTCTAATCCCACATCCTTTTCTGAATATCGTCCTATATCCGTCTTACCATTCCTTTCCAAAGTCCTTGAACGGTTAATCCATAATCAAATGAGCACTTTTCTCTCTAAGAATAATCTCCTCAACTCCTTCCAATCTGGCTTTCGCCCTGGTCATAGCACCACGACTGCACTTCTGAACATTACGGATGATATAAGGTCAGCCATGGAAAGTGGTAATCTGACGGTCTTAGTTTTGCTGGATTTCAGTAACGCTTTTAACACTGTTGATTTTGATGTTTTGCTTGGCATACTTTGTTCTCTTAACATATCTCCATCGGTAATTGACTGGTTTCGTAGTTACCTGTTTGGTCGTCGGCAACGTATTTGCTTCGGGGAGACCTTGTCTTCCTGGAGTAATACGTCTGCTGGTGTACCGCAGGGTGGCGTGCTATCCCCTTTACTTTTCGCAGTTTTTATTAACTCTATCTCTGACAAACTAATTTCTTCCTACCATCTTTATGCAGATGATTTACAAATTTACTCACGAGCACCTCTTGGAAATCTGTCTGAGGCCATATTAGCGATCAATCGTGATCTGACCCGCATATGTGACTGGAGCAAAAGATATGGGCTTCTCGTCAACCCCATAAAGACGCAGGCTATAGTCGTGGGCAGTTCTAGGACGGTCTCTAGAATCGACTGGACAACCCTACCTGAAGTTTCTTTTGATAACTCAGTGGTTCCTTTTAGTGACAAAGTTAAGAACTTGGGAATATATATTGATAAAACTTTCTCTTGGAGTTCCCAGCTGCAGGAAGTTAGCCGCAAGCTATTTGCATCTGCTGCGTCTCTGAAGAGATTACGTAATTTCCTACCGACGGCCACCAAAATTGCACTTGCACAATCTCTTCTTCTACCCATCCTCGACTATGCTGATGTCAGCTATCTTGATATTACCCAAGACCAACTAGATAAGCTTGAGCGACTTCAAAATTTTTGTATAAGGTTCATATTTGGTCTGCGCAAATATGACCATGTGTCCGAATTTCGTGTAAAGCTCAAGTGGTTACCAATTCGCCTTCGTCGGAATGCTCACATTCTTTCCCTTCTATATAATGTGCTTTTTTCTCCTTTCACCCCTCTTTATCTCAAGAATCGCTTTCAATTTCTGTGCAACTCTCATTCTAAAACGTTAAGGTCATCAGATAACTTAATGCTCGAAATGCCTATGCATTCCACAACGTTCCTTGATAAATCTTACACTGTTCAGGCCCCTCGTTTGTGGAATGCATTGCCAATTGAAATTAAACGCGCGCAATCGTTGCAAGAATTCAAGAGACTCGTGAGGGAACACTACTTGTCGTTATGATCTTGTTCAACAAAATATACTTTTTGGCTAATTTACTTGCTTACCTGTTATGTTCAGTTTCTATGGATTAATTTTTGTATATGTATGTATTTGTGTATCTACTTTAGTATATTGTAATAATGATGTTTGCACCAATGACAGTCCCATTTGTGGTTCCGGAATATCTGTCCATCCTTTGGTTGCCTGGAAGAGATCGCATTAGCGATAAGGCCGCCCATTGTATGTTTTTTGTGATGAATGTTTTTTGTTCCATGTTTGATTGGTGTACAATAAAGAATATATAAATAAATAAATAAATAGATGTCTGGTGAAGCCGTGTGGCCCGCCTGATGTTAAGGAGTGATGCAATCGTTGATGGTAAAGCGCGCTAGTTTATTTCTTAATAAATTAGGGCGCTTACCTTGCCTATTCACTCTAGCCTTGAAGACACTTAATTTGTAGTCAGACGGAAACACCGCCGCTGGCTAATTGTTCCAGGCCCTCGATGTAAGCGGTCTAAAAGACAAGGCGAAATGCTTCGTCCAGATCGTAGTGGTGTCAATAACGTAAGGGTGAATACCTACTCGCCGCGCTGGGTCGTCCGATGATGCGAAGGAGATGGGGGCATTAAGTCATGCAATTCCCTCGCACACTCTCCAAATAGCATAACTACTTTTTTATCAAAATCAAAATTCTGTAACTAAGTAAAAATCGTAAGTCGAAATGTAACTAAGTAAAAATTTATTACCTAAAAAACTTACTTATAAAACATCGACTGGCTGGCTACTCTTCGCCAGTGCTTTAGTCTTTGGAAACAGTTTCGAACCAAATGTGGGTCGCCAATTTGCCTTTTCGCACGCCTTGAAGACACTTAAATTGTGGTCGAACCGAAACACCACCACTGGCAAATTGTTCCAGTCCCTCGATGTACGCATTATAAAAGACGAGCAGTCATTTAACTCTTACATTCATAAATGTTTTAACCAAACTGTATAAATCCATAATGCCCTTCTCGCGAGCACGTAAATAAAACGTTACACCAAACTTACACCATTTAAATGTCACTAATATTTTTCTTTTGCCCAAAAATTATAAAATACGTTGCCTTTATATTCAGCCAGTTAGGCAAACTTATACAATTTGAACCAGCATTATGTTTTAATTGTGACCTTAATAAAATACAACGTTAATGAACTGTTAATGTCATAACTTCTCCGTTTTCTTCGCAAAGTGGCCATAAGGTTGTGTTTTTGGCAATTTTGTACTGACAAGAAATATAGGGTGTTGTTTATGAGAATTAATTTTGAAAAGAGGCGCTGTTTACTTTTCTTAGCGCTGGACTTGGATATAAAAGGCCGTTTCAGTTTACTAGCGAACCTAGAAGCTTGCAGGTTCTGCTCTTTCTTACAGAGTAAATAATGAAATGGAATGAGTATTTCTTACTCTTCCACGCAAACACTAATGAACTCACTGAAAACATTTCATCGTAATTGGATAAAATTTGGCACAGATGGATTGTAAATAGGAATAGGAATAACATAAATATATGCTACTTTTTGTTTTGAAATCGCGGCCGGAAAGCTACTTACTTTTATAAACTCACGCCATTTTGAATTACATTGGTAGGAAATGACAGGAACTACAAAGCATCTACTGCTGTTGTATTTACAACTTATTTTTCAATTACATTTTTTTAACATTATAGATTAGTGCTTTACCGCAATCCCGCCTGATGGTAAGCAGCGATACAAGGCGCGCCAGTTTATTAAGAGCCAGCTTTGAAGATACTTAAATTATAGGCAGATGAAAAGATCGCCGCAGCCAAATTTTTTCAGTCCCTCGATGTAAGACGAGCGAAAACTATTCATCCGGATGACAGTGGTGTAAGCAAATGGTGTTCGATGAGTATTCAACGTAAGGTTGAATACTCATCGAACACGATCATCATGAACTATAGTTAAAATAAATATAGTTTAAAAAACTTAAAAAAAAACATGCTTTTAAAAATATCAAATTAAAAAATTTAAAATAATTTTAAAAAAGCGTGAGGTGCTTTGTGCCATCATTTTTGTACCTATAGTAAGCGCTTTAATTTTATTTTTTTAATTTAATTTTTTTTTTTTTTTTTTTTTAAATACAAAAATATTTATTTCATCCAAACATTGTGTATATATAAATTGAGGCAGCTCCAGTAAGTTACAATAGTACTTGTATCGGAGCTGTCTCGCTCTTCCCTTATAGCTATCTTAACAATATTTTTAACTTTTTTGTTTGATATTTTTTGAAAGCATGTTTTTTAGTTTTTAAAACTATATTTATTTTTAACTTTTTAGTTCAATATTCTTTTTAAAAAACAAACGAACGGACGAACGTATTGAAAATGGTGGGACATTTTACAGTAATGAGCCGCTCACTCGTAGTCCAAAGAGTTAGAGACGGACAAACAAACAAACAAGCAAGCAAGCAAACAAGCAAGCATGCAAACATTCAAGTGAAGCTAATGAAAAGCATGTAAAAAAGTACAACTGTGACATAACATGACAACCAAAGTGACTGGTATTACGTTTAGTCGGTTTACTAAGTCACATGTTTTCGTTTCCTACTTACTTTTTTTTTAACTTTGTCCCATGTGTGTGGGTGCATTTACAAACATATAAACTCACATACAAAAACAGCCAGACTCGGAACAACTACTAACAGGTCATACAAATATTTGTTACATGTGGGAATCGAACCCGATAGACAGCGCAGTAGTCAATGTAACCACTGCGCCAATTGTGTCGTCATTGTTAGAATAGTAATAGAAATATAGCATCTGTGAAAATCACATAGGCAGAAAGGCAGATAGTGGAGTCTTAATAAAAGAATCACGATTTTACCCATTGGTACGAATCCTAAAAACGCGATTTAGATTTCAAACGTTTGATCAAAATCGGTTTTCCCTTCCCTTGACCAAACTTTTGTATTAACTTTTGTATTTTTGTATTTTGTTTTTGTCGCAGTTAAGGCCGACGTAGGAATAGACTACTTGATCTATTTTCTAAGGTTTTCCGATTAAGTAAAGCGATAAATATTCGATTGCAAATAATTTTGACAGCTCCAACCCTACAGGATAATTGTGTAACATACTATTAGTAGAAATGTGTTTCATTTTAACCCTTACATTGTTGTCACCACAACGATCCGAACGAAGCGTTTCGCCTCTACTTTTATACCGCGTACATAGACGGATTGGAACAATTTGCCAGCGGCAGTGTTTCCATCGGACTACAGTTTAAGTGTCTTCAAGGCCAGCGTGAATAGGCTCTTAATAAACTGGAGCGCTTTACCATCAACGATTGTATCAGCGCTTACCATCGTGCAGGATTGCGGTCAAGCATTAGTTTAAAAAAAGAAATTGAATAAATATTCGTTGCGTTATTAACGTTATTGAGCTGACACACTTTTCGATCATACGGAGTAATCAAATCAAATCAAAATTAATTTATTCAAATTAGGCTGAGAATCAGCAGTTTTTGAACGTCAATATTACATAAGACCGTCCCCTAAAACGCCCATCGATCCATCGATTCAATGGATTAGCAATATTTTATTTCAATTAGCTATTTAATTTCAAATAGCAATGCTTTAAATTTATAGTTATAGTTTAATTTAACGTTCAAAATTAACTCAGTCTAATGTCTCAGCGACAAATAATTAACTTCAAAAACTGGCACTACTATATGCTCAGAATTATTACGAATTAATCTTTGTATTAAATCAGAATCTATTAAATTAGCTCCTAATATCTCACTACTAGTCAATCACTCTCTTTTTAAAAGACATTTACAATATGTAAAGAAAACCCCGTCCGACCCAAAAGGATTTTATAAGGTTAGGCATACACATGACCAAATAAAATATAAAATTTTACATAGTAATCATAGCAACAATGCTAATGAATTTTGAAATAATCTTATTTTTCCACGAATTAATTCCAACTTCCCCATAATTTGGTATTTTTTTTTAAAGTGACAACACCATTTGGACAGTAAGTATTAGTATGAGTGATTTGACCACGCGCCGCGTGCCCTGCCCCTCACCCGCGCAAATATGCTAACCGTGTTGTCTACCGTACATGTATAAGTTACCTCCCTTTTTCGAAATAATTTTTATTTTTTTAGGGTTTTATTTTTAGGTTTAGCCCGGCATTGTAGGCATTATTAGAATCAGTTAACGATACCTAACAATGCCTTCACGGATCGGACAGGGTTTGCTTTACATATTGTATATGTATGTGCGTCATATTCTGCCATTACGGGCCTGTACTTTCGGCAGGAGCAAAGTTGGGCCTTCCATCTTTATCTTAGTTTGCCACGATAGCATAGCATTTATAGGTATTCTATTACCGTTTTCTAGCCCACGACACATCTGACATGCTGCAGACACATCCATGCCTGCCAGCCCTACGATTATTATTATTATTATACGATTATTATGATTATATTATTAAGATTAACAACTTTCTTGCAAAAAATTTGAGAGAGATATTGGTTAAAAAAAGCTATCAAATTATACAGGAACTCTTTAAAAAAAAATGAAAAATTTAATATCAGCGTCTGGAAAATTCCTCGCGAATTTTAATAAAAATTTACCGTTTCTATGTGATTCATGGAATAATATTATAATGATTGCTATCTTTTCGTATTGTAAGAGAGTGCTGACTGAATTTCTTTCTACTACTACTACTTTCTACTTTCTTCTAACTTTCTACTTTCTTTTTTTTTCCTTTTTTTATTATTTTGTTTCGAATGAATTAATAAAATTTAGATGATTATTAGTAATTGTACAATAAGTAGAGACAAACAACAATTAAAATTGCATGCCGTCAGGCGGATAATGGAGATGCCAAACTATTTTAATGTATCGATGTTTATAATACCCATTTTCGCAATAAATGAGTTTGAGTTTGAGTTGAATAATTTACATTAAAATGAAGTGTAATTTAATAAGAAAATGAATATTAATAAAGGTCTAGAATATAATAATGGTTGTTCTATTGCTTTAATTATTACAATTAACAGGTGGCCTAAAATAGGAACTATCCCGCCTGATGGTAAGCAGAGATGCAATCCTTAATAGTAAAGCGCTCTAGCTTATTAAGTCTATTCACCCACAAAAAAACTCAGTCAATAGGGAGGAAGACGGCAGTTGAGCGAGGTGATGCAATGTTGGGGTGCATGGCAGAAAACCTCCCCGAGTGCTCAGTGGCTGCTGGTCCTCTTGTTGTTTCCTTGAGGGCGAGCAGACGCTGGGCCGGTGCACCCTGGGCGTGGACAGCAATCTCTTCGTGACTATTGTGCAGGAGGAGATTGTTGTCCACGGCGAATTTCTGCCGGAGCGGAGGAGTCGCTCCCGAGGGCTCCCTATCTGCGCTCTGTAGCTCTGCAGCAGAGCGCACGAATAGGCAGCGAGTTGGTGTAGACCGTGGGCCGTTTCGACAGCCCGCGGTCTAGGGGTCACGTCGCGTGACCGAGAGGGAGAAGACCGTAGGTTTCTCCTCAACCTGCGGTCTATGGGCACCCGTGGCGATTTTACAGCCAAGGTGTCGGGTGGTGGGTAGATTTAGGTTAGGTTAGTTTAGGTGGGTAGGATAGGTTAGGTGTAGGTAGTTAAGGGAATAAAAAAAAAGAAAAAAAAAATCAAAGAGAAAATATAAAAAAATTTAAAAATCAAAGAGAAAAGACATAAAATATAAAACCAAAAAAAAAAAAAATTAAAAATTCTTAAAATGAAAATAAAAAGAAAAATTAGTAGTAAGTTAGTCCCTAGATACCGAGCAGCGGGCGGTATAACCTGCACCGGAGGCATCCGCTGGCCTCGGGAGGATTAATACCCTCCCAAAAAGAGCGGCCGCATCGCCTTGGGGAAGCGATGTGCGTACCACCCAATATCGTAAATGAAATGTCCGAAAATGCGAATAATGTTTTGTCTTGCGATCCGGCTGACGCCCGGCGTTCGCAGGTGTCCGGGCCTGCGAATGAAAAATTGGCTTCCGAAGAACGCGCAGGGGTAGGCAACCAGACCCCTGCTGTCGTTAATATTACTGGCAGCGATGATGGCAGAGTGGATGTGGACGAAGGGCCGCGTGGACTGTCTTCCGTTAGGAAGCGTCCACGCGACCTTGCTCAGAAGGGAGGTGGGTCGGCGGAGCTGACCTCAGAAGAGGAAGGCCTGCCGGCCCCGAAGATGCCAACCGTGAGGAGAGGTCGGCAAAACTCCAGAGGAGTGACTGCTTCGCGGCCGCGGAGGAACGCACAGGGTAGATTCGTCCGTACCCCGGCGGTCAGCGAAGCAGAAAGTGATATGGGGGTCACTTCGGAGGACCCTGGTGGCGAGAGTTGCGCCTCGCTAGGGAGCTCGAAGGCGGAGCTCAACGCCGCCAGGAGGGAGCAGCGCAAAGCCGTCGCGGCCGACGAAGTGTCGGAAATGGCCCGACGCGCTCGAGAGCGGCGCGCTGCTCTATCGGCGGAAGGGGGGCAACCGTCGGCGGTGGCCCTTAGTCAGCTGGCCTTGGATGGGGGAGACCTGGTCCTTAAGGTTGCCACAAAATCTGGCAACCTGAAGAGCACGTTCATTCGCGGTCTCAAGGAGGCTGCCGCGGACATCAAGGAGGCGGTTGGCACCCTCCTCAACACGACGGCCTCAGACGAGGTCGTGAAGTTGCAAGAGGAGAACAGCCGCCTCCGCGATGATCTGGAGGACCTCCGGCGACAGGTCGCTGCGCTGAGCGAGCAGCAGCAGCGGCACACGCCCGCCGATGCCGCTTCCGAAGTGGCCCCGTCTCCCGCACCAAGACCGGCACGTACGGGCGATGAGTTGAGCGCATCCTGCCTTGAGCGCATCGTCCGTATGTGCATGCTCCAGTGCGGGAGCATGGTCAAAGCCCAACTTGAGGCGCTTTCTCGGCGCCTCCCTGAGGAAAACCTCCGCCCGCCCCTAGCCGCCGACAAACGGCGAAGGGCTGAGGAGACGCCGGGAACTGCTCCTCAGCGAGCTCCAGCGAGCGATCAGCCCACGACGGCCGGGTCTAAGGGTGAGACCTGGGCGACAGTCGTGGGCCGCAAGAAGGCCCGCAAAGCCGCTAAGGCCGCCAAGGCGGCCTCAGCAGCACCAGCGCGCGCCTCCGGTCAAACTGCAAAGGCGGCTCCGGAGGCTGCGCGGCGGACTGGCAAAGGCGGCCGCAAAAGCGGTCGCAAGGGACCGGCTGTGCGTGCCCCGCGTTCCGAGGCCGTGACGCTCACGCTTCAGCGTGGCGCTGCGGGGCGCGGCGTAACGTACCGCTCGGTCCTCACCGAGGCCAAGGCCAAGATCAAGTTGTCGGATCTTGGCCTCCAGTCCGTCACCATCAGGCATGCTGCCACGGGTGCGCAGCTGTTTGAGGTGGCTGGTGCTGCAAGTGGCAATGCCGAGAAGGCGGACGCTCTGGCTGCCAAGCTGAGGGAGGTCCTCAACCCTGAGGACGTCCGGATCTCCAGGCCGGAAAAAACCGCAGAGGTGCGGATTGCCGGTCTGGACGAGTCCGTGACTCCTGAGGAGGTGGTGGCGGCCGTTGCTCGAAGCGGAGAGTGTCCGCCGGGCAAGGTGCGGGCCGGCGATATTCGCACCGACGCCACCGGACTCGGTGCGGTCTGGGTTCGGTGACCTGTAGCGTCGGCGAATAAAATCGCCACAAGTGGCAGACTGCTGGTAGGCTGGGTTGCAGCGAGGGTTAAACTCCTGCAGCCCCGGGCTTTGCGGTGCTTCCGGTGCCTGGAGAAGGGGCACGTCCGGGCCAAATGCACCGCTGAGGTGGACCGTAGCGATCTTTGCTATCGCTGCGGTCAGCCCGGCCACAAGGCGGCCCAGTGTTCCGCGGCGCTCAACTGCAGCTTATGTTCGGCTGCAGGGAAGCCAGCGGGACACAGAGTGGGTGGAGGGGCCTGTGGCACGCCTGCCAGCAAGAAGGCCACCAAAAAGAAGAAGAGGAGCTCTAAGCCTGCCGGGGAAATCTCGCCTCCCCCGCAGGCTAACAGCTCCGCGGCCGACTCCCGGCCCAGGACCGTTGCCGAGGAAATGGAGTGTCAATAATGGCACAACTCCGTTTCCTCCAGGGCAACATCAATCACTGCGCCAGAGCTCAGGATCTTTTATTCCAGAGCATGGCGCAGTGGTCGATCCAAGTGGCTGTGGTCGCCGAGCCGTATTTCATCCCCGCCCGTGGCGACTGGCTCGGATGCATTGACGGCTCGGTAGCCATTATTGGCGGGACTCTGATCGACCCGTCCCAGGGCCGCGGCTGGGTTGCTGCGGTCTCGGGCGGCATCGTCATTGTGGGGGCGTATTTCTCCCCCAACAAGAGTCTCGCCGACTTCGAGGAGTTCCTTGTCGAGTTGGGCGCCGTCGTAGGCCGCTATCACCCTCGTCCCGTTCTAGTGCTCGGGGATCTCAACGCCAAGTCATCGGCGTGGGGATCTCCGGTCACGGACCATCGGGGCGAGGTGCTGGCGGAGTGGGTGGTGACGACTGGTCTGGTCGTCCTGAATCGGGGCTCTTTATACACGTTCGTGCGGCAGAGGGGCGGGTCGATAGTGGACGTTACTTTCGCTAGCCCCTCTGTCGCCAGCCGTGTCCATGATTGGCGTGTCGCCGTGGAGGTGGAGACGCTGTCGGACCATCGGTATATCCGGTTCGACGTCTCCGCCCAGACCGCGAGCGGCCGCCATCCAAGAGCCCCGATTAACGACGGCCCGCGCTGGGCGCTTAAGCGCCTCGACAGGGAGCTACTCGAGAAAGCTGCCATAGTCCAGTCCTGGATTTGGGAGTCGGCGACGGACAGCCCCGTCGACGTCGAAGCGGAGGCGCTGCGGTTTCGCGGGGCGATGACGCAGATCTGCGACGCGTCCATGCCCCGCGTCCGCCAACAGTCCGCAAGGCGCAACGTGTACTGGTGGAGCGACCACCTTGCGCGGTTGCGCGTCGAGTGCGTCGCGGCTCGCCGCCAGTACACGCGCTACCGGAGACGACGTCGACGGGATCCCGTCGAGGAAGCCGCGCGGTATGGGGTGTACCGCGCGGCCCAGGAGACTTTGTGGCTGGCCATCGGCGACTCTAAGTCGCGGGCCAGGGAAGAGCTGCTGGGGTCCCTAGATCGGGAACCGTGGGGGCGCCCCTACCGTTGGGTACGGGGCAAGTTGCGTCCCTGGGCGCCCCCACTGGTGGAAAGTATGCAACCCCAGCTGCTAGAGGCGGTGATATCCACCCTCTTCCCTGAGCGGGCGGGACATGTTCCCCCGGCGATGGTCTCACCCTCAGCCACAGACTCTCCAGAAGAGGAGGGCACCGATGTCCCCGAGGTGACGCAAGCAGAGACGGGAGCGGCCGTGTCGCGGCTCCGGGCCAAGAATAAAGCGCCCGGACCCGACGGAGTTCCTGGCCGAGCTCTCGTCCTGGCTCTGAAGGAGCTAGAGCCCCAGCTGAGGGGGCTCTTCACGGCATGCTTCGGCCAGGGTCAGTTTCCCAGTGTGTGGAAGGAGGGGAAGCTGGTCCTGCTCAGGAAGGAGGGGCGCCCCGCGGACTCGCCGTCCGCGTATCGGCCCATAGTGCTGCTCGACGAGGCGGGCAAACTTTTTGAGCGTATAATCGCAGATCGCCTCGTCGACCACTTGTGCGGAGACGGGCCGAACCTGGACGACAACCTGTTCGGTTTTCGTCGGGGGCGCTCCACCATAGACGCAATCATGCGCGTGAGAGCCCTGGCGGAGGATACGGTATCCCGGGGTGGGGTGGTGTTGGCGGTGTCTTTAGACATTTCCAATGCTTTCAACACCCTACCCTGGAGCTGTATTAGGGAGGCCCTGAAATACCATCGGGTGCCTCCCTACCTCCGCCGCATAGTAGGGGCTTATCCCTAGCCTAGGGCTTATCCTTAGCCTACACGTAAATTGACCTGTATTGACCACATCCTAAGCAATATTTCAAACGCCACTTCAACCGTCCTACCTCTACATCTTTCAGATCATGATACAGCACAAATGTTGAGCTTCCCCACTAAAAATAAACCGTTAAAATCAACAGCATACTATATTTTTAAAAAAGACTACAACATAGACAATATCCGAAAATTTAAGAATTGCTTGCAAAGCTTGACTTGGGCCGATATTTATCTAAATACTGATCCAAATTCCGCGTTTAATGAATTTCATGATTTGTTGTGTTTATTTTACAACCTTTGCTTTCCAAAAGTAAGAGTTAAGGTTAATAGTAATAACAAAAATGCACAAAAGTGGATAAGCAAAGGTCTAAGACAAAGTTGTAAAACTAAAAGAAAACTACGTTACCAGTATTATGAAAATAAAAATTCAACTAATAAAGCCAAATATAAAAATTATTCTTACCTGTTAAATAAATGTGTATATAGCTCAAAAAAAAAACCTAAATATTAATTATATTAATGCGCATGATAACAAATGTAAAGCAACATGGACTGTTATTAAAAATGAAATTAACGCTACTAGTTCCAAAGAGAATATAGAAAGCATAAAGCTCAACGATACAGTTATTACAGACCCCTTGGAAATAGCCTCTATATTCAATAACCATTACACAAACTTAACTTCTATACCAACTCAACAGAGTGCTGATCGAAACTTTAGAAGAAATAAATATTACAACTCAATGTTTCTGAAGCCATTACTAGAAAATGAGGTGCTACAAGAAATAATGTCTTTACGCAATACCAGGTCTGAAGGATATGATGAAATTAGTACTAAAATAATAAAAGCCTGCTGTAATGAGCTAATTAAGATATTAACTCACTTAATCAATATGTCATTTTTACATGGAACTTTTCCTGATAAATTGAAATTATCCATAATAAAGCCATTGTTCAAAAAGGGAGATAAGGTTAATATAAATAATTATCGACCTATAACTTTAATACCGATCTTATCTAAAATTTATGAAAGGTGTATGTATAGAAGAGTGATTGATTTTTGCAATAAATTCAGAAGTATAAGTGACGAACAATTTGGATTCCAAAAAACTAAATCTACAACTTTAGCTACATTCTCTCTTATGAAAGCAATACTTTCTAATGTTAACAACAATCAGATGACTACTGGACTATTTTTTGATTTATCAAAAGCCTTCGACCTGGTATCGCATGACATATTGCTAGAAAAGTTGGAAGTTATTGGAATAAGGGGACCCGCTCTACAGTGGATAATGTCATATTTGAGTAATAGGAAACAATGCGTTACTATCAATAGAATTAACAAAAATAGAGACATGACACCCTACTATTCAGAATATAGACACAATAAATACGGTGTACCACAAGGAAGTGTGCTTGGCCCCGTATTATTCCTTATATACATAAATGACATTACAGAAATAACCAAGCATAAATGTATCCTATTTGCTGATGACATATCTATTGTAGTAGCAACTGATAAAAAACAAAATACCATTGGAGATCATGAGTGTGAAATTAATAATACAATCAATAAATTAATACATTGGCTTGACATTAACCATTTAAAAATAAACCTAAACAAATCAGTCTATATACAATTCAATGATACAAATAATAATAAAAATAACATTAAACTTAATATAAATAAACTCAATGAAGTAACACATACAAAGTTCTTAGGTATAATAATAGATAAAGATATTAATTGGAAATTACATGTAGATAATGTTAGCACTCGAATTAATAAATTTGTATACGCACTAAAGCAAGTTAAAAATGTTACCAATATGAAAACTGCTTTTATATCATATCACGCCTATGTTGAATCGATATTACGATACGGTGTTATAATGTGGGGCAATAGCACTGATATGGCTAGAGTATTCATTGCTCAAAAAAAGTGCATAAGGTCAATTTGTGGACTAAAACCCGAGGATTCATGTCGACCAATGTTTAAAAGACTTGGCTTGTTACCGCTCCCATGCATTTACATTTATGAAATATGCGTGTTCGTAGTTAAGCATATACAGCTGTTTAAAACTGCAAATGAAATTTGTCCACGGATC
Source organism: Sesamia nonagrioides (assembly GCA_017933935.1). Classification (NCBI taxonomy): domain Eukaryota; kingdom Metazoa; phylum Arthropoda; class Insecta; order Lepidoptera; family Noctuidae; genus Sesamia; species Sesamia nonagrioides. Next base: position 82,422 of record JADWQK010001358.1, read on the forward strand.
AGACGAGATCCTTTTAGATTAGTCTGTAGTGATCTACCAAGACTGACCAAATATAATAAAAATTGTCTTGCAACATGTGTGCGGATATATAACAAGATGCCAAGTCATTTTAAAGTATTAAATATAAGATTCTTGAAGACTGCATTATATAAATGGTTAAATGAATGCAATTTTTATAGTTTAAAAGAATTTATGGATCATAAATGTTAATGCCTTAAATAGTTTACTTTAGTTCTACTTTAAAATTTTTGCGTGCTGTGTTCATCTCAGCTAAACATGCTTGTACCTACTGTATTCTTATTCAACACCTTTGTATACCATGTTTAATGCAAATAAATGATTTATTATTTATTATTATTATTTATTATTATCTGGAGGATAGATGCGTCATCTATCGGGGACGTGACGGTGCCAGTCGGCACCAAATGTCGTGCGGTGTTCCACAGGGATCGGTCTTGGGACCGCTCCTGTGGAACATCGGCTACGACTGGGTGCTGAGAGGCGAGCTTCCGTCGGGCGCCGACTTGAAGTGTTATGCGGACGACACGCTTGTCACTGCCCGAGGGACACAAACATTATACCGTTTGCATTATGATACACGACGGCAACGACGCGGCGGCAAGATTATGTCTGGTGGGTGGTAACTTCTGCCGACATTATAGCGATGTTATAGCCTACCACTGAGAAGATATTACCAATAAAGAAAATACACTTATATCTTCAATTGTAGTTTGTGGGTTTTAATCTAATTATTTCATCAGCACTGCTCTCAAAAATGGCGAAGCAAAATATTGAGAGAAAACCGGCATAGCCTAGACCGAACAACTCAAAGAAATGTGACATCTGCCAACCCGCAGTGGATCGGTGTGATGGATTACTGCCCATTCAGACACAGATAGACCTTTATACCTGTTCTTACGTGAGTATGAGATAATAAATGCTAGGTGACCTATGTGTTTACAACTTTATGTTGCTTTTACTCCTAATCACAGTCGCCAGACACACATTAGCGACCCTGAATGAATTAGGAGAAGCCCAGCAAAATTACAGTGATTTATCACTCAATTCTCAATTTGGCTTAAGCTATATGTAACTAAAATTAAATTGTCCTTCGAGTCGCATATCCACTCACAAGATCCCAAGATCTGACTATAGAAGTGGACAGAGTAAACATAACGCCCAAAAATATTAAGCGTATAATAAACACCAATTTTAACTCAGTCATCGTAGCCCACTACCAGACATACGCCTCTCCCGGGCTGTACTACAACACTCTGTCTTCTACCTTCCTTCACATACAATATGAGCCAGATACATTTTCAAGATCGTCGGCCCGTTTATCTTATTGATATTTCTAATAAGACCCTACAAGTTAGAGTAACATTTTTTTCCTTTTTATATATCAATCAAACATTCAAACCTGACATTTCAGTTTCGCGCTCTCTACCAGCCAGGTATACGATTGCAACTTCTTGCACTCCTCCTCAATCGTTTCCTTCTAGTTTACCATCTGGTTCATACCCCTCACAGACTTCTCTATCTTGATATCCTCCATCCACTCTAATCCATAACACCCATCTGCAATCGGCAGAACTCTTGCTTTGCTTTTGGCACTGCCTTAGTCAAGACATCCGCAACCATGTGACTTGTATTTAAATACATCAACTTTATGACACCATTGTCGACTAACTCTCTAGTAAAATGGTATCGTACGTCCACATGTTTTGTCCTTTGGTGGTGTACTGGGTTAGTTGCTATCGCCATAGCAGACTGACTGTCTGTGTATAAATTTATTGGTGAGTCTTCCCTAGCCTGAAGTTCCTTTAAAAGTTTGCTAAAAATACAGCCTCCTTTGCTGCTTCCGACAGACTGACATACTCTGCTTCAGCTGTCGATATGGCCACGCTTTTCTGTTTAGTACTTTGCCAGGAAATTGCACCTTTTGCAAGTCGGAAAACATTTCCAGAATAGGACCGCCTATCTATTATGTTTCCGGCATGATCAGCATCAGCAAATCCTTCTACATCGTTATTATGTTCCTTAGAGTACACGAGTCCCATCGTTATTGTACCTTTTAGATATCGAAGGATTCTCTTGGTTGCTATCCAATGTGTCTCAGAATAGCAGTTGCAGAACTGACTCATAACATTCACAAAATGTGCTATATCTGGTCTAGTGCACACAGCCACATACATAAGTGAGCCTATTAATTCTCTATAGGGTATGCTCTCATCAGGTTTGTATGAAGGGTCAGGTTTTGAGAATTGTAGGCCAGGTACTGCAGGAGTGGATGCTGTCTTACAGTTATCCATTCCAAACTTACGCAGGAGCTTTTCTATATATTCGGCTTGGTCGATTTTTATAAAGCCTCTGCCTTGAACAATTCGCATGCCTAAGAAAAGTTGTGCCTTTCCCAAGTCCTTCATCTCAAACTTGCTCATCAAATTTTGTTTGACCTTCTTCATCTCTTCTGCGTTGTTGTAAAATATCAAAATGTCATCAACATAGACCGCTAAGAAGATTATATTCGCTCCCAAAGTCCTTGTGTATACACACGATTCATTCTCACAGCGCTTGAATTTCAAATTCTCTAATTCAGTGTGTAACTTGATATTCCATGCTCGTGGGGCTTGTTTTAGACCATAGAGTGACTTATGCAGAAGACAAACATGATCTTCTTTTCCTTTTTCTTGAAAAACCCGTGGCTGCTTCATGTAAACAACTTTATCTAAAGTTCCATTTAAGAAAGCAGTCTTCACGTCCATGTGATCAACTTTGAGATTCAAATTTGCAGCTAATGCAAAAAGAAGTCTTAAGGAGCTATGTCTGACAACAGGAGAGAACGCCTCATCATAGTCGATACCTCTTCGTTGACTAAAACCTCGAGCTACTAGACGAGCTTTGTAGCGTATCTTATTCCCCGCCTCCTTTTTGATTCGAAATAGCCATTTTGAATCAACATATATAATCAGTATGCTCAGGTTTCACTAAAGTCCACGTTTCATTTTTATGAAGTGCATCCAGCTCCTCCTTAATTGCAGCTCTCCACTGTTGTGAGTCTGGTCTGGATAGCGCCTCTTCTACAGTGAGCGGATCTCCATCCGTGGTTGTTTTATATGTAGTAAAATCCGGGAAGAACTTTGGTTTTCGATCCCTCAGTGGATATCTCCTCTCAACAGTCGGTTGCTCTATGGATGTAGTACCGATTGGATTTTCATTTGTATGATCTCCATCATTCTGGTGTTGATCCTGATGTACTTCAGCCATTTCTGGTACATCCAACTGTGTCTCTTCAGAATCAGTTTGATCAGCGTCAAACCAACGTTCAGTGGGTTCAGCTTCTTGTTCCACTTCTTCTAACTGTATTACCACTCTAGGTACAGTTTCTTGTTGAACATGTGTCGGTACATTTAGGGGTACCAGACTAATATCTACAGGCTCTGGTTTCTTGTCAACTTCGGTTACCTTGTTGTACATTTGGTTTTCTAGAAACACTACATCACGTGCTCTGTGTAAGGTACCGTCTTTGAAGTCTATTAGTCGGTATCCTTTTGACTCTTCACAGTATCCGACAAATACTAATTCGCAGCTCTTTGGATCTAACTTAGTTCTCTTCTCATCTGGAATATGTTTGAATGCCCTGCACCCAAAACTTTTAGATGACTAAGATCCGTCTTTCTGCCTGTCCACCTCTCCTCAGGAGTTTGGTTTTTCACTGCTAGTGTGGGGCTCCTATTCTTTAGATAAACCGCCGTGTTCACTGCTTCTGCCCAGTAACGCGCCGGAAGTCCCGCTTCTTGCAGCATTGATCGCGCTTTCTCTGCAATGGTTCGATTTGCTCTCTCTGCTACCCCGTTTTGTTGCGGTGTATACGGAACCGTGAGTTGATGTTGTATACCGTGTTCTCTAAGATATACATCAACTTTCTTATTGACATACTCTCCACCATTGTCTGATCTCAACACCTTCAGCTTCTGTCCTGTTTGAGTTTCAGCCAAACTTTTGAACTTCTTTATTTTCTCAAATGCTTCACTCTTATGCTTGAGAAAATACACAAAAGTTTTTTGCGAGTAATCGTCAATAAACGTTATAAAATATTTAAAGCCTGCCATCGATTCATCTTTGATTGGGCCACAGATATCAGTGTGCACCAATCCTAAACTCCGATTGGCTCTCGAAGCTTTATTTTTATCAAATGGTTGTCTCGTTTGTTTTCCTAAAATGCATGCTACACAGTCTAATTTGGAACTACTAAAGTTCGGAAAACTCACCCCAGTTGCCAACTTATCACGCAATAGTAAAAGGTTACGTACGCCTAGATGTGCAAGTCTCCTATGCCACAACTCCATGTCATTAGTGTTAGTCACAGTAGACGCCAATGCACTTGCCTGAAAACATGATTTTAATTTATATACACCTTTAATAAGATCACCTTTCATGCATGGTGTGCCTGAATACTTACACTCTTTCTCTTCAAAGATCTCGCAGCCTTTCTTTGAAAAAATGACAACTTTACCTTTGTTTACAATGCAACTAATACTTAATAGATTAGCTGATAAATCAGGTACATACATTACATTGCTCGCTGTAAAGTGAGGTGGATCACTCTCTATCATTCCAAAACCTTCTCCAAATACCTTACCTCCATTCGCACAGGATATCTCAACCTTTTGTTCAACCTTTGAATAGTTACGCATAATATCTATTCTATTTGACATGTGAGCTGACGCTCCCGAATCCAGGATCCAATCTTCTTCAACTTGCTTTGGCTGACATGTTGTAGACAAGGCGGTTGCAACATGAACTGATTTTGTTCGTCTTGGATTTTGAGGGCAGTCACACGCCTTATGCGGGCCGTCACATATAAAGCATTTTATAGTTTTCCCTTTACTCTTGGATGTCTTGCTTTTCGTCAACTTAGGCTTCGCTGCTGTTAGTGCTGAACTTGGTCCGGTCGTGCTAGTGCTAGGAATCTCATCTAGCTGTAGTAGTTTCGTCTTTACGAAATCTGTGGTAAGTATTGTATTTGTGCTCTCTAATGCTAATCTCAATGGAGCATATTCATCTGGTAGCCCTTGTAGCATTATGGCAGCCAATAGCTCATCATCAATTTCTTTTCCGATGTCTTGCAGTTTATTTGCAGTTCTCATGAGCTCAGTAACATAACTTGTGATCGATTCGAACATTCCAAGTTTAAGACTCACTAGTCTTGACAAGAGTCTGCATCTATTATTTATCCCTTTGTCCTGGTATGCTGACTTCAGAGAATCCCATGCTTCTTTCGCCGTCTTTGCATTACGCACATGAACTTTGCATGAGTTTTCTATCAGTAGGCATATTTTAGTACGTGCTTTGTCATCCCCGCGTTTCGCAGTAGCATCTTTCAGGTCTGGTGCACTCTCTACGTACTTATACAGGTCTTCGTGGGTAAGAATGCATTCCATGTCAAATCGCCACGTGTCATAGTTGCTGCTTCCTTCTAATATCTCTATTGAAGGTAGTCCTGTGGTAGACATCATAATCTCGGTGCTGTGTACTTACTAGTTATCAGTTTTTACACACGCAGATGCACTATTTTTCTCTGGGCCCATAACCTAATAAGACCCTACAAGTTAGAGTAACATTTTTTTCTTTTTTATATATCAATCAAACATTCAAACCTGACATTTCAGTTTCGCGCTCTCTACCAGCCAGGTATACGATTGCAACCTCTTACAATTTCAACCTATAGTTGCCGACATGCAGTCGCTACTTCAGGTCTCGTTTTCTACACCCGCCATCTGTTCTTTGAGCAATATGGCCAGAACAACACCACTTCTACTTCAGTTTTATTAGTATGTCCTAATATTTCCCGGATAATTTTATTCTTCAAAGAGCGTACGAACATAGCCTGCTGACATAGCGCGCCATATGTTAACACCGATTGGCGCAATAATAATAAATGTTCACAAATTGTGTTAATTCCCAAGATTCAATCATTATTAATCCCGTGCAAGCACGTAATAAACTGAAACATAATTCGTTCAAAGTTTAAGAGCTTAAACTCTTAAGACCATTCCAATTGTCTCGGTAAGAGAATTATACTTTTGACTGCAAGATATTAAACGATTAATTACCTAAACATCTTTAAAAGTTACTCACTTACAACTTTAATCTTACAATCTTCGTTACAGTATAAACTCTTTGATAAGGCAGCAAAGTCTTTAAAAGTAATGTAATAGGTCCTTATGTTATTTTCAGACATGATCACAATCAGTGAGTTCAGGCTTAGTGTTTATTTTTTATCTTGTATTAATAAATCATCATCATCATCACTTTAGCCGAAAGACGACCACTGCTGGGCAACTTGGCCTCCCCCAAGGATCTCCACGACGACTGGTCCTGCACCTCCCACATCCAGCGGTTTCCAGGACCTTGTGGAGTGCCTTAGGGCAGGCCTTTGTCAAACAGTGAACCTCTATAGGCTCAAGAAGAAGGAGATGCAAAAATTTTAATAATTTTAGCACAACCCACATCTGTATTCTAATTCCGTAACGTACTATTACAATCATATATTCACAATGATGGCATATTACTAATCAATAGATCTTCATAGGTTTGAAAAAGTGTCCCCTCAACAATATAAAAAACGCAATGAATGTTGTTCTTTTGTCAAAATGAAAGCCATTGCTACTGATAGTGTGTGCAATTAACGTTATAAAGTCTATTGTATGTACACAATATACACACATCAAAAGTGTCTAGGGATCAACATATATTTTTGCAATAACTTTTCTCCTGATTGATATTAATTAAAATTTTCTTTAAGGATTCATCAAATAAAGTGTTTTCGTTTGTCACAGTAACGATAAACCAAGTCACCTTTGCATTAATAAAGAAATTTGCCATTTTCCTAATAAAGGGATATTTGACATTTGAACCACTAACACAAAAGTTCGAAAAAAAGACTGAAATAACAGTTTTCTCTAAAATTTTATTGGGTAACTTAAACAATTAATAATCCGTGTTTCTACCGCGAACACTAACAACACAAGAACATCGGTTTGGCATACTCAAAATGAGTTCATCCAAATCACGCTGTGGAATGGCCGCCCATGTTCGTTGCAACAACAAAAAAAGGTCTTCTTGCGACTGGATACCCTCCATATTCGGCAGAGCTCTTCTCTGTAGCATATCCCATGCATGCTCAATCGGGTTCAAGTCTGGCGACTGAGCAGGCCAGGGCAGGACATTGATGTTAGCTGCGGCGAGAGTCTGTCTTACAACTCTTGCGGTGTGCGGTCGTGCATTATCATGCATTAACTGAAATAAGGGACCGATTTGCACTTGTAGAGGAACGATGACGTCTGATACAATCGTTTCAGCATAAATTTGAGCGTTGAGGTTGCCTCTGATCCAAATCAACTCAGTTCTTCCGCCGATCCAAATACCCGCCCATACCATGATGGTTCCACCACTATAAGGATGGACTTCCTGGCAGGATTTTAATCGCTGTTGGCGTCCAGGGGTTCTCCAGTGTCGTATACGTCTTGTATCCGGTCTCATACCAAAACGAGACTCATCAGAAAAGCACACGAAACGCCATTGTTCTTCTGCCCAATTTCTGTGTTCAAGAGCCCATTGATATCGAATCCTACGATTGTGCATTGCTATAGGTGGTACCCGTAGCGGTCTTCGGGAATGAAGGTTCACTTCATGCAAGCGGTTTCTGACTGTTTGGTCGCTAATTAAGTTCCCTGAAGAGTGATGAAGCCTCACGGTTAACATCATGGCGGTTATTGTTGGAGCTCTTCGAGTTAAGATTTGAATGTATCGGTCTTGTCTCCGTGTGGTGCAGCGATACCGTCCTCCATGGCGCTCAGCCACGGTACCAGTGCTTCGGTAACGTGTCCAAAGTCGACTGATAACACTCTGACTTGTATTCAGAGCTAAAGCCACAGTACGTTGCCGGGAACCAGATTCTATCATTCCCACGGCTCTGAGCATTTCTTCCCTGCTTAAATGACGTCGCCGCTCCATAATAACGTTGGTTTTAATCAGTAGTAGGGAAACAGTAGCACTAATAATGTCTTCAATGCGTTGTATGTTTTTATAGGGAAAATATTGACAGCTGATTTTCATCTTTTACTCGAATTTGATTCACAGTTCCTGATTCAAATTATGAAATGCACCAAAAAGGATCCATATAAATTTATAAAATCATAAATTTATTACAAAGCCACATCTCAATCTCAAGAAATCCGCATAAAAATGCTTGATCCCTAGACACTTTTGATGTGTGTAGTTTTGCATCATTGGCTTGTTCTTTATAGTTTTTTCTTAGTTTATATTGTGGTGTAAGTTTAGGTAACTTTGGGACTGTCATGTGCATGGAGACACAATTGCCTAACTATTAGAGATAAACAAAACATAGAACACTTGGTTTGGGTTGATGAAGTTTCATTGAAATGTGGAACAAATTAATCAATGGTCCAAATTATTTTTAATGCCTGACGCAAGCAGTGCGGTGTTTTAAGTTTGAAGTGTCTGTTTATCTATGGCATCGTAGCTCAAAGATAACTTACCTGCGACTGTTCTTAGCTATTATTGATGAAAATCGGTTGAGCCGTTTAAAAGTTGTAAGGCGTGAAAATGGGAAACTATAACCTAATTTATCTTAATGAAAGGGCACCGAAAAAGAATTTAAATGACTTAATCGAAAGTGTTCTTAGGTTCGTTCGGTGGGAAAATTGACTAAAAGCAGTTTTAAAGTTGTGGTTGTGGTGTGGAACAATTGGGACACGGAAATCCGATTGTCAAGTGAGAGTATCAATTACTACAACTCAGTCTTTGATGCTTTGTCATGGCGCGTTTTGACGCCCCGTTACGTCATTGTCACAACTGTCAAGTGACATTGACGTTAAGCCGACACTATAGTGGCGGTGACATTGCTAAAACTGAAATGTCATGTGGGTTATTAAATAGTTTTCTTTGCTTAAGATGCTGCTACTCTGTCGAGCTCACAAATTGCTACATCATCCAAGTTTTATACTCTCCTATATAATATAGTAACTTACTTTACGTTTGAACAACACTAAAATACATTACTTACTTCTAAATATATGAAGACGTCAGCGACGGCCGAGCGATAGGGTGTCACAATCCTGGTGTGGTTATAAGGGTTCCATTACGTAGGTGAAATATTGCATTAAAGTATGGAGTCTAAATATACCCTTCAATTCTATACAGGTAAAAACTAAATAGGAAATAACATTTAAATGGCAAATGGTCACAGCATTTTCTCTGCTACTACATAAATCAACTGAGCAACTTTTGTTAAAATGATATCGTTATCCACGATATACCTATACAATTTTAGCAGACAAATAAAAGTTTGTCATTATTATTAATCGCCAGATAATTATTCACCAGAAATAAGCGTTAACACGTTTCTTCTTAACCCTTGAGGTATTACAGACGTGATGTAATGTAATGTGTATTATCATCATCGTTATAATCGTAATTTGTTATCAGAATATAAAATCCAACGTGTCAACGTGTGTGTATTTGTACCTTCCATATATACGAATCTCTACCTTTGCTTAGCCTTTTTCCAACTATATATTTTGGTTTCGGCGTCAAATCTAACCGCATATAACTGAATCCTGTTCTAGTAATTTACATGGAGCAACTCTCTATAATTACTTCCACAACCCATTTACTACGAAGTGTTTTTAAAATTTTCAGACTCTCGACTGCCCATAATGATTATTATACAGTATTTTAAATAACAGAGGGCGTTCCCTTAAACTCGTTAATATATATCATTAATAGATTAAAATAAAATTATCAGCATAGAAAAATAAGCATAAAAAAATCCGAATAAAAAAAAATTCTAATTGGAAATAAATTTGAAACCTCCTGTTTTAAATCAAAATAGTAGTCGTCATGTATAAATAAACTGCGACGTTGCCATCTTTCATGTTCGCGTGTACAGTGTGTTTCTTTTACATGTCAATTTAAAAATTGTATTGAATATTTTCATATTGGAAATAATTTTAAAACATTTTGTTTTCGAATGGAAATATATTTTTAGCATGTATGTATGCTATACTATTTCGCATTAACGGGAACGCCCTCTGTTAGTTAACATACTGTATATCTACGATTGACAGCCGAGACCAAATTTCCGAGGCAAGGAGGGTCTCGGTATGTAACGATGATCACCCATCCAGGAACTAATCACGGCAGGCATGGCTTAAACTGATCGATTTACCCTTCCCCCATTATAACGTACTGGCTTAATTTTAAATGAAAAAATGATTGACCAAATGTAAATGCACGACAGGTTATATACGTACATATCTGTGCCTAATCCTTGGGGTAACGCAGATGCAGACATCTGCGTTACTCCAACACTGACACTGTCAAGACAGTGCCGTGGGCTGTTCGCAAGAGATACCGTGGCAACTGACTCACAGACTAGTGAAGGTAAACGAGTGAGTTTTAGTGCTTGGCCAGACTGCAAACGCGGGCGCGGGGCGGGCGCGGTGCGTCGTACTCAAACATATGAAACTTAATACAAGCGTCCATAGTGACCACGCGGGCGCGGCGAGCGGCACGGGCGCTTAACACGAGGAGCACACGTGCAACTCAAACCATAGTTCGTTCATGAAAGTGTCCGCAGTGAGCGCGCGGGCGGCAAGCGAGAAACCGCGCGGTGAGGGGGATCTCAAACCATTCCGAACTAACGACCACCCTCGTCTACACCGCGCTTGACTGCGGACAGACAAATCACGCGCGTCACCGCTCGGCTCGGGGCGCGGCCGAGCCGCCTCTTCAGTCTGGTCAAGCACTTAGTCACTAAAAGTCTGACACTATTTTCCGATGCGCCCAGAGCGGGAGAGGTCATCCTTTGATAATTATCCATCCGCAAAAAAACGCAGAACTGATGGTGTGGGGCCCTTAGCCACTATTAAGTATTCTTAACAATCCATAATCCATAACAATTGTTAGTTACAAAAGTCTTAATAAACATTTGTTGTTTAGTCTTTAGTATATACAGAGTAAGGTCAACCAAACAAAGAGATCGGAAATGAATTATTTTAATTTATTCCAATATAGATTGCATTAATTTCTTAACAAATAACTGTCATTGCTACCAATATTTATTTTCTCTTTTTTATTGAATTTGTATTTTAGCACATCTTTAAGGGATCATCCCTTTACTAAGAGAATAAATCCGTACAGGAAAAATAATCTCGCCAAAACCACCGAACGCAATCTACACAATCGGGTTAGCATTTTATATAAAAGTAGAAATGACTTATGTAGCAAGAAAGCTACAAATTTTAGAACAAACTTTTCAAACAAATAAAATACTATTTAGAATTTGTCGAGGACCCAGACCTCAGGAGTCGGGCGTGTTAATAAAATTGCAAGAGCAGCATTCCCGGACGTGCTAATTATATTTTACCCGAACTTCTAAAACGACTGTTAGTTGTCATTTAAATGATTGAATTTTGAAGTGATTTCTAATCCCAGTTGACATTTTAGTTTTGAACAGTGCTTTTTGGATAGTACAGATATGCCTATGTAATTACGCTACAATTATGACAGTTTAATCACTGTTTTTTTTTTAAATCACGTAAATTGATTGTTATGTACAAAGCAAACATATATTGTTATTGTAAACATTTTCATTTTAATGTCTGAACTTGAAAAAGGACGATGTTCCCTGAGTTTTTCGGCTTTTCTTCTTAGAGGTAGTCAGTTAGGAAATGCTGGCTCCAGCTAGTATAAAAATATGACGTCTACTATAAAAGTGATCAGTAATCCTACTTGCATAATAGTGAAATATATTTTCATGATTTTGGACGTATAGTTTTACTTAAAGCGTAAAACATTTGAGCGTACTATTTAACTTAGAGTCTAAAATATTATAATCTATAAAACATTTTAAAATCTAAATTGCTCCTTCTAGAATTAACACCAATTTTCACCTACTTTAAATAAGAGTTTAAGTTATGGTGTTAGACAAATCTTTCAAAGAATCACGGAAATCTGGGAAAAATAGAAAGGTTTTAACAAAAAAAAAAGGAAATGTATTTCTTGAATTGAGACTAGAAAAATAATTTTCTAAGAACACACCATTAAATAGCAATGTATTACTACACAATGCAGAGGTACTCTTCAGTATTAATAATAGATTTCATCCAATTACAGATATTGACAGTTAAGTGGCTTTCCTTGTAAGCAGCCATTCGGATATTTATAGACGCTCTCGCATTTTTAAACGAATAAGTAGGTTTTTTACTTAGCTCTGTTGTTAAACAAAATATTTGTGCCACTTTTCATTAATTTGGAATTTCCAAATCTGTATCAATAGAAATTGAAAGCAGCATTTCTTTTCTGCAAATATTACGAACATGAAACATTTTGCTTAATTGAAATGATAATGAATTCTGGGAAGTATACCCGTATTTCTTTTAAATAAAAAGGTTTGTCAATAAAATTGAAGAAAAATAACACAAAAAAATGTAGGATGAAGCCTTTTTCTGATCGTGGTTATAGAGAGGGTTCGTAACCAAAGGGTAAAAATGGGACCATGTTTGTAATCTGATGTACATGACAGCCTCCGTGTCGTAGCAGTAGCGCACGCGGCCACTGCCCAAGGAGGCGCGAGTTCGATCCCCGAGCAGTGCAAATATTTGTATGCATGAATATGAATATTTGCACTGGTCTGTTCGTGCCTCGGAAAGCACGTTAAGCCGTTGGTCCCGGTTGCCATACGAACATCTAGTCGCAGTCGTTACGGGTTGTTGGAGCCCTTAAAAGTCCAACAATTGGTCTAACTGCAATGCTTCGATATCGCCTTAGGGTTGTGGAGATCAGACGGCAGTCGCTTTACGAAAAAGATCGAAGTTTAGCCAAAATCAGCAGTTAGACTAGTAAATCAAGCGCCAGACTTCAAAGCTGAAAAAGCTGCGGATGTGACTGGAATTAACGCTGAGATGATGAATGATTATGATTTGATGTACAATTAAAATTAAAAGTAGCACACAAATCAATGATATTATCTAAAGAAAATCCTGCTCTGTCCCCTGTGGCGACTAGACGTGCCCGTAAGTCGGTGTACATACTAATAATTCAGTAGATTTACTCTAAGCCTATGTGAACACTACTACGTGAGTAGAGTATATTATGTGAGTTGGTCTCCAAAGCCTAGAGCACAGGCGTAGAGTAGCCAGTCTTTCGGTGTTCTATAGGATGCATTTCGGGGAGTGTGCGAGGGAATTGCATGATTTAATTCCCCCATCTCCGTTCCACCAGCGGACGACCCGTCGTACGGCTGGTTTCCACCCTTACGTTGTTAACACCACTACGATCCGGACGAAGCGTTTCGCCTCCTCCTTTATATCGCGTACATCGAGGGACTCGAATAATTTCCCAGCGGCGGTGTTTCCGTCGGACTACAATTTGAGTGTCTTCAAGGCTAGAGTGAATAGGCTCTTAATAAACGAGTGCGCTTTACCATCACCGATTGCGTCACTGCTTACCATCAGGCAGGATTGCGGTCAAGCGCTAGTTTTTAATATATATAAAAAAAAAACACCGCATTTACAACGAGAAAATTAGACTTATGGTGACCATGCACCGGAAGACGCAGCGAGGGCAGTCCTACAAGGTGCACCGACGATCTGGTGAAGGTCGCGGGAAATCGTTGGATGAGGGAGGCACAGAACCGGTCGTCGTGGAGATCCTTAGGGGAGGCCTATATCCAGCAGTGGACGTCTTTCGGCTGAAATTATTTTGAAGACTTCATTCTTTGACCGTGATAGCTCGTTTGAATAATGGTTTTCATACAAATTAGCTCCTATCTCCGTGTTTTCGCTGTGCTGTGTTTATGGTTATGATATACCTAAGTGTGATCGGACCTTATGTGACTCTGAAGATATAATATTCTGATCTAATATGAGAAAGAAAAATAAAAGCGTTTATTGCTTATATTGTGAGCGACCACGTTTCCGTTCCGTAAGTCATCACTGGCAACACACACTGGTCAAAGACTATAGTCTTGGGACACTGTGGTATCTTGGACGACGAAAAGATGTAACGTAGCTTCCCGAACGCTGCCCAGCCGAGCTGGATTCGACGAGAAACGTGCTCAGTCACATAAAGGGCAATGGAAAGAGCTACGCTCGGAGTTTCTCTGCGTGATCGAATCAGAAATGAGGAGATCAGCAGAAGAACCAAAGTCACCGACATAGCTTTTCGAGTCGCTAAAATTAGTGGCAGTGGGCAGGGCACATTGCTCGTAGAACCGATGGCCGGTGGGGCATAAAGATTCTGGAGTGGCGGCCACGTACGGAAGACGCAGCGTAGGGAGGCCCCCAACTAGGTGGTCCGATGACCTGGTGATGATCGCGGAAAGCTGATTGATGCGGGCAGCACAAGACCGGTCATCGTGGAAAGCCTTGGGGGAGGCCTTTGTCCAGCAGCGGGCCTCTATAGGCTGAAAAGAAGAAGAAGATTGCTTATATTACTACACTTTAAACTATAAAAATTATAACGAAGATTTTGAAGCCAAAAGGGCCGCAGCTCAGGACAATGTCAGATGACAACACAAAGTACACCACCTAACGCTGATTTTTAGCCACAACCCACGAGTATCATACGCTGGAATAACAAACACAGATATGCCATTTTACAGAAGATAAAAAATCTCCACTAACGATGCCTTTCCAGTCCTTTTGTTAAGAACCTAAAAGACTTGGCTTTGAACCAACTTTTTTAAACAAAACCTCTACAGACCTAGCCTTTGCATGACTTGTAACCGAGAAAAAATAAAAAGTTAAGTTAGAAATTATCTTTCCATTCGCAGGCTACTGTTGAATAAACGGCTAAGTGTGACTCTGACACGCGCACGAATGGTTCCTTACTATCCTTACTAATATTTTAAATCGGAAAGTGAGTTTGTTTGTTTGTTTGTTCTGCTTTCACGCCGTAACTACTGAACCGATTGCTTTGAAATTTTGTAGACGTAAAGTTACAAGTTGATATTCCCGAGAGAAATCTAAAAAGCGCGATATAACCGAAGTTCACGCGCGCGAAGCCGCGGGCGGAAAGCAAGTTAACTATAATAAGTACCAAAAAATATAATTTTAGTATTTTTTGTTACAGCGGAGACAGAAATACATCGGCTGAGAAAACTTCAACTATCTTGCTGTCACAGTTCCTAAAATACAGCCCAGTAACAGACAGACAGACAGTGGATAAGGCCCCACTGTCTGTCTGCCTATTTATTACCAGGCTAATAGGGCAAAAGCTGATAGTAGCTTTGCCCTTTTGGTATGAAACCCTTAAGAGCTGTTCAAGTTCAGTAGAAAAACCAAGAATGATTCCTAGATTTTACTTCGCAATTTTCCCGTCGCATTGAATTTGAAACATTGCGTTCACTTCGGGTCAATGAATACGATTTCCATCCCAGGCGGCTTTAGTAAGCACTCGATCAAGATAGGTGTGACTTTTTATCTAGATTTCGCACGAGTTCCACCTGAATAATAACTACTATTGAGTTAATGTATGGTTTATTCATGTAACATATGTAGAAATACCTGTTTATAGTGTGGCGATTAGTTAACCATCACATTCATTGAAACCTTGTTTTCTAGATTACGTATGTTTTTGTATTAAAATACATCTAAGAGAATGGGGTTGTCTATTGCTACTGTAGCGGACTGTATTAATTTCGTGGGTTGTGGTGCTCTTCAATAAAACACCTTCGTACTCTTCGATCTTTATTGACCCTTCACAATATCTCCATAGGTGGCTTGCTCACTGGTTAACTCGGTATCCTTCTTGTTTAGGAGACTATTCCGATCACTGATCACTTTTGACTAAGATTTTTTTTTTTTTTTTTTGATATGGCATCTCATAGTTGACCTAGAGAGGTCGTCACTATTTAACCGGGCTATCCTGTGGCTGCCTTAAATGAATTTAAAGCCTCCAGCCAGGGCTATTAAAAGCTAAGCGACTACGCTAAGGGCACCCCATAGTGGGGTACGAACCTCGGCTTAGGGTGTCACTAGAAAAACAGCAAGGGACGGCTGGATCGATTTCTTATATTTGATTCGGTTTGATGACCGCGGCGTTTCCTAGTACTAGCTCTGAGAAGAAACGTCCGAAACAAACTCAGAGGTCATAGTTGGGAGTTTATATTTACTGGCTCAGCTGCGGCGCGGGCTGGCCGTCATCGGACAAGGGACGGGGGAGGGGGCTACTACGTTGAACGCGTCGCGATGGACCTCGGCGGCGAGGTCGGTAGGTCGGTCTTTTCTTGTGTATTGTGCTGGTGGCCCTATTGGCCTCTTGGAGGAGGGTTATGGGGTCATCGGGGTCTGTGAGGGCATGCCGTGGACGGCGAAGGCGGGAGATGGTGGAGGGAGTGTAGTTAGCAGCCGCTGCTATAAGAGGATTGCGGTGCTTGGCAGCAGTGTCAAAAAAACGCTTGGAGAGGCGTTTCATGAACTGCTGGATGGTGGGGATTTTGAGATCAAGATGGAGGATCTCATTACGGACGAACCAAGGGGCGTTTGTGGCTTTACGGAGGAATCGGTTTTGGACTACTTGCATCCTATGGATATGACGCGGCTTGGCATGTGCGAAGACTGGACAAGCGTATGTCATAATCGGGCGTATGCATGCTGTGTACAAGCGCATTTTGCACCTGAGCGACAGTTTGCTACGCGGGTTGAGGAGGGGGTGGAGTCGACCCAGAGCGAAGGCGGCGCGTGAGCGGACCGCCTTAATGTGCTCTGAGAAGTTGAGGTGTTGGTCGAGAATCACACCTAGGTATTTGGCTTGCTTCTCCCAAGGGATCGGCTTGCCGTCCATGGTGATGGGCCGTGGAAGGGTGACTTTGCGTCGCGGTTTCATGTAGAGTACCGCTTGGCTTTTTTGGGGGTTGACTTCGATCCTCCACTTCTTAAACCAGTCAGCAAGGTAGTTGACCGCTCTTTGAAGATGGAGGCGAATCCGGTCTGGATTGAGTCCAGCAGTAGATGGCTGTGTCGTCTGCGAACAGAGCGAGTTGTGCCTTACTGCTTTTCGGGATATCGCTGGTGAAAAGCGTGAAAATGAGGGGGGCTAATACAGAGCCCTGGGGGACACCTGCATGGATGGGACGGGGGGAGGAGAGTGCTCCCTCGATTTTATAACGAAAGGTGCGGTTTGACAGGAAGTCCCGTAAGATGAGGACGAGACGATCAGGCACACCGAGTTGGTACAGCTTATAGATTAAGCCGTTGTGCCAGACTTTATCAAACGCCTTCGCTACGTCAAAGTAAACTACGCCTGTATACATACCACGCAGGAATCCTGCGTGTATATGTTCAGTGATACGTAGGATTTGTTGGGGACAGGAGTGTTGGGTACGGAACCCGAATTGCTCATTTGGAATGAGGCCCTTGTTCTCGGCGTAGGCTCTGAGTCGCTTGTATATAAGCCTCTCATAGATCTTACCGAGAACTTTAAGTAAGCTGATGGGGCGGTAACTAGTGGGGTCGGCTTTAGGCTTACCGGGCTTGGGAATGCCTATGACAGTGGCTTCTTTCCACGTTTGTGGGAAAATGTTATTCCCCAATGCACCATTGAAGATGGTGGTTAAGAGGATGATGAGGTGGGCTGGGAAAAGGCGGACCACTCGGTTGGTGATGCCGTCAGACCCTGGCGCTTTCTTGGGTTTAAGCCCTTTGACAATGTCCTGCACTTCCTCTGGAGTGATGGGAGGCAGGGGGTCCTCAGGGTTGTCAACGGGCGGGAGGGAGGTTCTACGTTCGACTTCAGCGTCAACCTCAAGGAGATGAGCTTGGTCTACTGGTAGGAGGCTGGGGGAGCACTGGGCTTCTAGACAGGAGGCAAGGCATTCCGCCTTGTCATCGTCGTCGAAGACGATGGTATTGTCAGGGCGAACCAGGGGAGGCATGGTGACGACTTCTTTGGATTTTAATTTCCTCTGAAGTTCCCAGAAGGCTAAGTGAGTCGGCTCTAACTCATCCAGCATGCTATCCCAGGCAGCTTCACGCCACTCCGATACGCGTCTTTTTACAGTTCTCTGTAAATGGCGCATATGGGCTTTGTTAGCCACACAGGGGAAGCTGCTGTAGGCACGGACTGCCGCGTTCTTCTCGGTCAGCAGTTCACGCAAGTCAGGGGGGAGTTTCCAGCGACGGTCTTCTGTCACTGTGACCTCCCTTGAACATTCGTTCAGGACTGACTGTACGTGATCCGTGAACGAGTCGATCGCGGCTGTCGTGTCAGTGATAGAGTCGAGGCGTGAAGGTATGGAGTCCAAGTGGGGAGATGTGGTGGATTTCAGCCGATCGCTTACTTTTCTCCAGTCCGTTACCACTTTTGTCAGAGGCGCTTGACCTGGGTCAGGAAGGCCAGAGCGGGGAGCCAGTCGAATGATGACTGGGCGATGGTCGGACGATAGCTCTGGTATCGCCTCTATAGAGTCCAACCGTAGGTTGACGTTCTTTAGAAGCGCTACGTCGAGGACGTCTGGGGTGTGGTCTGGATCATAGGGGAAGTGGGTGGGGGTCATGGGCCCCACGACATCGAAGTTTAATCGGGTGGAGAGGTCAAACAGGAGTCTGCCTCTGGTATTGATCCTGGTGCTGTTCCAGGCAGTGTGTTTGGCATTGAGGTCGCCCGCTATTATAACGGAGTCACTCAACCCAAGAAGTAGGGCAATGTCATCTGCTAGGAGTTGATGGTTCTCTGCAGAGGAACTGGGAGGGAGGTAGGCCGACACTATGGTAATAGGTTGGTGACCTGACATGCCGAGACGGCACATTGAAACTTCGAGTCGTGAAAGGGGTGGGGGGTCCAATGGTATGCAATATAGAGCCCTTTTGAAGTAAATAAGAGTACCGCCTTTGTGACACCGCAGCCTGTCGTTGCGAACTACGCGGTAGTTTGCGATCAGGGGTGTGCGGTTACAAGGCTTGAGGAAGGTCTCTTGAGCGAGGAAGATGTCGATCTGGTGCTCTCGGAGGAAGGTTGAGATCTCAATTTTCTGATCTCTAATGCCATCGGCATTGAAGTGAGCCAGCTTGAGGGATCGGGGCTTGGTTCGTTGGGAGGGTCTATTATCCATTAGTGGTTCAAAGAGAGGGAGGAGAGGGCCTGCGTAATTTCAGGATACGCATTGTAGATGCTATATATAGCATGTAGGTTGCCGTCAGACCTGGCGGTTAGGAGCTCTTACGCCATTTGTTTAGCGCGGGGAGACATGAAGATGAGGAAGGTCCCCGAGATGACATTGAAGGCATCCATGGGGCCGTTCCCTACCGTTGGGGTTGGGAGAAGGGGTGCGGGAGCCGCTGCCGCAGCTTTGGAGGCGGGGGCGGGAGCGGGGGGTGATTGTACGGGGGTGGGGGCGGAGGGCGATGGGGCCTCCTTTTGAGCCGTGGTCGGACGGATGCGAGGATCCTTGGCCTTCCAGGCTGGGTTGGTTGGGGGAATCTGCGGGGCAGTCGCCACTAAGGCTGGGAAGGCCTGTTGATGGTTGAGGCGGTTCCAGGGACTAGGTCTCTGGGGGCTCAAGCTCACCGGGGGTCAGGGGCTTTCCTTTGTTGACGAGCGCTTGCGCGCTTTGTCAGCTTAGGAGAGGTGGTTTTGGGTGCTTTGGGGCACCCACGGTAATTTGCCGGATGACCGGTCGCGCCACAGAGGACGCAACTCGGTGGCTCGGTACAGAGCGATCGGTCTTTGGGGCGGAGACACTCTGCCGTGCCATGATCGCCCAGGCACCTAACGCACCTGGGTTTTGCGTGGCAGTGTGCCTGGGAGTGCCCGTATAGTTGGCACCTGTGGCATTGGCCAACAGTGCTGCTCTTGTGGGGCTTTTCAATTGTAATTCCTGTCAGTGAGCAGATGCTACTCACCAGGAAGATGGGGTGGTGGGTGGAACCTTCGACCGGATAACAGATCACCATTATCATGTCATAGGGCACTTTACCACGCGCCCTATGCATGCGGTGGACTTCCTTTACCGGGATGTCCTGAGAGATCAGGTCTGCCTTAATGTCCCCGGAGGATAGTTCCTTGGGCACGCGGCGGATGACCACACGGGTAAGTCGTTCCTCAGGGAGGATGTATGTGTGGAAGGCCACACCTCTGAGTTTGAGGAGCTTGGTCAGCTCCCGGTAGTCCTTTGAGGACGGGACTGTGACTTTAATTCCAGTCTGTGTAGACTGGGCCTTGGTGAAGCTGATCTTCTGATCAGCACACCATCCAGACACGTTGGTCCATTTTCCCTTGTCCTGTACGAAGACAGGCGGGATCTTGGTGGCAGCTCGGGGGGCTGAGTGGGAGGGGTTTGGTGTCGCGGCGCGCGAGGTGGCGGCAGCGTTAGAGCGGGCAGGGGCGGGGGTGGGTGAGCCGCTGGCGGAGGCAGCGGCCGCCAGTTTGGGGGCCGGGTTTGAGGAGGAGTTCTTCCTCCTCCTCTTTCCCGAGGCGACGATGAAGCCGTCAGCTTCATCGTCCTGGGATGAGGGTGAGGACTCCTCGGAGGAGTCCGAGGAGTCGGGGACGGACCGCTTTGCGGAGGGCACCTCGGTGTCCATGGACACCTCGGTTTCAACGGGGGCGGGCTGGGGAGCGGGGGCTATCTGCTGTAGGGCAGACAGTTTGTCGCCGTACTTGGCGCAGACGTCGGGGTCGTTCATAAGAACGTCTACCAGGGCAAGAAGCGCCTGGTAGAAGACGTGGGGACCTGGACTTGCGTCCATGGTTCCTAACCCCCCGGGTGGATATGCCCGGGGGTGTGTACCCTCCCTGTCGGGTTTAGACAGGGAGGTGTGTACCTATGGTGAGCCCTAAGCTAGTAACCCGTTGCCAATCTTAATGTGCAACGGGGCCCTGACTGGTCTAGTGCGAAGGGTGTAGACACACCCTAAAGACACTAGGTGTGTTGCTGAAAAGCAAAACTGTCACCAGGTCCGACTAGGGGACCCCCCAAGGCCGAAGTACTGGGACCCGTCCGATTTGCTGCCTAGCCCTGAAGGGGTTCGGCGGGTGAGTCGGGTCAACACCCCTCTCGGCTTGTTGACACCAGTTTGGTAGCCACCGAGGACCACGAAACTGTGGTTTTTTTCCAGAAGGGAACTAGTGACTCTAAAGTGAAATCGCGGCTGTTAAAGAAATAGGAAATAGGTAGTCTTGAAAAAGACTTTTTAAATCAATCAACCAGCGGTCGAGAAAACAATATGTTAAACTCGACCACTAGCTGACTAATAATATTATTTTATCTATTCGCGGAACGCCGGCCGGCCGGGCGAGCACGGGGCTACGGGCGCGCGGAGCGCTCGAGGCTACGTGCCGAGCGGCTACGCGCGGGCGAGTGCGGGGCGCGGGGCGCTCGAGGCTACGAGCCGTGCTACGACGCGTGGCTACGTGCCGAGCGGCTTCGCGCGGGCGAGTGCGGGGCGCGGGGCGCGGGGCGCTCGAGGCTACGAGCCGAGCTACGAGTGCTACGACGCGCGGACGAGTGCGGGGCGCGGGGCGCGGGGCGCGAACGCGGCGATGTAGGGCTCTGCTGGCGGCACCGTGCGACACCTCTACACAGGTAGAGAGGGGAGCGGGGCGCGGGGAGCGAGCGGAGAGCGATATCGTAGCGTGTATTCGCAGCGGGGTCTCGTGGACGAGTGTGAGTGACGATTTTTGTGATTTTTTTTTTTTTTTTTTTTTTTTTTTTTGATATGGCATCTCGTAGGTAGGCTACTTTAGAGACCGTTACTACTTAATCGAACTTTCCTGTGAATGCCTTAATTAAAAATTAAAGCCTCCAGCCAGGGCAACGATTTTTGTGAGCAACCCACCTTCTTATGTATATTTCTACCTGGGTACAAGTTGTGCTAGGGGCGCGACATGGAGCTTTTTGATCAGCCAATCCTGATTCGGCTTTGATCACGCGATGTTTTCATCTCTTTCTAATCCTTGTCGCACCTCTTTACAGCCAATCACAATATGTTTTATCTACCAATTAAATTAGAGCTTACATTTTAATAATTATTCTAGCTATACAAACTACTTATCGACATTTTTAACCGACTTCAAAAAGGAGGAGGTTACTCAATTCGACCGTATATATGCTTTTTTTTTTATGTTTGTTCGCGCATAAATTCGTCGTTTATGAACCGATTTTAATAATTCTCTTTCTGTTGGAAAGAAGACGATCCCAAGGTGGTCCCATGATAAGGATATCAGGGTTTGATGGTGGAAGACCAGAGAAATCAAGGATTTTTCAAAAATTGCAGGGGCGACTAGTGCATTTCTTAACATTTTCATTAAGTATTTTAAAGCACTACAATTTAATAAAGGTCTGGAGTAGATCTGATGATGGAGCCGGGAGACAGTCGAAGAAACTCCTCAACAATTCACAGCAGCTACCTTGTGTTTGGGCTCGATTAATTTGTATTGATAAGAACTTTACACCTAGATGGGTTGTGACTGTCATAAGAGCTCTGATGATGAAGACAAAGGCCAGTTCCGGGAACTCCTCAACGGTTTACAGTAGCTACTTTGTGGTTGGACTTCATTCATTTATATTGATGAGACCTTTGCACCCACCCACTGGATTAAAATAATGCTCTGCAGTAAATTTGATGATGAAGACCCCGTAAGTATTTCCTCAACTGCTTATGCAGTTGAGGGAATACTTACGGGTAAAAATTAAAGTAAACAAAATTATGTCGTTTCCAAACTATATTTGCGTCAGCTTCCAGTCTGACCGGATGCAACTGAATACTTATACAATATGTAAAGAAAACCCTGTCCGATCCGTGAAGGTATTGTTAGGTATCGTTAACTGATTCTAATAATGCCTACAAAGCTGGGCTAAACTTAAAAAAAAATCCCCCAAAAAAAATAAATATTATTTCGAAAAAGCGAGGTAACTTAATGCATGTGCGGTAGGCAACCCGATAGCCCCGCCCCCCTTCACCCGCGCATGTATGCGCGGGTGAAGGGGGGCGGGGCATGCGGCACGTGGTCGCATCTCTATTCGCCCCGTCACAAATGGTGTTGTCAGTTTTTTAAAAATTACCAAATTTCGGGGAAATTGGAATTAATACCCGGGAAAAAAAGATTATTTCAAAATTCATTATTATTGTTACTGTGATGATTATGTAAAATTTTATATCATATTTGGTCAAGTGTTTACCTAACCTTTATTATCCTTATGGGTCGGACAGGGTTTTCTTTACATATTGTATAGGTATACATAGTACTTTAAATAACTAAAAAGTGTAAAATAAAAACTTTTTTACAAAAATACAACCGACTTCCAAAAACCACTACAAAGTGAAAAATAACTAATTTCGGAAGTCGGTGTCAAAAAAACGAATATACAAAACCAAAGACACCGACTTCCGAAATTAGTTATTTTTCACTTTGTAGTGGTTTTTGGAAGTCGGTTGTATTTTTGTAAAAAAGTTTTTTACATATTTTACACAATCAACGCGATGTCGTCCGTAACAGTTCTCCCCCCGGCGTAGCTAGCGAAGCCTCTTCTTCTTTCACGAGGACGACGAGCTTACTCGCTGGTCGCCGGAAGAGTCCCGTCTTAGTTCGCACCTCCACTACGCGGGTGCTGCCATCTGCTGCAGGATACGTGCGCTCCACAATCCCCATAGGCCATGTGTTCCGGGGTAGCGTGCTGTCCACTATTAAAACCACGTCGCCGGCCTGCAGTGGCCGCGCGCTGTTCTTCGGTTCGCCCCGTGGCGCCAAGGTCGGCAAGTATTCCCGCAGCCAACGCCGCCAGAAATGATCGGCGAGCGCTTGGCTTGCTCTCCAGGTCCTTCTATCGTCCTGGCTGCAGGGCCCCGTTGTGGGCATACCGTCCGAGGACCCCAACAAGAAATGATTTGGAGTCAGGGCCTCTGGGTCTCGAGGGTCCAAACTCACGTGCGTCAGGGGTCGTGCGTTCACGGCGAACTCTGCCTCTGTGAGGAGCGTGCTTAGTACTTCCTCTGCAGGCGCCTTCTCCTTCAGTGTTGCTGCCAGTGCCGTTTTGACGGAACGCACCATTCTTTCCCACGCACCGCCCTGATTGGGTGCGCCTGGGGGTATGAAGTTCCACTTCATACGATGTCGTAGATCCGTGTGTCGTAGTCTTGGTCTCGCCATCTTTTCCGGCGTCGCAGCCAATTGTTCCATGCTGTTTCTGGCTTTCGTTGGCGTCGGTGACCGACCACGTGGCATCTGTTTTCTATCTTCTCTCGCATCTGTGCCTCTACCCTCCTCCCCCCGTAGGTCGTTGGGGTTGTTGCGCAACCACTGATCCACTTTCTGGTGTGGGTGTCCTTCCGCATCTTCGTGGACGCTCTCCTGTTCGTCCTGGATTATTGACGTCTCGGCGGCTAATCTTTTCCTTACTAGATCCGCCTCTATTTCTAATTCTTTTCTTCTAATTGCTGCTAGCCTTTCAGCTGCTTCTAGCTCCGCTAGCTTAATCCGCGTCGTCGATCTCACTGACCGCGGCGGTGATACCATCTGTCTGCGTTCTGACGATGGCCCCGCGGTCGCGACGTCCGCTGTGGTAGCGCGTCCCTCCACTTGAGGTGACGCTGGAGGATCCAATGACAGTCTCCTTGCCCGTTCTTGCTCGATGATTTCCAACTCCCGGCGCCGTCCCGCCGTCTCTGCTGCGTCGATCTGGCTACGTGTCACGACCATGTCTGAGCCTCTTGTGGCACCTCGACGTATCAGGCGATCCGGTTTCGTAGGATTCAACGAGGTAATCCGGCTTCTGAAGGACCAGACGATGTAGCGGACTGTATTAATTTCGTGGGTTGTGGTGCTCTTCAATAAAACACCTTCGTACTCTTCGATCTTTATTGACCCTTCACAATATCTCCATAGGTGGCTTGCTCACTGGTTAACTCGGTATCCTTCTTGTTTAGGAGACTATTCCGATCACTGATCACTTTTGACTACGATTTTTGCGTTCGGGAAATCGCGACGCCCCCGTCAGGGGGCGTGGCGAGCGGACCCAGGGCTATGCCCCCCGGCCGCGGAGTCCGTTTAGGTGGCCCGTAAATACGGGCCTCTCTTCGGGTCGGCGACAATGGCCTGTCAGATGTAGTTACGTGCGTGAGTTGCGCACGTCTGTGTTATTGGTTGCTATGTGTTATTCTGTAGGCGCGCCACAGGGCCCACTCACGACCCTGCTTGCTTCACGGCACTCCGGCGGTCAGTCCCTGCCAGGTGAGACCCCCAGTTGCCCTGGGGGAAGCCCAGCAGAGGACGACCAGCGACAGGTGGTGCCGACTCGACGCTCCTACAGAGTTACGGGTGTAACGTGTAACCCCCGCCCGTCCTGAGAAACCATCTATGTACGGTAACCACTTCAGGCTAAGGGGTCGTGATGTATGTGTGGGCGGTATTGAACTGTAGAGTAACACCGCCCAGTGATTACGCGTACCGCGGCCCGCGCTGCGCGTGCGCGTGTATATGTTTGGCGTCTGTTTAGTGGTGATTGTCTGCCGCCGCGTATGCGTACCTATATTAACCTAGCATACGCTACGCGACGAGTGTGTGTAGGGGGTGCAGTATTATTGGGTCAGGTGAGCCACGTGTAACCTGGGTGCGGCTCACCTGTGAGGTCAATCCGGTGGAGTGGGGTCACAGGTCCGCTACCAGGTCGCGGGGGAAGGATTTCGCGTCAGGGGGGCGCGCGTGCCAGGGCGCGATGTCCTTGACATGCGTCAAGTCGGACGCGTCGGCACGCGCGAACATACCCTTCGCGAGGCGCCGCACAAACTCATCCAGGCTCTCAAGCCTGAGGTCCCTCCGGATGACATCGTTCCTCACGTAGCGAGGAGCGGCAACTATTGTCCGCAGCGCAAGATTTTCTTGCGCGCGGAGCGTCTTGCGGTGCGCCTCACTAGTGAGGGCGAACCATGCCGGAGAGGCGTACGTCAGTAATGGCCGTATGTACAACTTGTACACGGCCAGTTTGACGCGCGCCGGGATGCAGGATGAGAGCACTGGTTTGAGCAGGTGGCGGGCAACCCTGCCCCGTGCGGCGACCGAGCGGACGTGTGGCCCCATGGTGAGCCGGCGGTCGATCGTCACCCCCAGGTACTTCACCCGGGGGACCACTCGACGGCGGCTCCCAGGAGTCTCAGGGGTGGTGGGACGGACGCACGCCCGAATACGATCGCCTGCGTTTTTCCCACGTTCACCGACAGCCGCCACTTGGAGAGCCACTCGGGAAGGAGCTCGAGCACACGCTGCATCTTGACGGCCGCGTACTTCGCATTAAGCGATGTAGTGATGAACGCGGCGTCGTCAGCGTAGAGCGCGAGCATCGCTTCCGAGGTAGTGGGGATGTCGTCGGTGTAACGTGAGTAGCACGCAGGCGACAGGTAGCTGCCCTGCGGTACACCCGCGAGCACAGGGCGGGGGGCGGATAGCGTCCCGTCAACCACCACCCGGAAAGTCCTGTCGGAGAGGAAGGTAGAGACCACCTTTACAACGCGACGGGGCGCGCCTGATGTGGCCAGTTTGTAAATCAGGCCGTCGTGCCACACACGGTCGAAGGCCTTCTCCATGTCGAGGAGTACTGCAACGGCACACTCTTTCTTGTTAAGAGCGGCCGTGACGTGGTGCAGTACCCTCGACAGCTGGAGCGTCGTGCTGTGCTCCGCCCGGAACCCGAATTACTCGGGCCGCGGCGCGATGTGAGGCTGGAGATGTCGCAGCAGAAGTGCCTCGAACACCTTGGAGACTGTCGGCAGCAGTGTGATCGGCCGATAGCTCTCCGGCTTCAGTATGTTTTTTCCCGCCTTGGGCAGCATTATGACGCGCCCCTCCTTCCAGACAGCGGGGAAGGTCCCGGTGCGCAGTACCGCGGTATACAGGCGCGCCAAGGCCGCTACCATTCGGTACGGCAGGTGGCGCAGCGCTGTATTGGTTATACCGTCAGCACCGGGGGCCTTCTTGGGCTTGGTACGGAGGATGGCGCGTCTGACTGCGCCCGGCGAGAAATATACTGGTTCTTCATCGGGAGCTATCGGCGCTGCGAAGTAGTCTCCCAGGTGTTTCTCAACTGCTGCGACATGTTCGGTGTCGCTGGTCGGGTTGGGGCGGAACTGACGCTCCAGGTGTTCTGCGAAGACCTCCGCCCGGTCCTCTGCGGTGTACCTCAGCGCCCCGTCGCTGTTGAGTAGCGGTCTTACCGGGGCTGGGGTGTTCTTCAATTGGCGACATAGTGTATGTAATGAGGGCCAACTCTCAGTTGTGGCCTCAATTCTCTCTTCCCAGCCCTCGGCGCGTGCGCCTTAAGCTCGGCACGATTTTTGTGAGCAACCCACCTTCTTATGTATATTTCTACCTGGGTACAAGTTGTGCTAGGGGCGCGACATGGAGCTTTTTGATCAGCCAATCCTGATTCGGCTTTGATCACGCGATGTTTTCATCTCTTTCTAGTCCTTGTCGCACCTCTTTACAGCCAATCACAATATGTTTTATCTACCAATTAAATTAGAGCTTACATTTTAATAATTATTCTAGCTATACAAACTACTTATCGACATTTTACATATTTTACACAATCAACGCGATGTCGTCCGTAACAGCTACCGTATACCTTCTTGGCGTGGCACTAATTCAAAGAGCAAGCAAGTAAATAAATAACACAGAGTATATAATTTAACAATACCCGCACAGTTTCCAAATAATCGCAACCAACAAGTCAAGAGCCAGAATTTACGGTCATACGTATATTTATATGAAACCACATTTTGTACGGTAACAGTTTGTCTTTATACGTATAATCCCTGTTTCTGGCCACCACAGCCACAAAGCCATTAATCGGGCGGAAACTAGGCCGGGTCTAATGCCGCCTGATATGGAATATTTGTCCACGTTATCCGCATAGCATGGAATTTGTCTTTGCCGGATGTGCTGCACAGGAGAATAGACTTTGATCGGTTATTTGGTTAATCGGCAGTATTGATATTATATGTGAGCCGAGTTTATGCTGTCGGAGGACGAGTCTGAGCAGTTGTGTTGCGATGTGTGTCGGGTAATATGCACCAAATGTTTTATGTCGGGAATTTGGTCATAAAAGGTCTCCAGATCAATCTTCATCGTTGGTCATGTTATTGGGTTTAATATTGCGTCACCTCGCTCAATTAATGTCTTCCTTCCTATTCACTCAGTTACATTGAGTAAATAGGCTCTTAATAATCTAGCGCGTTTTACCATCAACAATTGCATCACTGCTTACCGTCAGACGGGATTGCGGCCAATCACTAGCTTATAGTTACAAAAAATATGTTCAATAAAACAAACAATGTCAAGGCAAATCTTTGTCAAAAGAGTTTCCTTTGTGGGATAGTTCTGTCATGTCATTATAAAAGTCACATATAGGTGAGTGTGTATCAAAAGGATGCAAAACGTGGTATTGAATCAAAGGACAACTCAGGGTTAAATAAATATAATTCCCTGAATACGAATGGAACGTGAACCTTGAAGGCACAATAGACGATGATGTAATAAGATAAAATAGTACAAGATTTTATTAATAACAAGAAAGCTAAAAGCTTGCGCACCGAGCCGTGGACAATTCTTAACTAGTTTGACATTAACGTTTGTTTTAATAGGTATGGAAAAATTTATGAACAAAAAGGTAAAATCAGCCGGCACTCATATAACGAAAATGTTTAAACAAAAAAACGCGGCCAAAATGTCTGAAGTAAAATAATTTAATATTATCATTATTAATACTACACGTCCACCACTGTGGCTCTACTACCTAAACACGATGTCTGTAGCTTCGGACGAAGTTGCGGATGTTTCCTCTTCTGAATACCTACATAATTTACGGACCTAAAATTAGTTTCTGAACAGAGAATGAAAGAATATGATCTGACGGCTATCCCAATGCACGATGTGTTCTCGCCCGTCCGTATAAATAATTTTTTTTTTATCGGTAAACTACTTTCGGGTAGATAACTATTTTCGTCGATGACTGGCTTATAGGATAGAGACCGAATTGACACTAATAGCGAAGCATATACTATTGAATGCACAGTAAACTTTGCAAACCCATCAGCGATAATTAACGATGACAAACGAAGATGGGTCTAATCCAAAATCAAAAGAAAAAAAAAATGATTTTCAAACAAAATAATAAAAAGTGTTTTCTAGCAAGATATCTTAGAATTTTTATGTACTTTGGAAAACTTGATCAGATTCAAGCCGGGCAGAGGCGCATAATAAAAAGATTTTACGGTCAATGAATACTGCAACAGATAGGAAGGCCGAGAATATGATTTACTAGTTTGCTGTGGTGTTAGTATGAGCGTGCGCGGATCTAAAACAACGAAACCATACAAGCGTTCTTGTAAATGGAAACTCTATACAACATTATTTTTTGTTTATACAAAACCTGAATATAGTTTGTTCACAATAAGCAACTAGAATTCCAATCATTTTTACACCATGTTATATTTTTTCCCAAATTCATTTAGAAATTGTTGCAGTATAGTTACCGAGCGCGGTACGCTGTTTTTGATAGATCATCGCCCGCGCAACAGCTGACGCTAGAAGTCAATGCACTGCTTGCACGCCCGTGCGGAGTGTGGACCGTATTTTTGTTGGGACAGTCAAGTAGGATAACAAGCTCATAACTTTGTGGGTTTTCATGATATCTTTTTGAAATTTTGTACATAGATTCTTTCGCATAAACAAAAACTAATGTTGTCTAAGCATCTCCACCTATTTCGGTTACGGTAGCTAATTTCAACGGAGATCAGTCAGGTACACAGTGGATGGTTGAAGTGCTCAAGTTTGTGTGTAAACAGGTGGACTCGCAGTTCGTTTACTTTCATAGTCCGATGGGGCAAAAAAATTGAACACAACCGAGGAGAAATCAGGTGCTGGATCAACCCTTCCATATTCCAATACCATTTTCAGATAACTTGAATATCAAACAGCTGTGCTACAGCGGAGTTTGTTGCGCCACTTCTTCTTCCTAGCGAAAACGCTAGGAAGTGGTGAAGACTGGGATTGTCGTATGTTATTTGACGCTCGAAAAATGCATGAGCATTTTTAAATAAGGCTGACAATAATTTCAGCCTTATTTTAATAAAAAGCCTTTCGATTTATATATTAACCAAAGCTGTCTCCTATTTATGTATGTATGTATGTATGTATATATAATATATAGACTTTTCGTATGTAGATGGCGCCAGCTGTCATGTACACATAGTGCTCCCATATTAATTTATTTTTAAATTGATTAGTTAACTATATCTACTCTAAAATAACTAAAAAGTGAGTACAATAGTATAATACGTGTGTGCAAGTGTTATCAGAACGAACTATAGGCCGTAATCTAAATAAATATAACTATTAAAGTGGACAAATTATTATGATAAAAACTATTTCGCGTGTGAAAATAAACATTTATTGACAACATTCCCGGCTACTAACTTGACCCATGAATCTTGTGACATACAAAAACATAAATAAATAACATAAAATCAAAAAAAACTACAAAAGTGACGCACAGTGAGAAAAAAAAATTCAAATCGTTTAAAAGTCACTGGTTTCGTAACGAACTTTATTTTGTACATAAGAATAACAATTTCGGCGCAAAGAGTACATGTCATTGTAGCTAATTACTTAAGCGGCCTACATTGTATCTTGTGTCGCCGTGTGACTCGGGTTCGAATCGTCCGCTCGAGTCGTCTTCTTGGAATAGGTATTTGTAGATTTTTAAAAAAATACAAGTACCTACATCGTTTTAATATTAATATAGATTATATTACTAGCCGCATAGACAACACTTAAGATGAACTCCCTCGAAAACATTACGTTCCGTCGCCCAAGAACTGTATCAGATTCCAATACATTAAACGAAACCCTAGATAATACAACCAACAGTCTACCCGACATTTCCATTAACAGCAATGAAGAGGAGGTACTTAAAAGAACAAATAAACAAACTCGAGCTCGAAGTAAGTAGCGCTCATCAAGAAATCGAGACCCTTTCTTTAGAGAATCATAATTTTAAAAAATTAACGAAGACTTATTAAAAATAAATGATTTATACAAAAAAGTTACCTACAGCCCCGCACCTGCTAAAGAAACCAAAACAAATTCGCCATCAATAAATGAACAAAAGAAAAACAAAAAAGTCCAAACTCAAACTCAAGCGTTCACGATTAATAGTGCAAGCAATGATGTAGTACATACCAAAAATGTAGGGCAGGTGTTGCGTAAAAACAAAGAACCCAGTAACCAGCATGCCGAAAAAAGTCTGCCCAAAGCGGAAATTACATATACTCAGTAATTGCAACTACATCGGCACCTTAGAGACTATAGAAAACACATTTAGCCAGCTATTCGAGTATTGCCATTATGTTTTATCAGGATGTGGATTGCAGGAAATGATGACGAATATTAGTGAGAAAGTGAAGAATCTCACTATTGACGACTATTGCTTGTTAATGATAGGAGATAAAGATTTCAGGAACGCTGGAGATTACTTCCAATTGATTAAAGTGGTTAAAGAATCCTTAAAAGAATTTACCCACACAAATATAATAATATGCTGCCCTACCTACATAAGAGGGGCACTTCACACACCCACCCACATTTTTACACCACATTAGGACACCCTACATTCATAATTCTATGGTAGAAATGTTTAACAACTTGCTTTATATGGATATACAGAACAACAATTATGCATATTTTTTTGACACGAACCGTAACCTCTCCTTGGATATGTTCTCAAATCACACCGGCAAACTAAACAGACAAGGAACAAAATGCATATTCAACAGTATCTTTGATCGTCTGATTATAGACATCAAAAACTATCCTATAGATACTCCTCTACGTGACTCATTGAATGACAATGACTTTTTTCGTCTATAATACATTAAATATACTACATCAGAATATTGCAGGACTACTAAACAAGTCGGACTTACTTACTGTCCATCTTCAAGAACTATCGCGAGAAAAGAAAGACATAGATATAATTTGTATCACGGAACACTTTGTTATGACCGGACACGAGAAACTTTTGAATGTAACCAATTACAAGCTAGCTGCAATATACACAAGGCAATGCCAGAAGCGAGGAGGAGCGTGTATCCTTACTAAAAACTATCTTGAGCACAAAGAGCTCTTAGGTATATCACGGCATTCTATACCTGACGTCATCGAATGCTGTGGTATAGAATTGACTAACCAGAATTTAATTGTTATGTGTTTTTATAGGCCACCGAGGTCCAACAATATAAATGTTTTTTTATGAAAAACTGGGCATTATCATGAATGTGTTAAGTATCAAACAAGATAAAAAAATTGTTATGTGTGGGGACTTCAACATAGATACGTTAAAGCGTAATAGCGTAACTTTGGACTTTGAATGCTTTCTTTTGGGCTACAATCTTAAGTTGGAATTGCGACAACCCACCAGGCTATCCAGCAATACCTGTCTAGACAATTTTGCCCGTAGTTGTCAGTTAAAGTGTAAGTCACAAGTCTTGGACTTTGCGTTATCAGACCATACTGCTCAGGTATTAGAAGTAAAGGTTGCCAAATCTTGTGCAATAAACTCTTGGCGTATTAAAAAACGTGACCTATCTAGCGAAAATTTAAATAGATTCAGAAAATACCTAAAATGCCTTTCATTCTCTGAAATCTACGAGACTGAAGATCCTAATGAGGCATATGATTATTTTTTGGAAAACTTTCTTCTACTGTATGATCTTTGCTTTCCTTACAAATTATTGACTGTTAAATTACATAAAAATGTTAAATGGGTATCACACGGTATAAGAGTGTGTAGTAGAAGGCAAAGACATTTATTGTGGAAACAAAGGCGCAAGCCATCTAAATTTAATATAAATAATTTCAAGAATTATTCGCACAGATTTCGTAAAATAATCCGATTGACGCAAAGAATACAAAATAATTATTACATTAACACCGCAAACAATAAATCTAAGGCATCCTGGCAGGTAATAAATAATAAAGTACGAATTCCCGACCCTATAACTAAGATTAAAATGCAAAATGACATTATTACTGATCCGATGGAAATTGCAAATGCTTTTAATTGTTTTTTTATTGACCAGACTCAAAATAATATGACAGTAAATTCAACACCGAATACCACCACACTCTTAAATAACCCAAAGTCAATGTTTATGCAACCAACTTTAGCCCAAGATGTCGTAATGGCGATAAAATCCTTAAAAAATACAAATAGCACAGGATATGATGGCATATCGACGGCTGTAGTGAAGTACGTAGCATATGACATAGCCTCACATTTAAGTCATATATTGAATTTATGCATTTGCTCTGGAGTATTTCCAGACAGATTAAAAACTGTAATAGTTAAGCCAATTTATAAAAAAAGCGATAAAGAAAATCTAGGTAACTATAGACCAATTGCTTTGATACCAATTTTTTCAAAAGTCATAGAAAAAATTATTTACCGCTCAATTGACAAGTTCTTAACAAAACATCACATCCTGAACGAAGAACAAAAGGGTTTTAGAAAAAATAGGGGTATAAACAGAGCTATTTATGACCTAATTAATATTATCATTAGTAATGTCGATAAAAAAGTACCAGTCTGCGCAATTTTGACTGACATGACAAGGGCCTTCGATTGTGTTGATCATGAAACTCTCATTAATAAGTTAAGCAATATAGGTATCAGAGGAAACATATTACAGCTTATAAAATCATATCTTCGAAACCGTAAGCAATATACAGAAATAACTAGAATATGTTTAAAAACTAAGCGTGAAAAGAAATATTTATCTGAGGGCAGAATCATCAGGTATGGCGTTCCACAGGGTAGCGTGCTAGGCCCTTTGTTGTTTCTGCTGTATATAAATGACTTGCCCCGTTGCATTAACCATCCCATGATCTTATTTGCTGACGATAGCACGGCCTTGATTAAATGTATTGACGTAAAAACATATGAACAGGACATAAATAATACACTAATTGACATTATACACTGGCTTGACCATAACAATTTAATTATTAATGTGCCCAAGACTAATGTTATGCATTTTTACCAACGTATACCACCGCAAGCGTTAAATTTACATTATGATGAAATTACGATGCATAAAGTGAACCAAGTACCAGTCGCAAGGTTTCTAGGAATAATGATAGACAGTCAGTTAACCTGGAAGCCTCATGTGGAGGAAGTAACAAAAAAGTTAAGTGCAGCTGCATATGTGCTCTTTAACTTATCCAAGGAGGTGAATATGGCCGCAAGACTGGTTGCATATCATGGTTTAGTCGCGTCGGTTTTGAGATTTGGTATCATTTTCTGGGGGAATAATAGCTTCAGGGAACAGGTATTCAAGGCCCAAAAACGCTGTGTAAGGGCAATGTGCAATCTGAAAGTAACGGATAGCTGTGTTCCTTTTTTTGGATCATTAAAAGTGCTAACATTTCCAGCCCTATACATTTTTGAAATTGCCATTTTTGTAAAGATAAATTTGCATCTTTTTAACAAAATGTCAGAAAGCAAAAGAGGACCGGGACCTATAAGACAACAGTATCAAAATATGTTACGTCTTGCTACTCATAATACTGCCCTATTAAAAAAAAAGTGTTGTATGTATGGGCCCGACAATTTATAATAAAATACCCAGTGAAATAAAAAATGAGACACTTCCGCTTTTTAAAAAGAGATTGTCGAATTTATTAATTAATAAATGTTACTATTCCATTGACGAATACATAAACGATGAGAAGTTGTGATCCTGACTTTTTCATTTTTAATTTTACTGTACTTTTTTTTTTCTATTTTCTTTGTAATTTTATTTCACCTGACATGATATTTTTTTTGATGACATCCTTTTAATTTTAATGACATTATTTTTGTATATTATCGACATTAATTTAAAATCTGTTTTGCATACCTAATTTAAGGTAGTTAGTAATGGATCGTCGAATAACTGAACATCTTTATTGTGTACCTACTAACAATGCAAATAAAATTTATTATTATTATTATTATTCGTTACATGTTGTTAAGAGAGGTAATCTTCAGGTCAGTTGTGTTATGTAGTGTCTGGTAAGCCTGGTGACTGTTATTTTAGTTGGGCCATGAGCTTTACTTGCAACGCAGGTTTTTTACGTAAGGGTGCTGCGTAATTTACATGGGGCGATAGAAGTGCCGCCGCAAGTAGATTTGAAACTACTACAACAAATAACTCGGCGCCTGACGTAAATTGATTTGCTTTTAGTAGCCTTGTTTTAATTGCGTCTAAACTATCTATGAAATATCTTAATTTCATCATCATCATCATTTCAGCCGAAAGACGTCCACTGCTGGACATAGGCCTCCCCCAAAGCTGCGTCTCCCGCATCCAGCGGTTTCCCGCGACCTTCACCAGCCCCTTAATAGGCGAACACATTTTTGTCAAATGATTGCGACTAGTTGGGATCGTTTGAACCGAACGGACCAATGGGCCGCTCGAACGATACCAACTGATCGCAACTAGTCGCAATCATTTCACAAAAATGTATTCACCGATTAGGGGGCAGGTCGTCGGTCCACCTCGGTCCTATCTTAATTTGGTAGGACTAAACTATTACTTAATTGTAATGAAAAAAGATACACTCAACT
The DNA here is from genome assembly GCA_017933935.1 of Sesamia nonagrioides. Classification (NCBI taxonomy): domain Eukaryota; kingdom Metazoa; phylum Arthropoda; class Insecta; order Lepidoptera; family Noctuidae; genus Sesamia; species Sesamia nonagrioides. Next base: position 118,108 of record JADWQK010001358.1, read on the forward strand.
CAAATTTAGTTTTGTTTATGAACAGGAGAGTCGAGGCTATTGTGTAGTTTTCTTATAACTTACACCAAACAAACCCTTACGATTCTTAGCGGGAGATGTTCTCTCTTTTATGACCCCCTGGTCTGTGGAATAGAATCATGAGCGCTTCCTATCGCACGGCTTGTTACCCTTGTGACTACGGCTATCTCTGAAGTAGCTCGGCACTTAGTACTCGAGGAATACAATTAGCCTTATTGTGTACAGTTACCAGTAAAAGGATGTATTTATTTACATATTTTAAAAATAAATTGCATGTACATTTCCAAATCCTGCACGGGTTTATGTAATGTATTGTATTTCAACGTAGCATTCGGTATTTCACGAAAACATAGCAATTATAAGTTTCCAAGTGTTTGTACTTGTATGTTAAATCCTTGCGAAATCAGTCATCAATGGGAACTTTTAACACATTCATTTGTATTTATAAGACGTGCAACTATAATTTTCTTTCTTAGCCGAAGTAAGTTTTCCTCAATTATTAACAAGACTTTTTTTTTTTTCAAATTATAAACTAGCGCTTGACCGCAATCCCGCCTGATGGTAAGCAGTGATGCAGTCGTTGATGGTAAAGCGCACTAGTTTATTATGAGCCTATTCACTCTAGCCTTGAAGACACTCAAATTGTAGTCCGACGGAAACACCGACGCTGGTAAATTGTTCCAGTCCATCGACGTACGCGGTATAAAGGAGGAGGCGAAACGCTTCGTCCAGATCGTAGTGGTGTTAACAACCTAAGGGTGGAATCTCGCCGTACGACAGGTCGTCCGATGGTGGAACGGGGATGGGGGAATTAAATCATGCAATTCTCTCGCACACTCACCAAAATGCATCCTATAGAATACCGAAAGGCTGGCTACTCTACGCCTTTGCTCTAGGCTTTGGAGACCATCTTGTCGCCATCAGCATCTTTGCATGCCTCTCCACTGAACTCCTCCGTTCCATAATTTTGCAAAGTTTACAGGTTAACTTGCACTATGAATCAATATCTGCAAATTACGATATCCTTAAAGATTCATACATTAAAACACTGTTGTACTGAAGCCAGCCATCAAACTATATAATATATTAAATTTTATTAAAATGTATTAAGAATTTTGCAAATTTCTTAATAAATTTTCAACAGCGTTACAAAAGCATGAGAGTCCAAAGCTACCGACGGTGAGGGCTCCAGAGAAAGTTCAAAAGTATCGCTTTCTGAATCAAGCGCCCAACGAAAGCCTCTTGAATTGTTGGTCGAAATTCTTGGCTATTAAGCCATTGACTGTCCGGGAACACTATTATAATTTATTTCCGACCATCACCTTACAACGTTTATAGCATATATATCACAAGAGATGCCTATAAATTTTCACTAACACTCATTTATCCGTTTGAAAACCTAAAATCTAGATCAATTTTCACATAGTTTCCACACAATCTAATATCAAGGGTGGATTCAGTTTCATATTTCAAGTGATTTAAATAGTTTACTGGCCTTTGTGGCGGGATATTGGGAAACACGAAGCTTAGACCAAGTTTCTCAAGCTTTAGCGGTTAAAGTTTGGTTTTAAGCACGAGAACAATTTTTTTTTTTTTTTTTCACACTATAAACCAGCGCTTGACCGCAATCCTGCCTGATGGTAAGCAGTGACGCAATCGTTGATCGTAAAGCGCACTACTTTATTAAGAGCCTATTCACTCTAGCCTTGAAGACACTCAAATTGTAGTCCGACGGAAACACCGCCGCTGGCAAATAAAGGAGGAGGCGAAACGCTTCGTCCGGATCGTAGTGGTGTTAACAACGTAAGGGTGGAAACCAGCCGTACGACGGGTCGTCCGCTGGTGGAACGGAGATGGGGGATTTAAATCATGCAATTCCCTCGCACACTCCCCGAAATGCATCCTATAGAACACCGAAAGGCTGGCTACTATACGCCTGTGCTCTAGGCTTTGGAGACCAACTCGAGTTAGATTAGGGTCACCAATCAGCCTCTTTGCACGTCTCTCCACTGAATCCAAAGTGGCCAGGTGACACTTGGCAGCACCAGCCCAAATGTGGCTGCAGTACTCCACACACGAACGGACCTGTGCTTTGTATAACATTAGAAGCTGCCCAGGTGTGAAGTACTGCCGGACCTTTGCGATAACGCCAAGTTTCCTGGCAGCCACCTTGGCCTTGGACTCAATGAACCGCCCAAAGTTAAGGTTCGAGGAAATCTCAACTCCCAAAAGCTGAAGGCGGTCGGAACACTCCAAGGACACATTCCGAAAAGTAGGGGCCAAGGTGAACGGGCTCCTTTTGGCGGTGAAAAGACACGCCTGTGTTTTGGCGGCATTGAATGCTACAAGATTGGCATTGCCCCATTCGGAGACTGCCTGCAGTGCAACACTCGTTCGCTCAACCATGGCCTCTCTTTCGGACCGGATTGATTCCCTACTAGCCCGAGCATCCGGCAGGTATCTCTCTACAACTGTGCTGTCATCTGCATACCCATAGATACCGGGCATCAGCAGATCGTTAATATGCAGCAGGAACAGAGTTGCAGAGAGAACAGACCCCTGAGGAACACCGGCATTAGTTGACATGGGCTCAGAAGAGCATCCGTCGACAACAACTCGGAGGGACCGTTCAGTCAGGAAGTCTTTTATCCAGCCAGTCAGGCTAGGGGAAATGCCGTACGCTGGAAGCTTACTCAAAAGGCCAGCGTGCCATACCCGGTCGAAGGCCTTCGAGACATCAAGGGAGACAGCAATCGCTTCCCCATTCTTCTCGAGGGCCTCGCCCCACAAGTGAGTGGCATACACTAGTAGGTCCCCAGTTGACCGATTGCGGCGAAACCCGTACTGTCGGTCACTGAGGAGATCGTCACCTTCCAGGTATGCCAAGAGGCGCGAGTTCAATACACGCTCCATAATTTTGCAAAGTATGGAGGTGATCGAAATCGGCCGATAGTTGGCAGGATCGGCACGACTACCCTTCTTGGGCACTGGCTGCACGTTAGCAAGCTTCCAGGACTTGGGCACTATACCAGTCCTAAATGAGAGGCGATACAAGCGCGTCAATACAGGAGACAACTCGGGCGCACATGCTTTAAGAACAATCGCTGGTATACCATTCGGACCACTAGCCTTATTCACGTCCAGACGACACAGTACTCTCAGAACCTCCTTGTTTCTAATGCGAACCTCAGGCATTGAAGCTCCGCAGTGAGGTAAATTAGGTGGAGTAGCACTGCCAGTATCAAGACGCGAACTATGGGCAAAGAGAGAAGCAAAGGGACCTGCTTTCTCTCTCGCCGTATGAGCCAGTGTTCCATCAGGCCTAACCAGCGGAGGCAGTGAGGGCCGACAGAAGTTCGCCTCAACCGATTTGGCAAGGGACCAAAAAGATCTGCTACCGGATGGCTGCGCAGATAACTTGTTGCCAATATGGGTAATGCGGTCGAAGCGAGCCTTCTTGAGCGCCTTCTTGTAGGACTTGGCAGCACGGTTAAAGGCTCTCTTCTTTGAGCTTAGATCCGGAGCTCCGCGGTCACGAGCATCAACCCAGGTGAGAAATGCCGTGTGCTTACGCTGTTCAGCTTGGACACAATCGGCATTGAACCATGGGCGAGCCGAGCCACCGACAGGCACGTCATTGAATGGGATAAAATACTCCATAGCTTGACGCACCACATCGGTTATAGCGTCCGCACAGCTCGATGGATTGTCAGAAGAGAAACAGACCTGCTGCCAAGGATAAGACGCAAAGAAATGGCGCATCTCATCCCAATCCCCTGACCTGTATCGCCACATTCGCCGTTCACCACGAGAGTCGTGATCTGGTGGGGAGAAGGACGATACAGACTTCACCAGACAGTGGTCTGAAGTTCCCAACGGTGAGGAAACTGTTACAACACATCTGTCCGGATCAGTGGTCAGCAGAAGGTCCAAACAGTTGGCAGTATGGCCAACTACATCAGGCACCCTAGTCGCTTGCTCTACCAGCTGGGAAAGGCCCATAGAAAGCGCGAAGTTTCGAGCTTCTCTCCCAGCGTGGTCGGTCCTCTGGTATGGGAAGAGCCAGTCCTGGTGGCAGGCGTTGAAGTCCCCCAGAGCGACGAACTGAGCGTCAGGGTGCCGATGCAGCCCATTGTCAGCAGCCTCACTGAGGTGGTCAAATAATCGAGTTGTCTCCTGATCAGGATCTGTATCCTGATGTCCGCTATGCGATCGGTAGACACAGGTGTAAACAATTTTGTCCACACCAGTGTCAACCAACAGCCATAGGGACGAGAAGTGAGGGTCTTCGAGGTGACGGAGGCGCCGGCAGCAGATGTCATTGCGGACATACACACAGACCCCGGCACGCTGCAGGAAATGATGCTCCAAAGAGTATCCCGGGTAGCCGAGGAATGCCGCATCAGTCGGACATCTGATCTGGGTCTCCGTCAAGAAAAGCAGGCGGGGCTTTTCAGTCTCAAGGTGGTGATGGACTGCATCGATATTGGAGTGCAAACCTCGGATGTTTGAGAGGTGCACTATGAACGAGAGGACGTGCGCCCGCTGTGCACACCTACTTTTCCTTTTGTAACCTTTCATAAGTTTATATACTGAGTGAATAGGAAGGAAGACGGCAGTTGAGTGAGGTGATGCAATGATAAGCCCAACAATACGACCAACGATGCTGGGCCAGAGGGAGATTGTTCTGGAGACTGCGGGGACGCCCGAACCCCCCCAGGGATCGCCATCGGGTCCTCTCGTCCGTTGTCAATTTGTTGAATTTGTGGTGAACATAATATGAAAGTTATCGGGATAGTAAAATATCATCTGCCTAGCCTCTTCCCAACGGTGTTGGGGTCAGATGCCAATCTAACCAGATGCAGCTGAACAATATAACCCAATATGTTGCTATTATGATTCGTCGTGTTCTGACATGATGTCTGATGAAGCCGAACGTAGGACTGGTCTGAGTAGTTGTGTTGCGATTTGTGCTAAGTACGATGGGCCAAATGTTGTTGTATCGGAAGTTTGGTCATAGACAATCTCCAGATCAATCTCCCTCAGGCGTTGTTGGGTTCAACATTGCATCACCTCGTACAGCTGTCCTCTTCCTTACTATTCACTGAGTTTTTTTGAGTGATTAGGCTCTTAATGAACTGGCGCGCTTCACTATCAACGAGTGCATCACTGCTTACCATCATTACACTATTTAATAATTATTAAAAAATATATTAGCGGTAAGTGTAGTATTTAATTTTTCTTGTGAACTTATCTCGATTTTGGTAAAGTTTTCTTCACATTCTCAGATTCTATTAGCCGTTGATGTTAATTAATTTGGTAAATAAATTGGATACTACGATATTTGGGTTAAATTCGAGCTGACTAGTCGTTTGCTAAAAAAACATAGCCAGAGATAGCACAAGATAGGAGGAGGTTTGGAAGATAAAATGCTGTTTACCTTTTCTGACTACCACGAAGGGTGCAGTACCATTACCTTTTGAAAATAAAAATGTGTTTAGGTTTTTATGTTAAAGCTAGGGAAAGAAAGGCATCTTCTGTAAAATATATTATATATTTTAGTTTTATAATATTTATTTAGATTTCATAGCTTTGGGGAAATAGAAACAATAAACAATTGCCACAAGCCTTAACGATGATCAGACGAATAATCTGCGTCACTTTTACAAAACGATTGACGTCCATAAAATTTCATTTGTGGTCCCTTCATTTAATTTCCTAAATTTCTTGAAGAACCAGTTTACTTTTTTGTGCCAACAAACTCATAAATCCAGTCTTGAAGGTTGAATTTTACAGCCTAAAGATCTAATTACCCGTATTGTATGTCGTTAATTTCTACTTAGCGGCCATTTTGACCGGAGTTGATGTTGGTATAAGGTAAATAGTCCCATTTGTAAGGTTAGATCTGATACTTTCCTGAATTGCATAGTGGACTGTTTACGTTTAATTTTATTTATTTATACATTCTTTATAGTACTCCAAAAATATACATCGAACAAAATACATTTAAGACAACAAACATACACTGGGCAGCCTTATCGCTAATGCAATCTCTTCCAGGCAACCAAGGCAAAGCAAGGTTAAAAATATACTTATAAAAATTGCAATAATAAAAAAGGTACTTGCGCTCGTTCATTTTCAAGAGACCATCCAGACATAACCAGATCTAAACACAATAAAAACAAAGATCGAGAAAAAAAATAACTAATGTTCTACTTAAGGCGGTTCCAGGGGAAAAACACACCGCAGGCCGTTTTTATGTAGTTTTTCGGAGCTATCTACTCTTTATCCACTTATTAAAAATACATAAATTTTCTACATAACATACATAATCTTGGCTCAAAAATTGTGGATTTTTTTTTGTTTTTACTAAGCGTAATGTTTAAATAATTCCTTCACAACGAAACCTCTGACAAGAGAAATAATTATCAAAAACGTGCATCTCCTCAAAAAGTAAGCATAATTTAGATTTCGTTCTTACACTAATGGATAGGCAATTTCATGTCGAACATTATTGTAGAAATATTTTTTTTAAAACGACCAAAACAAAAATTTTATTCAACATCTGAGCGTATTCCCCTTCATTTCTCTTGCCCGAGCTATTGAGATTCAGTATGCCACAAGTTCTCGAAGGGGGAACCCGTGTCGTTCGTCATCGCGCGGTCCGCTAGCAAAGCGGGCGGCGCGTGAGCGAGAAAGCATCTGCTTGCTCGCTCACGCACCGCATGTCGCATAGAGTATAATACTATCATAAAGTGTCTCTGTTATTGATGTTCATTTTGGGGTTTGTTTTTTTTAACCGATTTTAAAGGGAGGAGGTTATATGTTTTTTATGTTTGTTTGCGGATAACTTTACTATAATATAAATAATAGGGTATTTGACTAAAAAAACTAATTAGTCCGTCATTCAGATTATAGAAAAATATTGGATAGGTTTATTACATACGTTTCAAATTTCGTATATTTTGTTTTATCAAATCAATAAAAATTGATAAATATAATAGGCATCAAAGATCAGGAGTGATGGCTGGTGACGTCACTGGCCGCTAAAAAGTGTAGCGTGCAGTGACGTCACACGAGTTTTCAAAGCACTGTGTCGTCTTCATTTTTTGGTTATATGAAAAAAGAAAAAAATATGTGTCTAGTATTTTTTGGGTAGGCCCCCGACAAGGTGGACCGACGACCTGGTGAAGGTCGCGGGAAACCGCTGGATGCGGGAGGCGCAGGACCGGTCGTCGTGGAGAACCTTGGGGGAGGCCTATTAGAAAGATTATATCTTCAAGGTAGTCTCATGTTAAGGAAATTAGGGTCTGATGATGGAAGACTAAGGAAACCTAGGAGAAATTTAAAAAATCATAGGGACGCCTAGGGTATTTCTATGTTTTTTTCATTAAATGTTTTAACGCACTACAATTTAGTAAAGTTCGGAGTTGATGATGGAGCTGGGAGACAGCCGAGGGATCTCCTTAACGATTCACATCAGCTGCCTCGTGTTTGTGCTTAATAAAGGAGAATGCCAGATTTCGGCCTACACAACTTTTAAAATTAAACTCATCCTCCACAAAGTTCTTACCACCAACAATTTAAATATAAAATATAAACTAAAAAAATGTATTTAGTACTTTACTGAAACTTAGCCATTAAAAAAACATTTTAATAAGTAATTAATTTAAGTTTGTCAATTCCAAATTTCAATAAAAAAAATGTTGCCAATCTTGCTACTTTAATCGATAACGCTAAATAAATAAAAACTGCCACTGTAATCGATAATTGTATTTTAAAAATATTATTTATTATTTAGATAGTTCTAAATAAAAAATGTAGTCTACTTTTTATTTACCACCTCATTATTCTCATTTCTTCTTAGTATTTTCTTAACATTCGTCCTGTTTGTAGTAGATTCATTGATGATTATAAAAAACGAAATTCAAAAAATCGATTTTCCATCTGTCATCGATAACATAATCGTCTTGTGATGGCAACCCTGTTAATTGCATATCTGTCAAAATCTTGACAAAACTGACAATTGACATTGATACATCTTGTATTGTTATCTGAGTACGATTCGGTTTTCTTTCGCTGTTTTTTTTTCGTATTCAATAAGTTATATTACGTTTACGCAAGTTATAGAATTATTGTGTTATATTTATACCACCACATATTTTGTGACAATGTCTCATCAACTACGTTGTGTTAATTGTGGTATAAATGTATTACGAATGCAGCGTGAATCTGATGATGCAGCGTGAATTGAATCTGATGATGTCCGTTCATTGTTACGGCAATGGACTTCACTTTCAGAGGTAAAGTACGATTCATATTAATAGAATATATACTAATTTAGTTATGCTAAATGTTGAATTGTAACATAATTGTATTTTGTTTGTTTTAGATTCCAAATGACTACTCTGTGCATATGCCGTCAACATTGCAGGATGATGATAATCAGTTATCAACTTTAGAGGCAAACAAAACTCGGGCTGTTACTATCTGCAGACACGAGTTCAACAACAGAGCTTTACCATATATCATGATTGACTTTACTATTGCTGCTGCCCTAATTAATAGATTTCGACCACCGCTCACAGACAGGTTTGTTGCTGCCCAGATATTAGAAATCATCCAACAAAAAATGTTCCAAAATAATACTTTAAGTGAGTTTATTATACAAAACAATTATAATAGAAGAAGGGCACAGTTCTCAAACATAAATGTTAATAACAGCAATGTAACTGAGTTTCCCCAGCTAGATTTTCACTATTTGATTTTGATAGCTTGTGGTACCTACCTACCAACTCCGTCAGGCTCAATCTTATTACGGTGAGCATATTAGTTTTAATGGCCGATATAAGATAGAAGTGTGCAGGGAGGTATCAATCAATAATCTAATAGAACAATTGTCTCTCTCAAAGCTCTTGGCTTTTAAGAGCAAAAATTCAAAGCCGCCATATAAGAAGAAAAGAATATTTTGTTTATGTGTTGATTGATAACAATTCAAATGGGAGGGAGGCAATAAGTCAATATTATTGCAATTGTAAGGTAGGCAAATGAACTCTGGGATGCTGTTCCCACATTATGACCATTTTATGGTATTTAGGTTGGGCTCGGCATCAAAACAATATTGAACCCCCTGCACAGTTTCTTGATGAATTACTAATCGAATTTGATAATGAAATTGATGATGATGATAATAATTGATTATAGTGAAAAATAATAAAACTATTTATTAGTTTATTTGTGTTTAATTTTCTCTCCGTGAAAAAACATAACCTCCCTTTTTAAAATGTCTGAATAACTTCTTTCTTACAAGTTCAATGTAAAAATGGATATCACAGAAATACTTTTGACATTATACTGCACAAATAAACATTGGAATATTCACTGTTAGGGACAAATTAATATTGAGCCAAAGTTACTATGGAGACCTGGCATTGTTCTTTATATTGATAAGAACTTTACACCTAAATGAGTTGTGATTGTCATTAAAGCTCTGATGATGAAGACAAAGGCCGGTTATGGGAACTCCTCAAAGGTTTACAATAGTTACCTTGTGTTTGGACTTAATTCATTTATATTGATGAAAACTTTACACCCGTAGAATAAATATGATAAAATGAAATAAAAAAAGGTCATAAAATGAAGGTCTGCAATAGATCTGATGATGAAGACGATAGACAGTCGAGGGAATTCCTCAACAATTTACAACACTGTACTTTAACATAGTACAAACACTACCTACTCGTCATGCTTATGCAAAAATCAATTAAAATTAAGAGACTGAATTTAAGTTGTGTTATTTCATTGCGTTATTTCTAGAAATGCTCATACTTTCATTGTGGTCTTATAGGAATTAAAGCAAACGAAATACGTCGTTTGCTTGCAGGCCTTTTCCAAATATGCTGCCGTCAGCGTCCAGTCTGACCGGATATTGTATTAGTCAGATGTTTATTATTTTTCAGCAAAAGGAAGCTTTGTGTAAATAATATTAAAGTATATGTATTTGTTTTTTTTTGTACGATAGTTTTATTTTTTACAATTTACGTATTTGTTTTATTAACCAAGAATAATAATATAATTTCAGTCTTGCCTGAGCCCAAAAAAGCATCAAATCTTTTTTTTATGTAGGTTTCCTGTCTGCAGAAATTTATTTGACCCTGATTACGTTTTCCCTTAAAATAATAAATAATGATAAATTAACCTTTATTATATTATTTTTCTATCCCTTTGACCATCTGACTTAGCTAACTTTCAATCTACAAAACTAACTTCCAACCCTGAAGTTACAGTCATAACATATTTAGTTGTAAAGGTCTAATCAATACAAATTAAGTAAGCCCAAACACATGACAGTTGCTTCCGATGTGGATTCTCTTGATTCTCTGTCATCTCCATCATCAGGTCAGGCCCAAATCTTCACGGTTTTATAGTATCATCCGATATAAATACGAGTATCAAGTTTTCACCCGAAGCGTGCCTACAATTTTCGATAATTGGCCTAAATTTCTTAGAATTTCCATTATCGACACTGACGTGATAACAATGAGATTACATAGGCAGCATACTCTTTCATATAAAAAAAGAATGGTCAAAATCGGTTCATTAACGATAAAGTTATCAGCGAGCACACATAAATCGAATTGAGAACCACACTTTTGGGAAGTCGGTTAAAAAATAAAATACGCAAAATTTTTATTATGAAGTATCGTCAACATTTGTTTCAGTCTATACTAACCAAAAGTATTTGGGCGCACCAATAAACAAAAATAAAAGTGCCATGTCTGTTACTTCTGTGGTCTATGAATTTAACTTGTATTTGTAATTACTTCGTCCGCCAGACGGCGCTAGTAATATTTTGCGAAGTATTGTAGAGGTGGGGCGCGGTGAAGAGGGAGCAAATGCTCAAGGTCATTTAGTGAGGGTACGACCTTAATAACATCTGAAGATTGCGCGTTCATATAATTATTATTGTGTATAGGGTATATGCATATATTAATAAACAACAATAAATTTCAACGCAATGGTACAGATGAAAAATTTAAGCAGTAAGGCTTTAGATTGAAATGCTGTCAAAAATATTAAAAGCACAGATCAAATTGATGTGGAGCACAAGTCAGTTTATTATTTATTCACTAACTATAATGTATCACTTTATATCATAATGCTTTACATCAAAATAGGTTCAAAAGAAGTTTTTTTCTCTTTACAAAAAGCCGAAAAAACGCACCAAATCTTTAGTGGTTTTAAAAAGCACTAAATTACAAAGAAGTGATACTTAACATCATTGAAAATGTAGCATAAAAGCGACCACAAAGCTGCTAGCTCGGCTTAAAACGGCCCATAATACTTTTCGTTGTATAAAAGGCCAGAAAATTTCAAATAAAATTTTAATAAGAAGCAAAAGTAGCCGCATTTGGGAGACTCAAGCATGCATCGCTGACTTCTAGACTTTAAACCACTTTGGTTAACGAGGCGAACACAAAATCGTCCATCGTTTAAAGCCTAAACTATTTCTCGCTCCACATTTAACGGATGTAATTGTCATTTTTAAGTTGGGGGTGAACGGAGTTTAATGTTAATTGTATGAAGCTCCCATGAGTTTTCCTTTGTTGTTAGGTGGTCGATATATCATGATCAAAAACTCGTCACACACATGTCTGTCAATAGCTGATTACTCTCCAAAAACGCAATTTTAGTAATACCTTGAAGTTTGGAGACGCAGGAATTTATTTTTGTGAGCACGTGTCGTTTAAACAATTTTTTTAGCGATAACCTAGGCTGACTTTTTTTTGTTTTCGGGAGGAAACCTTCAAAAGGCACCTCTGGGGGCCGAGGTCGGGGAGTGCGGGATTTTTACCCATCCCCGGGGAGAATATAAAGGAACCTCTCCTAGGCCTCGCTGTGTACGGCAGCGCATGACCACTGTGCCACCCTCTTCCCTGGGATCAATTGATGGGTGCGCAGAGTCCCCACTCTATGTATGCGCCCGCGTCCCCAAAGTTCTACTTACTTTTTTTGGGTAAGCGGGTTAAGGAGTAGTAGAAGCTAAGGTGGTTGCCTTCTCGACGCCTCCTTCTCGGAGCAGGATTCAATCCTTTCTCGATTCCGCTCGGCCGTCTCCTTCTTGAACATCACGGTCTCACAGAAGGAAGCTACTTCTGTGCAAGTTTCTGTCGCTGCCAGCATAGTCTTCACTACTGCTGGCAGTGACAGGTCTCGCCCGATTCTGACAAACAGAATCAGCCGCTCGGAGACCCACGCAGGACGTGTTCAAGGTAAAGGCAATTAATTACAGAATGCTTGCTTGGTAATTGGAATAGGTAGCAGTATGTACGGCAAGCTTCACATAAAATTGATATTACCTTAATGTCATATATTATGACGTGTCGATAAAACTTGATGAGATTTTCGTCATGTTATGTGCAATTTAGTTGCAACTTAGTATCTAGGCATATCCACACTTGCAACTACTATAAGATTATTTGCTGTCAAAACTAATGCAGGCATTTACTTAAAAAGAAGAAAAAAAAATAAGTGGGAACAGACCCTTAAATAATCATCGACGCCTTTTGGGTCAGCTTAAATATTTTCAAAAATGTTATGAATTTTATAGAAATTACCATAATCTTTTTGAAAGCTAATGGTTTCTCAAACCACTCGCCATTACGTAAATGTTAAGAAATTGCTCATGAATTATTTTTACGAACAATTAGGGTAATGGAAAGTACCACCATGGTTCGAGGGGTTGAAGGATTTGTGATTATTTTATAATATTTAATAGAGGTCTTTTTATTTCGGTTCGAATCGTTTTACATAATCAGCCTATAGTGTTCCCCCTATTGTGACAGAGACCTTTTTTAGGTAAGAAGGAGCGGGTCGTAACTTATCACGCTGCCACGCGGCCTAGTATGGGTTGGTAGATGTCATATGTCTTTGAAGTTTTTGGCCCTAGGATATGCCAGTTTCCTTACGATGTTTTGCCGTTTTGAGAGCGCCTGAAACGCGCGTGTAAACGAGTCCTCGAGTGGAGACCGCGTCTTGGCACAGCGTAGTAGGCGAGATGGAGCGATGACATCAAAAAGGTGGCTGGTAGTGGCTGGCAAAGAACTGCTCCGGATCGAGCTTGTGGCGTGCCATGGAAGAGGCCTATGTCCAGCAGTGGACGAGTAGAGGCTGATGATGATGATGATGATGAAAGCGCCTGATGGGGTTTAAACTTACAACTTGTAAGTAGCAATCGATACAACTAGGTCACTGCTGCTCTCGAATCTTTTTATTATGTGTTCATTCAATTTAATATTGATTAAATAAGAGTTCTTCTGATGTCTCTTACAAGTTAAATGAAATATTATTTTTTTAAGATTAGAAAGATGAGAAAATTTATTTATTTCTTTCAATAAAATAGCTTAAATAAATTAATATTAACTAAAACTAAATTATGAATAAATTCAAACTAAAAAGGAATGAAAAAAAACTAACTACAAATTAAATCTCAAGGTATGTAAAAAATTTAACCCAGATCGCTGCTATCAACGGACAGGATGCCAGAAAGGCTGGCCGCATTTCCAGGTTGAATCGCCATTATTTATTTAAATATTATTAAAATAAATAATCTTCAATTCAAATAGTATGTGTGAATAGTGTGTATTAATATACTAAAACAGATATAACATTAAAATACGCAAATACACCACAAAAACTATATTTCAAACGTCTTTGTGTAACTTATTTCATCACCACTGCTCTCAAAACGGCATGGCCTAGAGCGAAAAAAACTTCAAACACACGTGAAATCTACCAATCCGCACTGGGCCATTGTGGTAGATTACGGCCCACTCACTCTCACCGAGAGGAGACCTGTGTCCCAACAGTGGGAAAATTATAGGTTGATTATGTACTACCTAAACTTAATTTATAAGGTTTGCAAAGAAAGAATTCAATTCATGTATTATATTCAATATTCATCTCGTTGTCATTAAAAAAAGAAACCTTACTTTTTTTTTCAGACTAATATATGCCGCTATATTTTAAAACCAATGTATAATGCCCTTTAATCTTCTTGGCATTATAACAAAAGAATGTGTAATTCTAGAATATCTGTGGAATTAAAATAAGCGAATCAAAAAGAATAAGTTGACTTTGATATGCCCGCAGTGATACAGAGTCAAAATACAAGGTTATACCACAAAATACGTTATGCTATTCTTACAAAAGGTCAACCCACACAATATATCATCTCGTGGGTATTACAGCGTAATATTTATATTAAACAAACTTTCTAATTAAACATTGATTGCGGTTAATCCTATTAAGATTAACATAAATGCGAATGTTTGTGAGTATAGATGCATATATTTTGTTACCTGCTCTTTCAAAAACAACGTCATAGATTATATAATCATCTTCATTTCATCATCAATATCAACCTTTTATAGTCCCACTGCTGGGCACAGGTCTCCTCTCATACAGAGAAGGATTGAGCGTAATCACCACGCTTGCTCAAAGCGGGTTGGCGATTTCAGACTTAAAGTCCAGGTTTCCTCATGATGAAGGTGAAGGAAACCTTCAGTCATTGGTGTCCAAGATATACTTAGAAAGTACATATAACTTTTAGAAAAGTTACATTGGTACTTGACTGACCTGGAATCGCACCTGCGCTCTCATACTTGAGAGGCTGGTTTTTTAACCACTAAGCCACCACAACTTTCACGTTTAAGTATACAATATGTAAAGATAACCCTGTCCGATCCGTGAAGGTATTGTTAGGTATCAATAACGTGATTCCAATAATGCCTACTAAGCTGGGCTAATCTTAAAAAGAAATCCCCCTAAAAAACTTAATATTATTTCGAAAAAGCGAGGTAACTTAAAGCATGTCCGGTAGGCAACACGTTAGACATACATGCGCGGGTGAAGGGGGGCAGATCAGTCGGCATGTGATGGCATCGCTATTCGCTCCGTCACAAATGGTGTTGTCACTTTTTAAAAAAGCTACCAAATTTTCGGGGGTGTTGGAATTAATTCGCGGAAAAAAAAAGATTATTTCAAAATTCATTAGTATTATTACTAGGATGATTATGTAAATTGTCATATTTTATTAGGTCATGTGTATACCTAACATTTATTATCATTTTGGGTCGGACGGGGTTTTCTTTACATATTGTATAGATAGATAGGATACTTTTTATCCCAATATTGAGGCGCGACCGAAACTAATGCGGGTGAAACTGCGAGAGGCAGCTTGTATAACATAACATCACCCCTCTAGTCCCAGAAAGACTGAGCAGAATTTATGTGTGAAGTAGGCAGAGGTATGTCTTTTATACTCTATCGATATCGTCTATTATACTTGTCGTTCTACATTATGATGATGATGATGATGATGTTCCCGATCGATTTCGGCCACGGCGACCACTTCGACTCCTAGCCGATGATTTGGCGCTCATGCGCCCGAAGATGGCTTATGTAGCCTATCTTGGCGGCGAAACTTCTACATTATACACCCAATTCCACCACCACCCGCCTCCCACTCCTCCTTCTCACTCCTCCACCATTCCACTCGCTCACTCACTCCTCCTTCCACTTCCTCATTATACTTCTACATTATAGTTTGTTAATAAATAATAAATATATACGGACAAATCACACAGATTGAGCCAGCCCCAAAGTAAGTTCGAGACTTGTGTTATGAGATGATTTTTTTTTTCGGGTTGGAAATCCTCATAGGATGCCCGCCGCCCTGGGTTGGGCGACGGGGTCTGTCAGACTTTTACTAACTAAAACCACCCCGGTGTCTCTTCTATCACGAGCAAACGCGTGAGGCCGCGGGAGTCTAAATTCTTCCACGGCCCCACACCCTCGTGCTGGCCCGGTCTGTCCGCCGTCATACATACAAATACTAGCTTTCCGCCCGCGGCTTCGCCCGCGTGGAGTTCGGTTATATCGCGCTTTTTAGATTTCCCTCGGGATCATCATTTTTTTCCGGGGGCCTATGTTTTTTCTCAGGGTTTAAAGATTGTCTGTGCCAAATTTCATCAAAATCGGTTGAGAGGTTTAAGCGGGAAAGCGTAACAGACAGACAGACAGACAGAGTTACTTTCGCATTTATAATATTAGTATGGATTAGCACTGCTCGGAAATCGAATCCGCGCCTCTTTGCGCAGCGGCTGCGTTCGCTACCGCTACGCTACAGAGGCTGTCAGTTACTTACCTAAACCAATGGAATAACACTCACAATTGACCAGTTATCTTCAATTGCCATAAACCGAGCACATATCCAAGCGATGATAAGGGGTAGTTTCCCTATAAATGGTTCGATGGTGATCTTTCTGCCTTATGTCTGTTTTTTTTTTTTTTTGTTTTTGTGGATGGAAAGTCAACTAATGAACCCGATCTAGGCGGAGCGGAAGAGCATTTCAAGACTTTTACTGATTAAAACCCTCCCGTGTTCCTTCACTTGGCTGCGCGCCAGGGCCACGGTTTCTCTGTCATCTGACCAGCACCCTGGATGGTTCTCCTTGACGTCAGTAAAGCTAAGGTTTCAGAGGGGTGGCCGCTGTGGCAGTCAAAAAGTTACAGTGGTACGAAAACACACAACTAATTTCATAAATTACGTTTCAGTGACAGGTTTTACACGTTCAATTGAGGCTTTAGAAAAAAATCAAGGATTTTAATGCTAGGGCACTGCTTAATAGTAGTTTAAAACAATTTTCATTGGTAGCAACAATTCTTTAACAGCTAATGCTTGGGTAGGGAGTGAGATTCTATAAAACGACCTTAGCCATCAAACGCACACTAGCGGTCAGCCGTCCAGGCGGTTCACCCAAGCGGTTTGAATTGGCTAGAATTTAGTGGCAGTTGACTGCGTATAAATTATGAGAGTTTATATATTAGCTATACAGTTAAACGCCCTCGCGTTTATTGTCCACTAGTGCGTGCAAGGTCGTTGTGGGTCATATTATGTATTCGTTATTAATTAAAATTATCAATGAACTCAATCTGCGCTTAATAATGAAATCAATCTTTAAAATATATCTTTTTTTGTTTTGCTTTGCTGGTATTTTGGCGTGGCAGCTGGCATAAAGTAAATAATTTCATTGTTATTTATTTATTAAAACTTTATGCACAAAGAAAAACATTGCACAATGGCGGACTTAATGCCTTAGGCATTTTCTACCAGTCTACCTTAAGGTGATGCAGAGACAAAATATGATGGTGGTGGTGGTTGGTTTTCATTGTTGTTGTACTTTCTTGTGTTCGTTACTATACATAGTATTGTATAAAGTCATGTGTTTTTTAAATGAACAGACAGCTGTGCTGCTGGGGAGTTTGTTCCGCCACTTCTTCTTCCCAGCGAAAGCACTAGGAAGTGTCGATGGGTGGGCGTTATGGGGGAATGTCTTATGTAATATTGACATTCAAAAAGTGCTGATTCTCAGCGTAATTTAAATAAATGACTTTTGATTTGATTTCGAATCAAAATTAAAAGCAACCCACACTCGATTCTTGTGGTGAAATAAGGCCCACTCCCGTTCACCTTCAGGAAGCCTGTGAGTTGTGACCCAACAATGGTGACATTATAAATTGATTATGAAACTTCCTACTGGAGTCGCAGATTAGCAACTAATTTATCACAAAATGTTACCTTTTTTGGATACATTGCACTATTTGGTGCTTCTGTTCTACATCTTCATTGCTGTCTCGATCTGATAACCCTTCTTTCAAAAGATTTGATAAAATAATTGTACTTTTTCTTTTAAAAGCATCGGTCTAAGTAATGGAATATGATTCTTTTTGTTTGGAAGTGCAGTATGAGTGGTGAAAGTTTTTTACTTTGTCACGGATTTCTCCTTATCACATTAGCGCTATATTCATCAGAATAAGGATATTCCGAAATAATGGGAGTTTAGGATTTATATTACGAATACTTAGCTATGGTGGTTCTCCATTCAGGTAATATGTATGTACGTAGGTATGTAATATAATTATATAATGGTGTAGACTCAGCAATCTTACCAATATTATAAATCGGAAAGTGAGTTTGTTTGTTCTGCTTTTACGCCGTAACTACTGAACCGATTGCTTTGAAATTTTGCAGTCGTAAAGTTATATAGTCCGGATTAATATATAATATGATACTTTTTGCCAGTGCGTCCTACCCGTTATGACTTACGGAGCCGAGGCGTGGACACTAACGGTCAGACTAGTCCATAAGTTTAAAGTCGCTCAGCGAGCTATGGAGCGGGCTATGTTGGGCGTCTATTTGAAGGACCACATCAGAAATAAGGTGATCCGACAGAGGACCAGAGTCACCGACATAGCTTAGAGGATTAGCAAGCTGAAGTGGGAATGGGCTGGTCACATATGCCGCAGGACCGACAACCGTTGGGGTAAACGAGTCCTCGAGAGGTGACCGCGTCTCGGCAAACGTAGTGTGGGACGCCCTTGGGCGAGATGGAGCGACGACATCAAAAAGGTGGCTGATGGAGAACTGCTCAGGATCGAGCTTGTTGGCGTGCCATGAAGGAGGCCTATGTCCAGCAGTGGACGAGTAGGGGCTGATAACGATTATGATGATGATGGTACTTTTTATTGCGGAAAAGTTTGACATTCCCGAGAGAAATCTAAAAAGCGCAATATAACCGAATTCCGCGGGCGAAGCCGCAGTCGGAAAGCTAGTTATATTACAAATTATTATTATATTTAAGAAAAACGACAACAGGTATTTAAATCATTATTGTTTTTTTTTTTTTATAAAAAAATAACTTAAAACGTAAATTCTATTAATTTAAAGGAAATATTATAACATGATAACACTAAATGATCATTGGTATACCATCGCCAACCCGCATTGAACAAACGTGGTGATTACGCTCAATCCTTCTCTGTATGGGAGAAGGCCTGTTCCCAGAAGTGGGACGATAAAAAAGGCTGATCATAATCATGATTGGTATGAGCAACATCGTAAATGACGCATGAATATTGTTGAATTATTATAAATGAAATGCTTTTTCGTGACTATCAATGACAATAGTGCGTGGTAAATGACAATAGTGCGTAGTAAATGACAATAGTGCGTGGTAAATGACAATAGTGCGTGGTAAATCCGTAACAACGCAATTACCACAAAACTTGGCTCATCAATCATTCATCGACATCCATTGCTGAACACAATCAATTGATAATGTTTTTTTTTAGAACACCAAAAACTAAACAGCTGGTTTACAGCCAAATATAACATTGTAGGTATAACATTTACATTGATTGTGATTTTTATATACATTTTATTTTAATGACCTTGGTTTTTTTTTATTTTATAATATTAACTAGCTTTCCGCCCGCGGCTTCGCCCGCGTGGAGTTCGATTATATCGCACTTTTTAGATTTCCCTCGGGAATATCAATTTTTTTCCGGGATAAAGGTAGCCTATGTCCTTTTTAGAGTCTAAAGATTGTCTGTGCCAAATTTAATCAAAATCGATTGAGAGGTTTAAGCGGGAAAGCGTAACAGACAGATAGACAGGGAGACTGACGGACAGTCAGAGTTACTTTCGCATTTATAATATTAAGTATGGATTCAAAATGTATATATTTTTATTTGTGATACGAAATAGCAATTATTTTAAATGAGAAAACGATAGTTTTTTTCATGTTTAAATGATTTTTATAAAAGCAATGTAACAATTATGTAATGCAAGATGAGTTCTTGTATAACATTAGATAAAACTCTAATTCTGATAAGAAAGCTGTTCATCCTGCTAAAACGCCAATAGATAATTTCTCCAGTTACTACGTCACATGGGACAGGTATAAGGGGCACAGGTATAAGGCATACCTAAGGGGCAGAAAACTAGAAGACAAATGGAAATATTTGGAACAAGCACTTCAGTAAACCCAAGTAATTTATTTGAATCTCGCCGCTCACTTAGGGAAACTCCGCTCCGTCCAACGTATCCAAAGTAGGTCCAATTTTTCATAGCTGAGGAGATTGCTAGCGGTGCATTGCGGTCGGCCTACAACTCTAGGTATAAATCTAGACCGCCTCGCCCACTCGACTGCATTTACATTTAACAGAGACGTTACAGACACGCGTTCGCTTTTTTTTTACTTTTTACTAATTTTAGTTTTGAGTTAATGCGTTCTTTAAATTTTCCTGGTTATCCATAATTTTTTCAAGAAATGGTTATATTAATTATGTTGCCAATAGGATATATTATATTACAATTTGCTAACTCATTATATTGGATAATAAAATATAATATATTAATATCTTAAAATTAAACATAATTATAAGTTCCGTTTGTTGGGTTGTCATGGTTCATAAAATCATAAACCCTAAAAAGTTGCGTTGACTTTCTAACTCTCCTTCCCTTTATTTGGTACAAAGTATTTTGTATGTTCGCAGAACTTAGAACTTTTTAAAATAAGAAGTTATGTAATATATCTGTATATTATATCCGATCGTCGTGGTGGCCTAGTGGTTAAAACACCAGCCTCTCAAGTGTGAGTGCGCGGGTTCGATTCCAGGTCAGGCAAGTACCAATGTAACTTTTCTAAAGTTATATGTACTTTGTAAGTATATCTTGTACACCAATGACTGACGGTAAAGGAAAACATCTTGAGGAAACCTGTACTTTATAAGTCTGAAATCACCCACCCGCATTGAGCAAGCGTGGTGATTACGCTCAATCCTTCTCTGTATGAGAAGAGACCTGTGCCCAGCAGTGGGACGATAAAAAGGCTGATGATGATGATCTCCGATAAAAATAGAATTGTGATTTCTTATTTTTACATTTAATAAACTGGTTTGAAAACATTGTGGAAAACAATTATTTTTTTATTTTTTTTTTATATGAGTAACTTTAGGAAACAACTAATTGGAGACGTGCACCTAGTTTCGGATGTGTCATGTGGTCATGTTTATGTTTGTTTATGACAGTTTTTACAACCAATAATATATTTTTTAATGTAATTTTTGCTTTTGTTTGCATGTCTTAGTTAAAGTAGTCAATACAAGGATCTTATAAAAACTTAATATCTGTATTTTGTACCTACTTTCTACGCAAATAAAGAACTGTTCTATTCTATTCTAACCCTAAATGGTCAACAAAATAACTATTTACTCTCACATGCCCAACATCACACTATAGGTACATTTTCTCGCTATCAATCTTACCAATCAAAGATAAACGTTGTAGTGGACAGAGCACAAAAAATAGAGATGACATGTTATCCCCTATATACCCTTGTGTTTAACCGTCATTGCAGGTTTCAACTAACTCGAAAAGGCAATACCTAGTCGAAAAATAGGCTGAGGCATTATCCGGGCATTTTCTGCAAAAATGTTAGACCCGGATGGGAATCCTAAATCTTCTCGAAATTGGTTAGAAAATTTAAAGTGACTGAGATTTTTCATATTCAAATAGATTGCATACCGTGCACCAGCCTACGGTTCTGGGCATAAATCTAGTCTAATGCAGATCCATTTACATAGGAACGACACGTTTTTGTGAGCGGAATATGGTGTAATTTATTTGGAAATGGTTTTGCGCAGATAATTAAAGTAATAATGTGGTTGGTAGAATAATAATATTTGGGTGATTTAACGTGGGCCTTGATTTATTTCATTATTAATTTAAACGGCTCGTTGTGGTCTAACTTGGCATTAAAATATCAAACCCATTTGGAAACTACTCTCACAATGTGCATTAATTCAGTTACGCGTTGTGCATAGTTTTGACTCGGCCGCCAGCGACTTCGTACGCGTGGGTTCAGTTAATATGCTCCGCTCCTATTGGTCGCAGCGTTTGATGTTAAATATCTTAAAGCCTTCCTGGATTAATGGGCTATTCAACTCAAAAATAATTTTTCAATCGGACCAGTAGTTTCTGAGATTAGTGCGTTCAAACAAACAAACAAACTCTTCAGCTTTATATATTAGTATACATAAATCACCGACCAGAGAGCTCGTCTATTTCTTGACCAAAGAAATAGCAACACCTTATAACGCAGCAATGCTGCCATTGAATAAATAAAAATATTCCTATTTTAAATGTTACCTTCTGGTATGTAAATCTTAATTCACTTTCTTAGTTATATCTCGTATCGTCTCCGTCACGTCCTGTACAAACAGCTCATGAAATCCATGCACAGGTATGCTAGAGGCAACACGTTAATATATAGGGATGTAGCGACGATACTATTACCGCCCAAGTGTACGCAACGCAATTGTACTTGATTGTTTAGGAGACTAGTGTTGGGATAGCATAAGTTGTTGGTGCACTGTCGACTTAGGTTGTAACTATGCCGTTCCAATTTCCGTTTATACATTCACTGCCAAGACATAGATGTGCCCACGTTCGTGTTCTTCGAGAATAAGCCCACGGATCTTATTAAACTGACGATTTTTTTTAATAGCTATTGTAGACAGTATGGCTTCTGCGTGATACCAACTTTCTGGATCGAAGGGTTGTTTTGGTTTAGTTGATGGTTATGGTTTGGTATTGGTTTGGTTTAAATGATACGACTTTAATTTGGTTATGGTTTTATGGTTTAGACAAAATAATGGTTATAAATGAGAAAGCTATGTTGGTTTAATCTAAAAGATGGTTTGTATGGTTTTGGTATGGTTTGAATTACGCGATCGACGGCCGAATACGCACTGACTTTAATAATTAATTGTGCTAGTTTTATAGGAATGCACGAAAGCAAATGTGCTGAGCTGTTCGATTGTTTTGCTCCGATCAGTTATATAGTGTTGCAATCGTTGATGGTAAAGCGCGCTAGTTTAATAAGCCCATTCACTCAAAAAACTGAGTGAATAGGACGGAAGACGGCGAGGTGATGCAATGTTTAATCCAGAGGGAGATTAATCTGGAGACCCTCCACGACCAAACTCCCAACACAACAACATTTGGCGCATCGTACCCGGCACACATCGCAACACAACTACTCGGACCCGTCCTCCGTACAGCTTCACCAGACATCATGCCGGAACACGATGAATCGCTTGACGGCAAGAATTTGGCTGGTGGGTGGTAACTTCTACCGGCAGCTGATGTTATGGCCTAAAATGTCAAAATAAAAAAGAAGATAAGGAACAGCACAAATCTTCTTGCAACAACACAAAGCTAGTCAGTTTTGCAAGTTGTGATTATTATTCTCATAGATGAAAAATCTACAGCACAATAGCCGGGAAATTACTATTTCCATATTTGCACCAACGACAGTCCCATTTGTGGTTCACGAGAATCTGTCCAAAGGACAATCTGTGAAGGAAATTGCATGAGCGATAAGGCCGCCCATTGTATGTTTTGTTGTGTTTTTGGTGTACAATAATAGTAGTAAAAGAATATATAAATAAATAAAATTTAAAGCATATAACGGGTGTTAATGCGTGTACAATTATTATTATAATAACGCATTGAATTCTGGCGAGAATAGCTGCAAGCTGGCAACTTGTATAGCGTTGCCATCAGACGGACGGCATCGCAGCAACCGCACGCAATCGATATACCAAATACGAAAGGTGCCAATGTGGTTACCAAAAAGCCTTAGATGGGAATGTTCTGGCATTTCCGTTGTGATCTACCGTCATGTAGGTAAAGTTGCCAGATATGAACACACACAGAACATAGAACTTTGGGCAATTGGCACGTACGTACGGACGACAGCTGGTCAACCTATCCAAAACTGTCAAAAATTCTCAATCAACCTTAATGCTTATATAAAGTGAAAAATGTTATAAAGAAATCTGACAGATTATAGTAGCTTTGTGTGCTATCGTTTGTACGTACCTATATTCAGTATAAGAATTAAGTAGCATCGCTATTGCAAGCTGTAACGTGTGGCCATCCCCTATTATATTTGACTTTACAGCCCGGCTGTACCAAATCCAACCAACCCGAACAAGTGCGTACCACGCCGAATGTACCGGGTTTTTTTTCTGAGTTGTATATAAAACAGCACAATTCAGGTAATTATTTTAATCGAGCTACCCTTTCACCAAATCCTATTAAAAGGGCAGGTATACGATGAGGAGCCTCTGCACGTGGCTTGTTTCGATATTTCCCTATAATTTTCAGTAACAGAAGCCATGCTAGAACTATATTGTTGACATTAGACAACCTAGTTTCAATTTAACAAAACACCTGTCTCTAACTCCGACGTGACGCAAAGTACATAGTAGCAATACCAAGTATCCCCGTATAAGTTATAGGTTAACTTATCAGTTGGTTCAGTATTTACCGAGTTTTGTAATAAACAAGCTTTGCGTTGTGGGAAACCACAGCCAACAAGTTCGCCAACAACCAACTTCTAACATTATATTGAGAACTGTTTGACATTATATTTTAAGGTGAAGGATAACGCTCCCACACATTTATGGCCAATGACTGATTAAAAGGTGAAGGAAAACATCTTGAGGAAACCTGGACTTTAAGTCTGAAATCGCCAACCTGCATTAAGCAAACGTGATGATTAAGCTCAATCCTTCTCTGTATGAGAGGAGACCTGTGCCCACCAGTGGGACGATAAAAAGGTTGATGATGAGATGTATGGTCCAGCAAGGACATTCAAATCAAATCAAATCAAATCATTTATTTCAAATAAACCAGTTACAGGCACTTTTGAATTGTCAGAAGATCGGTCAGTCGAAGATGAAGCTAGTCACCCATTCCAAAGAGTAGGTACCTATGGAGAAGAACGGGCAAGAAACTCCATGGACGCTCTTTTAAATTTTTAAGCTATTGTTACAAATATTTGATTACATCATTCATGTTGAAATCAACCGCGTGAGAACGATGCAGAAATATATTGTGCGCCGAGAGCGTCCATTATGGAAAACACACAAAAATCAATTCAGAAATTAAAATACGCCGTGGCAGCTAAGAGATGACCAGTCCCCTCTGACGGCGTCCGTTCACGAACATGACGTATGGATCAGCATCATTCAGCTCAACCATATCGAAGGGAACCCAATGACCTAAAACACACGCCACCATCAGCGAGACATTTGAGTGAGCATGACATACTCTCAACAGCCAGAGCACAATTAAGTCAATAAAAAAGACTAACCCAACAAATAAATGCCTTACAGCACATACGTACATTGTGCTCACACGTTTGCCATGCAATTAAACAATACTAAGAAATTGAATCTACACAATGTTAAGATAGTTTTGTCCAAGCTTCAGCAGCTCCAATAGTGTTCCCGAATCTGTGGAAAGTTTAGTTCCTGTGTAGCTGTACAAGTGCCGAACACCTCTGTCAGCGATACAATTCCGTAACGTACAATATGCTTGGCTACATATGTGTAATACAGGCTTTGAATAAATAACATAAACAATTACATATTAAAACTACAAGAGGAAAAATCAAAGAACAATCATTGTATAGAAATCGGACGCAGCTCAAGCCCAAGCCTTTTTGTCCTCAATATAATCCTTCACACTATAAAATGCTTTCTGACACAACTTACGTTTAATGAAGGATTTGAATTTATTCAGGCTCAGATCTTGAACCACCTCTGGAAGTCCATTGTAAAAATGTATACATTGGCATCTGAAAGAGCCACCTAATTTCTTGAGCCTTGTTGTAGGTACAATAAATTTGTGCCTGTTCCTAGTATTTATATCATGGACATCACTGTATTTTTTAAACAATTTTATATTTTTATGAGCATACAAAAGATTTTCATAAATATATTGAGACGGCCTGGTCAGTTTATTAATCTCTTTAATTTTTTTCTCTGAGAGAGTGTCTCGGACTTAATTTATAAATTGCACGAACAGCTCGTTTCTGCAAAACAAATATTGTTTGAATATCGGCGGCATTTCCCCACAACAGAATGCCGTACGACATTACGCTGTGGAAATAACCAAAGTACACTAAACGGGCCGTCTCAACATCAGTCAAATTACGAATTGTTCTAACTGCGTATGCAGCAGAACTTAGCTTTTTTGACAATTTTTCTATATGTGAACCCCATTGAAGCTTAGTATCCAGAGTTATACCCTAGAACACTGTGCTGTCGTCAGATTTCAATTCTTTGCCCCTTTAGTTTCCACCTGCCTCACGTGAGGTAGAGTAAACTTAATGCATTTGGTTTTTTTCTCGTTTAAGAGTAAATTATTAACATTAAACCAATGGACTACTTTGGAGATGGCGCTATTTACATCATCAGTAACCTGCTGCTGACGTTTCAGTTTAAATTAAAGTGAAGTGTCATCTGCAAACAACACTATATCGTGGTTATCCTTTATTAGGTACGGCAGGTCATTGATGTAAATAAGAAACAAAAAAGGACCAAGAATTGACCCCTGTGGGACTCCCATTGTTACTAAAGATCCGGAAGATCTTTTTCCATTAACGTCAACGCTTTGAATCCTACCACTCAAGTAAGATGTAATAAGATCCAGTGCAGAGTTCCGGATCCCGTAGTGGCGGAGTTTCCTGATTAACGTATCGTGAAGAACGCAATCGAATGCTTTGGACAAATCACAAAAGATGCCCAAGGCATCGCATTTATCCTCCCATGCATTATATATATGACCTAGAAGTTCAACACCGGCATCAGTAGTTGAACGACCCCTTGTAAAACCGAACTGTTTGCTATGTAATAATTTACGTTTATTAAAAAAATTTAGCATTTGGTTTAAAATTAATTTCTCAAAAATTTTACTAAAGGTAGGTAGTACAGAAATAGGTCTATAATTTGTGGGGTCTGATGTACTACCAGATTTAAACAAAGGTATTATTTTACTATTTTTCATGAGATCGGGAAACTCTCCACAGTCAATACAAGCATTAAAGATAACAGCTAGAGAGGGTGCCACAATATCAATAATAGACTTAGCAACTTCCACCGAATGACCCCATAGGTCAGCAGTCTTTTTTACATTTAGAGTGTGAAAGATTTTAATTATATCTCTACTGATAACATGTTCAAAATGAAACTCCGAATCACAAACATTAACATTTTCTTTAAGCAAAGACTCGGCAACAGAAGGTGATGCGTTTAGGAACAGTTCAGTACATTCATAGAACAGTTTATATTATTTGCCAGCGGCGATCTTTCCGTCTGTCTCATTTAAGTGTCTACAAGGCTAGAGTGAATAAGCTCTTAATAAACTAGCGCGGTTTACTATCATCGATTGCAATGCTGCTTAGCATCATGCGGTATTGCGGTCAAACACTAGTTTATAACACTTAAAAAAATATCAATGTTATAACCACTGTTGTTGATTTTTTCATTGCGTTATATCCCTCTTATAGAAGTTATCATTATACAACTTTATTTTTTGTTTATGGGAAACCCAAAACACGTGTCCAGTATTTTTAAGTAAAGAAACTATATACAAAATTTCAAAAAGATATCTATCATTAAAAATCTGAAAGTTATGAGCTTGGTATCTTATCTAATTATCTCAACAAAAATATGGTCAACGCACCGTCCGCCCGCCAGCTGTGTTGTGCGCTCCGTAACCACACTTCAACAATTTCTTAATCTATTTGGGAAAAAATATAACAGTAAAAATGATTGGAATCGGTTCAGTTGCTAACACTGAACAAACTATATTCAAAGGAGACGGGCGAAAGTTCATACAAAGTTGGTTTGATTGGCTGATTGTACAGCAACGATTATTGCATTAAATCATTTCAATATTATTACTATTTAAAAAATAAAACTTTATTTAGAACGACAGATTCGGAGAAAAAAGAAATAGGGTATTATTAGCTTGCACAAAACTAACCTCAATTGCGTTTTTATAAGTTTTCTTACAAGCTGTCAGCGCTCTTATGGTATATTTAAATAATTATTCAGACTTTTTTATAGATTAAATTTTATCAGAATGTATTTTTATGACATTAACACATCGAGAGTGTGGTTTCCAAAGGGCCGGCGGCGCTTAACTGCATATTAAATGTTACAAAGGAGGTTAAAAAAGAATTAGGAAAACCATTTACAATCTAATTATAAAAACAGTAAGCAGGAATAAAAATCATATTTCTCTTATATCGATTTATTAATCATCCAATTCATCATATACAATTAATGCTGGCAAAGGTGGCGAAGCTCGTGAGGGAGCAGGACTCTCAGCGCCCTCACGCCTCTAGCCGAAGCAAATGACGCCCTGATCGGGAGACAATATTGAACTCCCGGCCATCATAGGTGCTGGTATGAACAAAAAAAAAAGAATCAAAATCAAAAATCATTTATTCAAAATAGGCTGAGATACAGCACTTTTTGAACATCGTTGTTACATAAGACAGTCCCCCAAAACGCCCACCCATCGACACTTCCTAGTAAGCACTTAAAAAAAAACATGACTTTATACAATAATATGTTCGTACAGTAGTGAAGACAAGAAAACAACAACAATGAAATTATTTATCATATGCCAGCTAGCCACGCTAAAATACCAACAAAGCAAAAACAAAATATCATTAAAATGGAAATGTAAAAAAGTAAAAACTTTTAAGTACCTAAATAAAGGCCCCAGGTATAAAAGGCGTGACATATTTATGCATTGTGAAAAAAAAAATGAATAAAGAAGAAAAAAGAAGTAGCGGAACAAACTCCCCAGCAGCACAGCTGTCTGTTCATTTAAAAAAAAACATGACTTTATACAATAATATGTTGGTACAGTAATGAAGATAAGAAAACACAACAACAATGAAATTATTTATCATATGCCAGCTAGGCACGCAAAAATACCAGTAAAGCAACAACAAAAAATAAAATATCATTAAAATGGAAATGTAAATAAGTAAAAACTTTTACCTAAATAATAGCCCCAGGTATAAAAGGCGTGACAGCTCACATATTTATGCATTGTGAAAAAGAAAATTCTATGAACTCATATAATGTGTCAGTAAGCTAAATCCGGAGAAAGGTGTCATTTACGGA
Source organism: Sesamia nonagrioides (assembly GCA_017933935.1). NCBI lineage: Eukaryota > Metazoa > Arthropoda > Insecta > Lepidoptera > Noctuidae > Sesamia > Sesamia nonagrioides. The sequence continues at coordinate 147,031 of JADWQK010001358.1, forward strand.
ATAATATGCTTTTAAAACTAAGCTTGGATTTGATTTGTGCTTTAAATGCATTGTAAGGCAAGTCTAGCAAAGCAGAGGGTATGTTATACAAAGAAATACAACAGACTTAAAAAAAAAGCACCGCAAAGTGAAATATAACTAATTTCGGAAGTCGGTGGCAAAAAGGAATACATAATATGTTCACGATCATGGTGTCTTTGGTTTTTGTATATTCGTTTGTTAGCTACATCGATATTAGACTGTGAAGTTGATTCATCATGTTCACTTGTTACATCTACTGATGCTGAAGATCCAGATGGTCCAGTCCAATCCAAAAAAGTCCAGTGAAATCTGAAAAATAATTTTGTCATGAGACTTTTGTGTAAAAAAGGGTGAGAATGCAAACAGTGCTGGAAAATGTATGTCTCCTTTTATCTACACCTTACAACTAACAACAAATACAGGCTGCAATATAATTCTTTGCATTTTATTACATTGCCTAACTATATTACACTAGCTTTTGTTCGTACCTTTGTAAACCCATATCCCATTTATTCCTTTTCCAAATCTTTCACATGAATGTGACAATAATATACAAAAATTATTATCTAAATCTGACCGATATTTCTTAATTAGTGCGAAAAAATTAATAAACTATAGAGAATAGTAGTATTAGCATATGGTAGTTTCAAATACAAAACAACTAAACCTAATAAAACTCACATTCTGAGGCAGTATCTATGAGGAAATGACTATGAATTCTTCTTTCTTGAACGGTGTCAGAACGCAATAAATAAGATATTGCCCGCAAAACTGAACATCTACAGTTCACGCACACTTGGCGATGTCCAGTCATTGAAGATGGAAGTTGCTCATCTGTGCTCAAAGTATTCACAACTAAATCTCTGTATCCTTGGCAAATATGATGTGATCCTTTGTCCTACAACAATATTAGTATGTTATTTACAGTTTCCACAAATAATAATTACAGATTTATGAATCAGAACATTGTATATGTTTGTTGTACAAAATAAAAACGGTGAGAAAACTGTATCTTTTCGAATTGCATCTATGTATTAGGATTATAGTATATTAAGGCTTTCATATATATGGAAGAGAAAAAAATATTTTAGGACATTAACACATTTTGTGTGTGGTTACCAAAGCGCCGGTGGCACCTAACTGGGTGGTAAATATTGCATTTGCAATCTAATTATAGAAAAGGGTAAGCAGGAATAAAAATCACACTGATTTAATAATCATCCACTTCATCATATACAATTAAAATATCGTCCAAAAACTGTGCAGGCGGTGTTATATTTGGTTGATGCCTTGCCCAGCTTAGGTACCATATTATAATATAATATATAGATTATGTGACAACAGCAACCTACAGTCCGTTTACCTACCAAGCAATTACAATAATATTGTTTTATAGCCTCTATTCCATTAAAAGAACTGTCAACTAAAATGTATGTAAAATATGTTTTTGAACTAACATGTCTTGATTTAATTCGACCTCTCAATAGCCAGCAAGAATGAGTGGATATTGACAGTTCTCTTAGTAAGTTACTGTCCATATTTCGACATACTTCTATTTCATATCTACCATCTTCTCGTATGTGCACACCATAATATGACCTAGCCTGTTTAATCTGGTAAATACCTAAAGATACTTTTATTAAATCACTATGTGTGAGCTGTGGAAAAGCATTTAAGTTATCATTTTGAACATTTATTCTTGAAAAATCAGCCCTACGTCGGTTAATATTATTTTGAATGACGTAATAACCTAAATCATTTTCTCTGTACATATTGTCATTGATTATTTGCAAAATATTTTCAGCATCAACACGATTTGTAATGGGAGAGTGAAAAGCATTTATTAGTGAGGCGGCTACCTTAAAATCAGTCATTAAATGTTTTGAAGCAGTATTAAAATAATCTTGCCTAAATAATTTAAAATCTCTCTTAAACCTTCCATTCACCACTTCAACAACCCATCTACATATGGTGACGGCCCTTGATTTATTAGCTTCTAATGAGGAATGTTGCCATTCACCCTCCGGCAATGTTGATGGTAGGTAAGTTCTATAACCACATTCATTTAATAAAGGCAAGGCATCTCTAAAGCCCCTATCCAAAATAAATGCATCACCAGCTTGAAAATAATGCCGTAACACTGAATTAGGATTACTAAACTCTTTATTAATGATTTCTGCATCTGACGTGGTGGCAGGATAGGGGCCCATCACATCAACAATATGACCATCTGTACATACAATCATAAACGGTTTTACTAAGTTATTGTACTTGTGTAAACTATAAGTTCTTTTTTGGTACAAATAATTTGAACTTTTTTGAATATAGCAATATGTTCCATCGATTATTATTACAGGTTTATTTTCGCCGTTATGGCTTCCAAATAAACCTTGAGGTACTAGCAAAGTTCTGTCTACAATTTCCTGGCGATTAATATGGTTAAGCCCTAAATGCCTAGGTACAAAAAAATCATACATTAAGTGTCGAGCTTTAGAAACATAACCATCAAGTGTTCTTTTTGGAATTCTAAATAGCGCAGATATTCTTTCATTGGAATCACCGGTTCTCAACTTCATCAAGTATGCTGTCAACCCAATTGGGCCTGATGACTTTAACAGTAATTGTGGCACTTCATTCAAAATCCTTTGATACTGTTCTTTAGTAAAGCCTAACCAATGGTGTACCAAACGGTCTTCCATATTTCGGATATCAATAAAATCAATACCACTATTTGATTGACTCTTTGATAATTCTAGCATGTCATTAAGGTGCAATGCTGTAAACATACTAACATAGTTTTCTAAAACCAAAGTGACAAAATCCCAAGAGTGAATATTAATATGACGATTGCATAATCTATTATTTTTTGGGATATAGAATTTATACAGGTCTAACAACATTTTCCTAGTTTTGACGGGAGCTCTATTCCTCTCTTGCCCTTGGCAACCTTCAATAGAACAGCGAGATTCAGTTTCTACCGCCCTAACATAACCAGGTAATATTATAGATGTACTTATCCTGGGGGTAAACTGTTGAGTGCCCTGTGACACAGCTACGTTGGTAGTAGACTGTGAAGTTGACTGTGAAGTTGTACCATCATATTCACTTGTTAAATCTACTGATGCTGAAGATCCAGATGGTCCAGTCCTAAAATGACGAGCATCTCTATCAGCTCTCACCCAGCAACGATGACATATGAGAGCTCGAGCTCTTGAAATCTGGAAAAAAAAATATATCATGAGTCTTTTTCTAAAAAAAGTAATACATACATGACTAAAGGAACAGCGCTGGAAAAGGCAAATCATAATTATTTGTGTTTTTTTACAATGCCTAGCTACATTACACTAACTTTTGGCCTAACTATATGACAGTAACCTTTGTTCCTTTTCCATATAATGTTTTCTCATGAATGTGTCACTAATATACAAAAATGATTCTCTAAAGCTGACTGCTATTTCAGAGATTAGTGTGAAAAAAAAGTAGAATACATAGATTACCCTGTGGTAGTATAAAACACAAAACAACTAAACCTAATAAAAACTTACAGTCCGAGGCAATATCCATTCAGAAATTACTGTATGAATTCTTTTTTCACGTTCAGTGTTAGTGTGCAATGAATGATATCTTGCCCGCAACACTGAACGTCCACAGTTCACACACACTTGGCGATGTCCAGTCATTGGAGATGGAAGTTGCTCATCCCTGCCCAAGCTATTCACAACTAAATCTCTGCATCTTTGGCAAATGTGATGAGATCTATTGACCTACAAAAATATTGGATTGTTATTTACGGCTTCCACAAATAATAATTACAGAATTATGATGCAGAACATATAAAAAGAACTATCTTCCGTAATTGATAATCAAACTGCAAATCTTACTTGGAACATAAATAAATCAAGTTCAATAGAGTGATATATATATATATATATATATATAGGAATATTATTATTGAAACTTACTTCAATAATATACCTATATATGTATAGGTATCCTTGCTGGAATAAACTCGGAAACTATCACAATATGAAGTTTTATTTAAATACATAAGTTTTAAATAAATACTTACGACTTGAGGTGCAACCCATTGCTCTATAACTGAAAGAAAGCTTTCCGCTTCTATTTGTCGTAATCCGATAGAATTACCCTGAGAAATGCCGCAATTGATGCAATAAAGACGTTGGTCCGTCATTGTACAGTTGTTTCGAAATAAGTCTAGTAAGAAAGATATCAAAATCCGTTCTCACAACAAAATAATAACCGTCAGAATCCTAAATACGTTGCCAAAGACGCAAAATAATATAAAACGACACAAAAATACAAAATACAATATCCAGTACGGCAAGTTCAAACCCGGAAGGGAATAATTTTTGACGTTTGGCGTCACGTTGTCACGAGTTTACTTTGTTGCCTGTATAATAAAAAAGTTGAATTGATTATTAAATCGATCTGTTGATCAATTTGTTTTAAGATGTTTTTGTAAATAAGTAAATAATAGATAATATAATTAAGACCTTATATTAAAAGATTTTCTAAAACGAATCTATAGAAATGTACTGATTCATTTTTAATTTTATTTTTGTAATAATTTGATTTATCGATTAGAACTTATTAATGATTCGCATTTCATCTGGTAACATTGTTGAAAAGTGAAAGTAAAGAAAGTCAGTATTATTTCATTAAATATTATCTTTTTTATTCTGACGAATCCAGAATTAGTAATAAATGATTGAAAACAAAAAAATAAATGAAAATTATTGACAAATAACTCATTTGTGTACAGTTCAGGCCCAATTTCGCCCGTCTCCTTTGTATAAAGAAAAAATAACGTTGTATATTTGAAAAAGTATGATAAACTTAATGTACTTACATATTTATTGTATATTCTAAATAGTAGACCGTAGGCTACTTAAATTATTAGTCTCTCCTTTCCTTTGGTATTCCATACAAAGGTTGTCTGTAAAATATCGCTCTTAACGATAAGACCGCTCATTGTGTCACCCTTTGTAAAATCTTCATATTTATATTCAGTAATTTATGTGGTGTATATAATAAAGAGTATTCTATTCTGTAGAATATTATCCCTCTTCGGCCTTTTCACCACCGCTGTCGAGTTTAACAGTTCAGTAAATAATTTGAATGTTCCCTGTATTATCCCTTGTACCATTCAACGACATAGTTTACTAATGGCATTTGTAAATAGTCTTAAATGTTGTCGCTTCTAGCAAACCAAATTAGGTTTTTATTAAATAATAATAATAAATTCTTTATTCAAGTAATCATGACTCAATAATGTTAGTAATACTTAAAACTATGTTAGTAACATTTCACAATTTAATTTACACTACAATATGCAAACAAATCACACGAGTTACCGCTGCTTCACCCCATGAGATATGGCACAACAATGATAGACGTAAGAGCAATCCAGACGCCCAACAATCATACTCAGGACACTGTTGGAGCTGGCCCGCATCCTGCGCACTAGAGAAGCACACCTCTTTCGCATGGTCGCATAAAAGCAACCTACGTGTGCGTTAGCATACATCCCCGATACGCTACAGAAGCGAGGCAGCCCCACCAGTACCCTAAATGCATTATTATATTGAACGCGGAGAGCGCTGTACAACTTTTAAGTATATCTGGCCCAAAGGCTACACGTGTAGAAAAAAGTAGAGTAAGCTCGGAAGAGTGTGCTCTTCACCTGAAGGGAACAACGTCCAAATCTACGGGCTAGCATGTTCGCTCGAATCGACAACGGTCTCCGCTATGCAATCGCAATATTATCTTCAAAACGAGTATTTTTTATCATTTCAACTCGGTTATCCAGCAAACCTCATCTTTTATATCGCGTACATCAAAAGACTGGAACAATTTGGCTATGGCGGTCTTTACATAATCAGCCCATAATATTCCCATTCCTGGGACAGTCTGAAATCGCCAACCCGCATTGAACAAGCGTGGTGATTACGCTCAATCTTTCTCTGTATGAGAGGAGATCTGTGCCCGGCAGTGGGATGATAAAAAGGTTCATGATGGAAAGCGCCTGACGGGGTTCGAACCTACGACCTACAACTTGTAACTCGCGGCCGATACCACTAGGCCACCACTGGCATAGAATTAAGAGGGGAAGTAGGTTATATCCGACCCAATCCGCGATTTAATTGCCTACTGTCTTAGGGTTGACGACTGTCCCCGCTTCGTCGGTTACGGTTGTCGCCCAAACCGCTAACAAATATTTATAGACTAAGAGCTTATGTTTAAATTATTTGCTTAGTATTTAGTTTACATATACTAGTCAGTTTTTTAGTAATTATTATTTTTAGTTTTGTACACATAAAGGACCATATTTATTTTTATTTTTAATTAATACAAATATAAATAATACAAACATAATATCTATTGAATCACACATTTAATACAAAATTACAAATTAGCTACCGAAAAATACTTTCTTCGGTTTCTACTATTACGAAACGCTTTGTTATTAAACTTAAATGTGTAATATATCTTTGTAAATATTTTTTAAAATATAATTTGAAAAATATAAATCTTTTATTTGTTCATAAATAGACATACCAACTTTGCAGTTTATGTGATCATTTTTAAATGCTTTTTGGAACATCTGCTCCATCCTCTTAATAATATTATTTTCTACAAAGTCGTCAGGTGGAACCACTAATAAAATTTTGTTTCTAGAATAATTTTTGTAGTGAAGATACCTAGATTCTGCACTTAAATTGCAAACTTGCTGATTAGCATTTAAATACGATTTAAGTTGTTCGCAATCCTCGTGACGATCCATTCATTTTTTTAACAAGAACACGTGACGCGCGAGCCTCGTCCGGTGCTAGCCGCGACTAGCGCATTGATAGCACTCTAATATTGTGTTTAGGTGTGCGTGCAGGGGCACGTAGATACCAAGGCGCACACATACAAGCCGCGCGCGGTCCGTTTGTATGAAGATAACCTACTCTGTCCCTCTTTATTCTATGCCACTGGTCTCAGGCGGTCTATACGTCTCACTACAATTTAACTGTCTTCGAGGATAGAGTGCTCTTAATGAACTAGTGCGCTGTAACATCAACGATTCCATCACTGCTTACCATGAGGCAGGATCGGGTGAAGGACCGATATACAACGTGTAACATAAAGGGTATAAACATAACAAAGGCATGGCATCTTTACATGATATCAAACGATATTGGAAGGGTTTTTTAATCCTATCTCTTTATCTTAGGAAGTCATGAGGAAAAACACCGCCTGTGATAGGCTACTATCATACTAGTCGCACAGAGATATTGAAGACATTTATCGGATTTTGGCAAGTAACGTGACGGGTAACGAGTAGTTATTAACGTATGCTGCCACGTTTGTTATGATTTGCTTTTAAGAAACACACGAAACCGAAAATTTGGTACCAATTTTTTGAGTATTTTTTTTTGAGTTGAAACCCTTCCGATATCGTTTGATATCATCTAAAGATGCCATGCCCTTGGTATGTATATACCCTTTTTGTTACACGTTGTATAATGTTAAAAAAAAACCTCTTATGATGAATCATTTACATACCTGCAGTTTTTTAGCTCAAAAAACAGTATGTGACTGAACTCTGCTAAAAGTAACTCATCATGTACACTCACCAAAGGAGACAAGTCACCTGGGTCGTTGGGAAGTCGGAGTCTTCACAGTAAGACAATAGTCACAAGTAGGACAAGGCTGTTCTACACAGCCTATATTAGCGTATAGTACTTAATTATACCTAATAATTTAAATGTTTTAGTTAACCGTTATAGTATACGTTTAAAAAGAAAACGACGACATTTTTTGAATAGGGTTTAATTTTAGTCATAAAAAACAAACAGTTCATATAATTATAATAAGCCTTTATTTAACTATGGATTTCTCAGTTAATAATTTAATTTAAGTATTTCGAAAAAAGAAACAATAAAAATAGTACGGAATACATAAATTTAGATTTCATTTCGTTACATTATTCATGGCCCCTTTCGGTATAGGCCTCCTCCAAGTACCTCCATTTATTTGTATCTTTTGCCACATTTAGCCAATTTCTCCCTGCGGTCTTTACTATCTCATCGCTCCAACGGTTTCTAAGGAGGCCTTTGGGTCTTTTTCCTCCTGGCACTTGCCATGTTGTCGCAATTTTTGGCCATCCGTTGTCAGAACAAATAAACAGTTCATATATTAAATTGTATTTCATGCGTAACATCAACTACTTATAAGTCAGATCAAACCCTGGTTCTATCTCTTTTGGTGATTGTTATGAAATGAAATGAAATCGAAATGAAATGAAATCGTTTATTAAGCAAGTAGGATCACTGATCACTTTTACCCGTCATGTTTATTTTTTATTTTATTTTTTTAACTAGATGAAGCCGGCATTTCCTAACTGACTACCTCTGAGAAGAAATAGCCGAAACAAACTCAGGGATCATCGTCTTTTTTCAAGTCCAGACATGAAAAATGAAAATGTATACAATAATTTACCTTACAATTACGCTATATTGCTAAATAACAATGCATAACAGAGTTCAATACAACTTAACAATGTTCACGCTCTGCCCATCGAATATCATTAAATTACCAATTCTAGCTTACAATATACTTATCATACTTACCATGTGTAGTATCTACGTACAGTAAAGTATAGAAAAAGCCATTTTAAAGTTCATTGCATGTAACGAACCCTGTCAGTCGTGAGTGCTTATTTGTTTACACAAGCCGCTGCCGCGCTGTGAACCGAATTTTGCAGGTGAGGGTGCTGCTTTGTGTACCGTAAAATATTTGTGAGGAACTTTTAGGTTTTGTGGAAACAAGAACTTTAAACACTGAAGATGTCAAATGTTTGTAAACCCAGTCGCGATACAAGAGGCATACTTTGTGTGGGGCAATATTTTTTTTTTAATCAAATTAATTACCCAAAACCACTTTCCAACCTTGAAGTCCAGAAAAAAATTCCCACTGGAAACCTGACCAAATAAAAGAATATGAATATTTAAAGCTAATCTCGCTTAAAATAAATCAAATTTACAGAAGGTAAACAAATAAAAACGTATATTTAGGATTGGATGTAGCCAAAGAATTAAATCACTAGATTTACCTTCAGCGTAGATGCTTCGTCCGAAACCCATTTATCAAAAGTTTTAGCATATTGGAAGCCTAAAATCAGACTAGCTCTAGCTATAAGCTCTCAATTATCTATATCAAATAGCGATCTATATAATTATAATTAATGGCAGTTATAATAATACTGACTACCAACAGTAGCCGTCTGACCAATTTATTTTATCATCATCATCATCATCCCAGCGTTAATCCCAGTCGCATCCGAAGCCTTTTTCAGCTTAGGAGTCTGGGGTCCGCTTTTACCAGTCCAACTGCTGATATGGCTAAACTTCGACATTTTCCGTGAAGCGACTGCCGTCTGACCTCCACAACCCGAAGGCGACATCGAAGCATTGCAGTTAGTCCAATTGTTGGACTTTTTTGAGGGCTCCAACAACCCGTAACGACTGCCTCTAGATGTTCGTATGGCAACCGGGACCAACGGCTTAACGTGCTTTCCGAGGCAAGACCAGACCAGTGCAAATATTCATATTCATGCATACAAATACTTGCACTGTGCGGGGATCGAACCCGCGCCACCTTGCGCAGCGGCCGCGGCTGCTGCCGCTACGCCACGGAGGCTGACCAATTTATTTTATCATGAGAAAAAAAACCTACGCTAAGAACAGCTCATACATTAAAGATGTATTTCCATGACAACCAAATGAAGCTGCATCATTATGTCATAGAAGGTATCAAATTGAAACAGGAACACGAATATTTCTTGGTTTTATCATTTTCATATCCATAATCTGTGATCTTACTATTACTACCTATCTGTCAATCTGCGAAGAAATATTTTATTTTAACATAACAAGAAATATATTATTATTATTTCAATTCGCGCTAAATACTCTCCAGCGTTTGATGGTTTATTAATCGTTCGCACGTGTTCTTGGCAAAATTGTGGCGTTTCTCCCACAAAGGCCATTAATCAAGAATTGAATTGATTTGAATATTTCTTGACATATGACGACGAAAGAATTTAAATATTTGGTCCTAATTTTATCATTCTGGTCCAACGAGGCTGCTCAACTCAAATAATCCTGGTGGCTGATTTTCATTTACACTGGGTTTGGGTCTGCGGACGGATATATAGGGTATATAAACATACCGCGACGAGATTTGTTAGGTGAACTTCATCTACCGAAAGTTATGTGGAATGTTTACGCAGTCTTGTAGCTACTAATTAGAAAAATTAATAGTACCTATAGATACATTGGGATAGTAGTAGATCGTAGTTCAAAATAACACTACAATTTACAGGTTCTTATTTTCGGAAATCGAAAGGTTTTTATTCGGGAGTGAGATCTCATTTCAGCGCCAGTGAATGTAAAAAGGTAGAGAAATTATAGGTATTTTGAGACAGATCAAACCGTGAACATTGACTTAAAATGACGATAGATGTTGTTATTTAGGATTAATTTCCTTTAAAATTTAGTTTGTAGTTGAACTAACGATTTAGCGCCAATGTAACAACGCACTGTAAATACATACATAAAAATAATGTATGTAACCAGTGTATGTAAAATTTGTAATAATGTATATACCTGGTACCTAGGACATAATTTAATTTTATGTAGAAGGTTGGCAAATAAATTTCCATTTTACCTGTCTCATATCACGAGTTACACTTCCGTTGCCATCCTTTGAACAAGGATAGAAGATTATTTCATGTCTATTATTTTACGAACATATCGTCTATTATATTTTCATGTCATTATACAGTAATGTAGCATGGCGGCTGAATTTAACAGGCATTGTTTTTATAGTTTTTGACTATCTAGTCAAATTCTTACATAAATTTGCAACATTTAGCAATGTATGGGAATAGCTTTTTTAATATACAGAGCTATCGATAGAATCTGTCTTGGTGGACGTATTTGTAGGCGACCTATGTCCATCAGTTTTTCGACTGAAATAATGATGAGGGACATCGACGAGCGACTGTCAGTTGCTAACTCAAAGGGCTTAAGACGACTTTCGTGAACTTGAGTAACTTACTGAACTATTTCTTGTGGGTACTGGCTTAGCCCGTCTTAAAAATCCTCCCTCAGCAGACAACATACCCTCAAACCTACACTCAATTGTCTTTCTTTCTTTTTAAAAACATATTCCACACATATCCGGTTATTTCCCTATAGTAAGTGTGCTTAAAAACTTTTTAACTCTCATACACAAATAATCAGTCCAAAAACAATTACAAAACCTGCAGACCATACAAATATAATAATCCCAGCGTTAATCCCAGTCGCATCAGAAGCCTTTTCAGCTTTGGAGTCTGGGGTCCGCTTTAGGTCTACTGCAGACCATACAAATATTTATCCGTAATTTGGGAATCGAAGCGGCAGCGAAGCAGTCGATCATTAAGCCCCTGCGCCGTGTTTTCATATCTTCATCATTATTTCAGCCATAAAACGTCCACTGGTGGTCATAGACGCCTCCCAAAGATCTCCACGACGGCCGGTCCTGCGCCTCCCACATCCAGCGGTTTCCCGCGACCTTCACCAGGTCGTCAGTTCATCTTGTCGGGGGCCTACCCACCCTGAGTCTTCCGGTGCGTGGGTTTTCATATTGTTATCATTCCTTCCTCAGCCTATAGATGTCCACTGCTGGACAAAGGCCTCCCCCAAGGCTTTCCACAATGACCGGTCTTGTGCTGCCCGCATCCATCGGCTTCCCGCGGCCTTCACCAGGTCATCGGTCCACCTTGTTGGGGGTCTCCCTACGCTGCGTCTTCCAGTACGTGGCCGCCACTCCAGAACCTTGCTGCCCCATCGGCCATCGGTTCTACGAGCAATGTGCCCTGCCCACTGCCACTTAAGTTTAGCGACTCGCAGAGCTATGTCGGTGACTTTGGTTCTTCTGCGGATCTCCTCATTTCTGATTCGATCACGCAGAGAAACTCCTAGCATAGCTCTTTCCATTGCCCTTTGTGTGACTCTGAGCCTTCGTATGAGGCCCATTGTGAGCGACCACGTTTCAGTTCCGTAAGTCATTACTGGCAACACACACTGGTCAAAGACTTTAGTCTTGAGACACTGTGGTATCTTGGACGACGAGAAGATGTAGCGTAGCTTCCCGAACGCTGCCCAACCGAGCTGGATTCGCCGAGACACCTCTTTCTCGAAGTTGGACGTACCTAGTTGGACTTTCTGTCCCAGGTATATATATATACTCGTCAACAACTTCGAGTGCAGAGCAACCAACTACAATTGGAGTGGGTGCGACATGAGAGTTCCACATGATCTTCGTCTTATCCATGTTCATTTTTAGACCCACTTGTTGGGAAGCTCTGCTGAGGTCATTGAGCATTTTGCCCAAGTCTTCCAGGGTCTCAGCCATGACCACGATATCATCTGCGAAACGGAGATTAGTGTTTAGTGTTTGTGTTATCATTAAAAAAGCAAAAACATTAAACATGATTATCCTCATTTTCGTTGTTCATTTGAGCAGTCCACTTATAAGTCTCACAATTCATCATTAACGAAGCTGAATTAACAAGCTCCGAAACAATTTTCGGCAACACTAATTGTTGTATCCAATATCAGCAACATGAATTAATTCAATTACTGGAAACGCTCCGTAACGTAACGTGTAGTACATAATTAAATTTTATGCTAACGTTAAGTAATGACCGGAAACCGAATAATTAGTATTACAATGTTTGAACATATGGAGCAATGGATAAGCATTATGCTTCAAAATGATTCAAATTGAAAAATGTTATCTACACAATTAGGATTCTGCTCCAGATCCGTCTTATCGGATGGGTACACATGATATGAAACAATCTTATTAATTTCAGGGAAAGGTCGTCGAGCCGCATTCAACCGTGGGCCTAAAAAGGTCTCTTTAAACACCACATCTAACGATTCATTTCCTGAATTCCATTAATATTGCAGATCATTAGCATTTCCTTTATTTTTCGTAAAATTGTTACACATAATTATTAACCCAATTTCAAAATAATAACATCATACGTAGTGTAAATATCATGAAAAGTAGACCTATTCGGTAACTAAAACTGTCAAATAGATGTTATAAATTGCATACAGATGATATTAAGAATTGTCACTTTGTGACCATAAAACGATTTAGAATATTATTCATATTATGCCATAATGACACCCCTTTTTTTTCGATAGGTAATTATTAAATATGCGCTCTAGGCGGAGCGAAATTAGACGTATTTATTTATAATTAGACGTTACGAGAGCGTATTAGACTTTTTCTGACGAAAACCTACCCGTGTTCCTTCACTAGCCTGTGCGCCGGAGTGCGTATAGCCAGTCTCAGTACAGATTAGATGAGGTCAAAAGATCTGAAGGGCAGACCTTCTTGCACCAGAATGTTCAGCAGTTAGAGAAACTCCGTCACGCTGTTATTACTCTCCCCGCTCATTCACTCAGTTTTTATGGACGGGTAACCTGAGATTTAAAAAAGAATGATCACCTTTCACCTCGTTTGTTTTGTAAATGGTGGGCTGTCGACATGAATGACGGCTTTAGGAATGAGATGTTGACTTAAAAGTCCTGTTTAAAGATAAATGGAGATGCCCTTAATTGTTGTACAAAAGATATTTAGATTTAACCCGGCAACACTCACTACTGGGTAAAAAATACCAGGCGGTATCTATACTACACTCGATTATTGTTACTTTTTTAAGTGGTCTGGCGACTCGGGATTCTAGATTCTTTTAAACCAACAATTGACACACACGCACACTGCGACTACTACGTGACAGCCAATTTGCGTGCGGCCCGTATTAACTGACGTATAGAATGAGTCTGTCTGGCTAGTATTTTCCCAACTATGTTAGTTTAGCTCTAACCGGATGCAGCAAAATGCCAGCGGTGTTCATTTTTTAAAATATCTACGTGAATACTTGGATGAAGTGAGCCTAAAGTACTGCCAACAGTGTAAATCCCTTACTATCCATACTAATATTATAAATGCGAAAGTAACTCTGTCTGTCTGTCTGTCTGTCTGTCTGTTACGTTTTCCCGCTTAAACCTCTTCACCGATTTTAATGAAATTTGGCACAGACAATCTTTAGATCCTGAGAAAGAACATAGGCTACCTTTTATCCCGGAAAATTTTGATGTTCCCGAGGGAAATCTAAAAAGCGCGATATAAATGAACTCCACGCGGGCGAAGCCGCGGGCGCGCGGGGAAAGCTAGTTATAAGAAAAACTATATTACCTTGGATCTATTTAAATTCTGTGTATTCTTCTTCTTCTTTTTTCAAGGTGAGATTCAACCTCAACTCTTGATCAATGGCCTCTGTGGAATAGATACCACAATTTTCTACTAAAAAAACTGGAAGATTATATCCTTGATAAAAATGCTTGGATAAATGCCAGTCCTTCGCCACAGCCACAGACAATTTTGTAGGTTTGGAAGAGATGCCATTCCCCCTTTTTGTTGTTTTCTAAATATTCCTATTTTATTTTATTTGTTTATTTCAACGTTGTGCACAATATTTTGCTACCATTATTTTGCAATAGTATTGTATAATGTAAAAGCAGTTTTCAAGTTTATGAATGTGAGGCACCATGGACTATAGTTTGTTTTTTTAATATATATATATATATATATATATAACTTGTTTGACATTGCGAGATTGGCAGTTGAGAGTTGTCATACTCACTCAAATGTCTTGCTGATGGTGGCGCGTGTTGTTGGGTCATTTGGTTCCCTTCAATATGGTTGAGCTAAGTGGGGCTGATGATGCGCGCGTCATGCTCGTGAACGGGGGCCGGCAGTGGAGATTGGTCATCTCTTATCTGCCAATGGGCTTAATTAATTTTTATATTTTAATTAATTTTACATTGTGCTCACATGATAGAAGCAACATAAATATGTAACGAAGAAATGTAACCCATATATTATGATTTTAAAAGAGTGTCCATGGAGTTTCTTGCACGTTCTTCTCCATAGAGATCTACGCTTTGGAACGTGCAATTTAGCTTCACTTTTCTTGAACTGACCGACTTTGACTATTCAAAAGTACCAAGTGATGGTTAATTTGAAATAAACGATTTTGATTTTGCCAATAACACGTGCAACAAATTATAGAAATTCTTTGAATATTTTATTTCACAATAATGGCGGATATCGTCAATGACTGTTGAAAAAGACGGCCGCGTGAACCGACTATGAGGGAGGTTTGAAGCAAAGTCATGATGTGGCCACTATGCTGCGATATTTCAGGGTTCTTTATAAATTATTTACTGAATGCACTTTTTACTACATAAATCACGCTCTTTTATTTAGTAAACTACACTATAAATAATTTTAAATATCCAATGAAAAATGCGTCCGACACTCATCTTAGCTTTCCCGTAAAAAAACCCAAAAATTCTGTGTTATTTTTTTCCCCTTTGCGTGTTTTCGTGTTTGTACCTTGTAACTTGGGTCAGGATTGTCGGGGCGGAAATTGGAGAGGTTTTTTTTATTGTACCTGTAAAGGAGATGTTTCAGAAATGTATGGAGCTTGGGCCAGCACATTGTAAACTTAATGCTGGGTACAATTACGCTATAGTTAACTGTTTTTATTGTTAATTTCCTATATTTTAGCTTAGCTTTTTATACAGATTCAATTTAACTCGGCCAAGGAGTGCAACATAACGACTAATAAATATGGTGGTCAGCAATAAGTGAAATAAGATTTTGACAGTGACATTTGATTAACGTGTCATGTATCTAAGGCTATCGTATCTATATAATCTACCATGTGACTGCGAAACAAACAAAACATGAATTCCGAACATACAGCCCATTAAATTAACACAATCAACTCAAATCAACACTTGACATCACTCGACACGAACACAACGGGAAAATAGAACTGTCAAAGTCGCCCATCAAACGTCATAACCACTGTCATGGCTACCTTAATAAAGGGTTACCTCACTAAAAAACGTTTCAAATAATTTATTATTATATACTATTTCTATTCAAATTAATTTAGTAGTATTTTTCTGAAAATCTTTTATTTTTTTTCCTTTTTATCGATATAGCGTAGGTACATAATGGTGGCCCAAAATGAAACATCTCCTTTAGATGAGTATTCGTGAATATAATTTTAAAACGTTTCTGTTTGGAAGTTGAGCGATGACGTCGCTCAGCGTGCTATTTAGAAATGAAAGCAAAAAACATATGTTTATTAACATTCTCCATGAACAAAATAGTGTCTGTGGACGTCTTTTGGCTGAAATGATGATGATGATGGTAACTGGTGGACATACGCCTCCCCCAAGGATCTCCACGACGACAGGTCCTGCGCCTCACGCATCCTTTCGCATTGGCGGTACTTATATTATTACTGTTTAAAATTGAGTGAAATTAAGCAAATATCCATACTAATATTATAAATGTGAAAGTATCTCTGTCTGTCTGTCTGTATGTCCGGCTTTCGCGCCAAAACTACTGAACCGATTGTAATGAAATTTGGTACACAGATAGTCTAGAGTCCGAGAAAGGACATAGGCTATAAAATATCCCACTTTGACCAATAGGAGAGCAGAAACAAAAAATGTTGCAAAAACGGGAGCAAACGCGGACGTACATATTGCGTCCATTATTTTAACAGGCGCTTATTTTATATCAACTGAGCTCTTTCTGTTCGAAGTTTACGCGGATGAAACCGAGGGGCACAGCTAGTTATAAAAATAAATCGGATAAAAAAAGATGAATTGATAACCTCAATGACATTTAAAAAAAATATTTGACAATTAAGTAGAGTTTGCCATTAAGAAGTTAATGTACATAGTTATGCAATAATAATTTCTCTCAATATTATTAGGTAGGGTGATTATTTATATTTTTTAACATAATTTGTAGTTTATGAAGAGCTTTGTAAATATTCAAAACAGGATAATAAATATATTATTTTCAACAATAAATATATGTCTTTATCGCATTTGCGTAATATTTTGCTTACCCGATTACTCAATATCTTCAAATTGTTACTGAGGACCCTCAAATCAAGCTTATATATTCCATACAAATAGGTAACTAAATCTTTGCGAGTGCAATTATTACCGTTCTATGAACATGAGACGTTAATGAGCTACTGTTGGCATTTAATTATCTCTTGATACACAGTCTGCATTAGCTTGTAGATACAGAATATAGTTTACTGCGGTTTAGTACGGAAATACTGTTTATCTTGCACTAAGTTAAATACATTATTGAAATAGTGGAGATGTTACTAAGAGGGAAGGAATTGCAAATATAAGTGTTTTTAAAATAGGAGGAGATTGCTGGGAATTGGCTAAAATCAGCAGGATAATTGCGTAACACACTATCAGTAGCAATGGGATTCATTTTGACAGTTCAGCAACATTTATCGCGTTATTTACGTGGTTAAGCGGACACATTTTTCGGACATACGGAGCAATGTATTAGCAATACTCTTCAAAATGATTCGACCAGATAATTATAGCATGTTACGTAATTCGGGTGCTGATTATGTTAGACAGTTGTTGGTTAGCTGAATAAAGTTGTACCTATTCTAAAACTGTGTTAAAACCAATTCAGTGTAAGTTCAAATACCTAAATATGTTGTAAAAAAAAAAGAACAGTGGGTATTAAAATTATCGAGTACTTAATAAGCTCCAATACCTCAGAAGAATAAAAAAAATGGAGCCGCGGTAGCCTAGTATTGTCGGACGCGCTTTACTTTGTGTACCTAAATATTTCATCACCACTGCTCTCAAAATGGTGAAGGAAAGGAAACCGGCAAGTCCTAAAGGCAAAACTTCGAAGACATGTGACATCTTCCAACCCGCACTGGGCCCGCGTGGTAGATCACGGCCCACTTCCTCTCACCGAGAGGAGGCCTGTATCACAAGAATGGGAACATTATAGACTGATATGTACCTATGTACCTCAGCAGAATAACTACATAGAAAGAAAGAAAAATGTATATTCTGGGCACAACTACAACTAAATAATAACGGCAGCAACTATTTATTGCTAGATAAACTGAATGTCACAAAGTGCCTGAGTTAAAACTTATAGCAATATTTCAATAGCGCACATTGCTATTTCACCTCACTAGGCGCCACAGTCACTGTTGTGGCGCCTACTGACTGACCCAGTCAGGCAATGTAATTTGTGTTTTTATTTTCATCCATCATCTGCCTAGCCTTTTCCAACTATGTTGGGGTCAGCTTCCAGTCTAACTGAATGCAGCTGAGTACTAGTATTTTACATGATATTTTACATATGAGTATTAGTCATGTTAAGGGGTTACATGTAAGGGGGGGGGGCAAGTCCACCCTAGGGGGGCAAGTCAAATTTTTTTAGTGAGTAATCTTTGTGCGCTATATTTGGACACGGATTTTTTGGCAATTACACCGTACATATTGTCAGTGTCTACTGGGTGGTTCATTTAAAAGTTAGAGATAAGTTGTCATTTATACGTTTTTTAGTTATCAAGGGAGTTCATACATATTCTGCGAGGATTCCAGGGGGCAGGGTGGGGCAGCGTCCTCTCCCCTCGGCACACCCATGGCTGGGTAATAAGATACCCTTGGTAAGATTGGTTGCCAGACTTTACGGCTTCTAACGATCTGTAACGAGTGCCAAAGATTCACGAATTACAGCTCGGAACAACGTCCTAACGTGCTTTCCAAGACACGGGACGGTAGTATGCAACCATACCTATTTAATACTTATATGTACTAAATTAATACCGGTACCGATGGGGAGCCTGTTCAAGAACACTGGAACAGGATCCAGGCAGCTATTGCTGGGGCGGCGCGGGTAGTGCTCGGCGTCTCCAAGGGCGGCCGCAAACGTGACAAGGAGACCTGGTGGTGGAACGACACAGTCCAGAGGGAGACTAAGGTGAAGAAAGCCCTCTTCAAAACGTGGCAAGCGACCGGATCCCCTGAAGATCGCGACGCATACAAAGTTGCCAAGCGTGCCACTAAGAGAGCTGTAGCCAGAGCCAGACGAGACCACTTGCAACCGCTCTACGAGAAGTTGGAATCGTCTGAGGGGCAAAAGCTCATTTACAAGTTGGCACGTTCTAGGGTTAAAGCGGCACAGGATATATCCAAGTGCCGCTGTGTAAAAGACCCTGCTGGCAACCTGCTATGCGAAGACCTGGCGGTGAAGGAGAGATGGCGCTCGTACTTCCACGAGCTGCTGAATAAGCAGCACCAAGAGGTGCAGACACCGGAACTCCC
This sequence comes from Sesamia nonagrioides, assembly GCA_017933935.1. NCBI lineage: Eukaryota > Metazoa > Arthropoda > Insecta > Lepidoptera > Noctuidae > Sesamia > Sesamia nonagrioides. The sequence continues at coordinate 166,383 of JADWQK010001358.1, forward strand.
TCCAAATCTTGGATTAGTGCCCCCGATAACGCCTGAGGAAGTCCATACGGCTCTTCGTCGCATGGCGAATCGGAAAGCTGTCGGAGCTGATGGAGTCCCCATTGAGGCCTGGAAGGCGATGGGTCCTCGCGGTGTGGGCATGCTAACTAGCTTTCTGAACCGCGTGCTCCTGACCGGAAAAATCCCGAGCCAATGGAGGCTGAGTATTATTACTCCAGTCTTCAAAGGCAAGGGCTCGGTTCAGGAGTGTGGCAACTATCGCGGTATAAAGGTCATGTCCCACACCATGAAGATCTTTGAGAGGATTATAGACTCCCGGATCCGACAGGAGTGTGCTGTCTCGGAGTGTCAATATGGGTTTCGTCCAGGGTACGGAACCATGGATCCTATCTTTGCACTAAGGATCGCCATGGAGAGATACAGATCGAAGAACACGCCTCTGCATATGCTGTTTCTTGATATGCAGAAGGCCTTCGACTGTGTCCCTCGAGGGGTGATCTGGTGGGCACTGAGGTCCAAAGGGGTACCAGAAGCCTATGTTGACATAATTCGAGATATGTACCTCAATTCCGATTCCGTTGTTAGGACCGCTGTTGGTGACACTAAACCCTTCCCCGTCACCGTCGGAGTCCACCAAGGTTCCGTCCTTAGTCCGTTTCTGTTCAGCGTGATATTAGACGTTTTGTCGGATAGCATCAGGGATTCACATGAGCAACCTCCTTGGTTGCTTATGTATGCTGACGATATCGCGCTGGCGGACGCGGACAGGAATCGGCTGGTGCGGCGTGTGAATATGTGGAAGGACTCGCTCGAGAACGGAGGTCTGAAACTCAATGTGGCGAAGACCGTGTATATGGCTAGCAACACGACAGACCCCATGTCTGTGCGCATAGGCGGTGACAAGGTCGAGTGCACAGACCAGTTTAAATACTTGGGGTCTGTACTCCACGCGTCCGGCGACATTGATTGCGACGTCAGGGCACGGATTTCCGCAGCTTGGGCAAAATGGCGTGAGGTGACGGGTGTCATTTGTGACCCCAAAATGCCGGTTAAGCTTAAGGGGCAGGTCTATAAGACCATCATTAGACCTGTTCTCCTCTATGGCAGTGAGGCGTGGCCTGTGCTTGAGCGACACAAGCAGGAGCTGCGTGTCACGGAGATGAATATGCTGCGGTGGATGTGTGGAGTTACGCGGAAGGACCGCATCAGGAACTCCCGCATCCGTGGCAGTCTTCATGTCCGTGACATAGCGGACAAACTGCAGGAGGGTCGCCTACGTTGGTACGGTCACGTCTTACGAAAACCGGTATGTTACGTGGGTCGCAAATGTCTTGCCATGGCGCCTCCGTCGAGCCGGTGCAAGCGGGGTAGACCAAAGAAGTGTTGGCTTGACGTTGTAAGAGATGACATGCGTGCCAACAATCTCACACCACAGGATGCTAAAGATCGCGCGAAATGGAGGAAATTAAGTAAGAAAGCGGACCCCGGGCTCCAACGCGAAAGCCGCGGATGTAACCGGGATAAACGCTGAGATGATGATGATGATGTACTAAATTAATATTATAGCCATCATCATCAATTATTGCCATGTTTATAATCGCGTCTAAACTCATCATCATCCCAGCGTTAATCCCTTTTTCAGCTTTGCAGTCTGGGGTCCGCTTTACCAGTCCAACTGCTGATATGGCTAAACTTCGACATTTTCCGTGAAGCGACTGCCGTCTGACCTTCACAACCCGAAGGCGACATCGAAGCATTACAGTTAGACCAATTGTTGGATTTTTGAGGGCTCCAACAACCCGTAACGACTGCCACTAGATGTTCGTATGGCAACCGGGACCAACGGCATAACGTGCTTTCCGAGGCACGACCAGACCAGTGCAAATATTCATATCATGCATACAAATACTTGCACTGTGCGGGGATCGAACCCGCGCCACCTTGCGCAGCGGCCGCGTCCGCTACCGCTACGCCACGGAGGCTGTATCATGTATAATCGCGTCTAAACTGTCTATGGAATATCTTAATTTGACTGGATTACACTAAAATGTTATCTTCTATCCTTTTTTTAATGAAATATAAAGAAATAAATGCACTTAAAATAAAATTGGTTTAGTTCGTGAACAAGAAAATCAGCGCCATTCGAGAGTTTGTAATCTTTTCACGCCTAAACAACGGCATCCAGAGGAGGGACATAAACTGCTCTTTGTCTCAAGGGTGTTATTGGAGATGACAGTTGGAATGGGAACACATATTGAATGAATGTGAATAGGAAATAGGGTACTTTTTACACGCCCACATAGCATTATTTCAGACATACGCAGCCGTAGCCATATTGTATAAAATCCAGTTATTAATTTTAAAACGCGAAAAACGTTGTTCTTTTGTTTTTTGTTTATGCCAAAGGAGATGTTTCAGAAATGTATTGAACCTGGGCCAGCACATTGTACACTTAATGCTAGGTATAGTTACGCTATAGTTAACAGATTTAATGTTAATTTCCTATATTTTGGCTTAGTTTTTATACAGATTCAATTTAACTCGGCCAAGGAGTGCAACACAACTACTAATAAATATGATGGTCAGCAATAAGTGAAATAAGATTTTCACAGTGACATTTGAATGAGGTGTCATGTATCTAAGGCTATCGTATCTATATTATCTACCATATGACTGCGAAAAAAACAAAACATGAATTCCGAACATACGGCCCATTAAATAAACACAATCAACTCAAATCAACACTCGACACGAACACAACGGAAAAATAGAACTGTCAAAGTTGCCAATCAAACGTCACAAAAAGTGTCATGGCTACCTTAATTAAGGGTTCTCTCACTATAAAACACGTTTGAAATAGTTAATTACAAATACTTGTATTTTTATTCAAATTAATTAAGTAGTATTTTTGAGAAAATCTTCTATTTTTTTCCCATTTATCCATATAGCGTACTTATTGGTGGCCCAAAATGAAACATCTCCTTTTCTCGATTTCTTTTCAATGTTTTCTTTTATGCAAAATATTCCCTAAATACAAATCTGATTTGGACAATCTTTCAAAAAAAAAAAAAAAAAATCAAATCGATTCAGCCATTTTGAACGTTATAACGAAAGTGCCACGCTTTCCAACTAAGAACATTTCAGTTTTATTATAAATGAATTGATTAATGAACCACATATGGTTTAGCAATAATATTTAACACAAATTGGTAGTCTCTTATTAATATTTATACGCCAATTATTTGTTCACTATTTATTACAAAACTGATATCATTTACCAGCATTCTATCATATGAATTAATTAATCAAACAGATACTATGCCTCGTCACAAAGCAAAATTAATCGAGGTTTAGTTGTTATCTATTTATTGAATAGCCATGAATGTGATAATGGCGCTGTTTCAATTGTTCTGAAACGAAACTAAATTTAAATAAAATGCATTTCTTTCTTTATGAATAGGACAGAATATAAATGATACTTTAGTTCTGTCAAATTAGTCAATGTCTGAAATAAATTACAGTATTTTAGTCGTCATACGATTGCATAGAACAAAATATGTATATAAACATTAGAAATCCAAATAACAATGTAAATAAATCGACGGGTCCCAAGAACAATAACTTACGTAACTGTAAGACGATTTTTAGTTTTTTCATCAAACTAATTAAGTATCATAGTAGGTATAATACTAAGAAGTGGAAAAGGCGGGCGTTGTGGATGACCTGGTGAAGGTCGCGGGAAGCCGATGGATGCGGGCAGCACAAGACCGGTCATCGTGGAAAGCCTTGAAGGAGACATTTGTCCCGCATTCGACTTCTATAGGCTGAAGAAGAAGAAACTAGTGCTTGACTGTGATTCTGCTGATGCTAAAACGCATCCTATAGAGCAGCAAAAGGCTTACTACCCTACGTCTGTACATTTGTTATTTTATTAATTATGTTTGTTGCGGCGTATCCTCCAGGCAAACCGCACTGACAGGACGTCTACGTCCCAAGAGCGGCAATTATAGGCTGATTATATTGAATGATTATGTAGGCCTGCCTATGTAATCTCCTCAACCCGCTTACTTCGTTTTGTTCTCTTTTGCTTTCAAAGGGAATTTACAAGTTTTACAAACTATTCTTCCAATCGATCACACGAACACGCTGAGGGTTAAAAATGTCACTAGATACACGCCACGCGTGGGACTGTGAGTAATCGCTTACATATTACACAGTGGTTGGCTGGCTGCCAATATATTCTACACTGTCACCCCGTCAGAACTGTCACCGCTATACAAAAGAGGAGGGCATCAATTACATGAGCTGAACACTTTTTTTGTTTGGTGGCCGCTCGTCCAGCGAGGTTATGGGTTATTGCGTTTAGAGGGCAAGGTAAACTGTTGAATTGGATGATTGATTACTTTTTATTGTTTTGTAAGAGAAATTAATTACAAATTCCACAAAGAAGTTTTAAATTTACTTGATTCTGATCACTGCGGACAAAGGATTACTATTCCAAACCATAGTAAAAAAGTGGCCAAAAAGGATATCACTGTTAACCCCAAAACTGAAAGCCGCTTGGAGGTTTTTAGATTTGATCTCATCAATAAATTGCCAGTCTTATCCAGTGCTGTTAATGCTGATCCTAATCATCTCTATGACAATTTTTTTAATATATACTGTAAGCTATTTGATTCCACCTTTGTTCCCAAGACTATCTCTGTTAATGGTAAAGCATCTTTCTCTGATTGGGCTACCATCGGTATTCATAAAAGTAGAACTCGGCTTTATGAATTGTACAATGAGAGGATTAATATTAACACTGTTGAATTCAATTTATATGTTAGAAAATATTCAAAATTATTCAAACAAGTTTGTTATATGGCCAAGTCACGTTACTTGAGTTCAAAGATAAAGAACAGTGGCAATGTAATTAAAACGACTTGGAAAATTATTAATAGTGAAACGGGAAGGTCCAGTGATAGAAATACTGACTATAGCCTGTCTATTAATGACAACATAATTAAATCAGACTCGCAAGTCTCTGAGGCATTTGAAAATTTCTTTCCGGATATTCCTGTTTCAACTACTAAATCCCTAAACTCATCACCTTCTGTTGCGGAGTCTTTGCTTAAAGAAAATGTTAATGTTTGTGGTTCGGACTTTCATTTTGAACATGTTATCAGTAGAGATATAATTAAAATCTTTCACACTCTGAATGTAAAAAAGACTGCTGACCTATGGGGTCATTCGGTGGAAGTTGCTAAGTCTATTATTGATATTGTGGCACCCACTCTAGCTGTTATCTTTAATGCTTGTATTGACTGTGGAGAGTTTCCTGATCTCATGAAAAATAGTAAAATAATACCTTTGTTTAAATCTGGTAGTACATCAGACCCCACAAATTATAGACCTATTTCTGTACTACCTACCTTTAGTAAAATTTTTGAGAAATTAATTTTAAACCAAATGCTAAATTTTTTTAATAAACATAAATTATTACATAGCAAACAGTTCGGTTTTACAAGGGGTCGTTCAACTACTGATGCCGGTGTTGAACTTCTAGGTCATATATATAATGCATGGGAGGATAAATGCGATGCCTTGGGAATCTTTTGTGATTTGTCCAAGGCGTTCGATTGCGTTCTTCACGATACGTTAATCAGGAAACTCCGCCACTACGGGATCCGGAACTCTGCACTGGATCTTATTACATCTTACTTGAGTGGTAGGATTCAAAGCGTTGACGTTAATGGAAAAAGATCTTCTGGATCTTTAGTAACAATGGGAGTCCCACAGGGGTCAATTCTTGGTCCTTTTTTGTTTCTTATTTACATCAATGACCTGCCGTACCTAATAAAGGATAACCACGATATAGTGTTGTTTGCAGATGACACTTCACTTTTATTTAAACTGAAACGTCAGCAGCAGGTTACTGATGATGTAAATAGCGCGATCTCCAAAGTAGTCCATTGGTTTAATGTTAATAATTTACTCTTAAACGAGAAAAAAACCAAATGCATTAAGTTTACTCTACCTCACGTGAGGCAGGTGGAAACTAAAGTGTTGATAAGGGGCGAAGAATTGAAATCTGACGACAGCACAGTGTTCTTGGGTATAACTCTGGATGCTAAGCTTCAATGGGGTTCACATATAGAAAAATTGTCAAAAAAGCTAAGTTCTGCTGCATACGCAGTTAGAACAATTCGTAATTTGACTGATGTTGAGACGGCCCGTTTAGTGTACTTTGGCTATTTCCACAGCGTAATGTCGTACGGCATTCTGTTGTGGGGAAATGCCGCCGATATTCAAACAATATTTGTTTTGCAGAAACGAGCTGTTCGTGCAATTTATAAATTAAGTCCGAGACACTCTCTCAGAGAAAAATTTAAAGAGATTAATGTACTGACCGTGCCGTCTCAATATATTTATGAAAATCTTTTGTATGCTCATAAAAATATAAAATTGTTTAAAAAATACAGTGATGTCCATGATATAAATACTAGGAACAGGCACAAATTTATTGTACCTACAACAAGGCTCAAGAAAATAGGTGGCTCTTTCAGATGCCAATGTATACATTTTTACAATGGACTTCCAGAGGTGGTTCAAGATCTGAGCCTGAATAAATTCAAATCCTTCATTAAACGTAAGCTGTGTCAGAAAGCATTTTATAGTGTGAAGGATTATATTGAGGACAAAAAGGCTTGGGCTTGAGCTGCGTCCGATTTCTATACAATGATTGTTCTTTGATTTTTCCTCTTGTAGTTTTAATATGTAATTGTTTATGTTATTTATTCAAAGCCTGTATTACACACTATGTAGCCAAGCATATTGTACGTTACGGAATTGTATCGCTGACAGAGGTGTTCGGCACTTGTACAGCTGCAGCTGCACAGGAGTTAAACTTTCCACAGATTCGGGAACACTGTTGGAGCTGCTGAACCTTGGAGAAAACTATCTTAGCATTGTGTAGATTCAATTTCTTAGTATTGTATAATTGCATGGCAAACGTGTGAGCACAATGTACGAATGTGCTGTAAGGCATTTATTTGTTGGGTTAGTCTTTTTATTGACTTAATTGTGCTCTGGCTGTTGAGAGTATGTCATGCTCACTCAAATGTCTCGCTGATGGTGGCGTGTGTTTTGGGTCATTGGGTTCCCTTCGATATGGTTGAGCTGAATGATGCTGATCCATACGTCATGTTCGTGAACGGACGCCGTCGGAGGGGACTGGTCATCTCTTAGCTGCCACGGCGTATTTTAATTTCTGAATTGATTTTTGTATGTTTTCCATAATGGACGCTCTCAGCGTACAATATATTTCTGCATCGTTCTCACGCGGTTGATTTCAACATGAATGATGTAATCAAATATTTGTAACAATAGCTTAAAAATTTAAAAGAGTGTCCATGGAGTTTCTTGCCCGTTCTTCTCCATAGGTACCTACTCTTTGGAATGGGCGACTAGCTTCATCTTATTGACTGACCGACCTTCTGACAATTCAAAAGTGCCTGTAACTGGTTTATTTGAAATAAATGATTTGATTTGATTTGATTTGAATTGGTAAAAATGTTAACATCTTCGAGAGCTATTGGCTCCGAGTGACCGAGTCAGTCGTGATTTAGAACCCGTCGAAGCACTTCTTCAAGCATCTCCTGCGGCGGCTAGTGGTGTCCCGCTGCCACACGCGCTCCGCTTCCTCCTTTGCCAGCATCACTGTTTCGGATATGAAGGTGACGGCCTGCCACGCATGAAAAAACACGGGTGGGTTTTAGTCAGTAAAAGTCTGACACTTCCTTCCGCTCCGTCCAGAGCGGGAGAGGTCATTTGATGATTTCCCATCCCAAACAAAAGAAAAACGCACTTTACTGTGTTTTTAATTTCATCAGAACGGCGAAGCTGCTGGGGAGTGTCTTCCGCCACTTCTTCTTCCCAGCGAAAGCACTAGGAAGTGTCGATGGGTGGGCGTTTTAGTCTTATATAATACTAGCTTTCCGCCCGCGGCTTCGCCCGCGTGGAGTTCGGTTATATCGCGCTTTTTAGATTTCCCTCGGGAACATCATATTTTTCCGGGATAAAAGGTAGGTATGTTCTTTCTCAGGGTCCAAAGATTGTCTGTGCCAAATTTCATCAAAATCGGTTGAGAGGTTAAAGCGGGAAAGCGTAACAGACAGACAGACAGACAGACAGAGTTACTTTCACATTTATAATATTAGTATGGATTGACGTTCAAAAAGTGCTGACTCTCAGCCTAATTTGAATAAATGACTTTAATTTTGATTTTGAAGAAAAACCATTGCAAGGAAACGGGCATGCCCAAAAGTCAAGAATTAAAAACATGTAAAACATGTGACATCTTTCAACCCCTATTGGACTCGCGTGGGGGATTATGGCGCCCTCCCACCCCCTCTTGTCACTGTTGCGAAGGATGTTTGAGATTAGATTTTTAAAATTTCAGTTGGTCCTGTTCTCCAATAATTGATATTGGCGTCGATTTTTTCATTTACAAACTAAATGTAAGTACAGTGTAACTTTTTGTTTCTTTTTCATTAAAAAAGAACAGTGTTAAACACATATTTAGTCCTGTCAAGTTATTTAGCACCTGACTCATTTGACAGTACTAATTTTTAGTAGCTATTTTTATAGTAGCGTCCAATCTTGCTATAGAGTATCTTAATTTGATAGGACTTAACTAATATTTATATACTGTCCCTTTTTTAGACAGAGAAAGAATTTCAGCAACAGCCGACGTATGTCATATATCATGTACAGACGACAGCTCATCAAACTACGACAATCTCTCAGATTCTTTTATTAGATTTTCAACTTCATCTTTAAAACATAAAGGCTGAAGGTTGATTGTAGATATTTGACAGTTTCGGATAGCTTGACCTGTTGTCGTCCGTTCATGACAATTTTCGACAAATATCAGAAATATTATCTATGGGTAGTGACAGTATCATACAATCGGCTCTGTTATCCCACTAGGGAAATCAGTTTATTGGTATTTTTAATCGCAGCAAAACACGAGACTGGCCATGCCTATTTGATTTTTTTTTCCAACTTTTATGCAATAGTTTTTATTCCCAAGGGACAAGTAGTGGCGATTATCGGTATTGCTATTAATCATGCTGATTGGCTATTATTATGATAAGTAAAACAAAAGCTACCAATCGAGTATAACTAACTGAACCGGTCGGGGCAATTACGTAAGACATTATCAATCGGAATTGGTATCATTTGGACAGTTCAACAACATTTGTTTATTTATGTATTGCGAAGAGATTTTTTTTTTTAATTTATGAATTAATGGTTAAGAAATTTGCTTCAAAATGATGCATATTTCGATTAAAAATCAGTTACGTAATTAAGGCACCGGCAAACGTTGTATTGCTACATATATTATTAAAAAAAAACATACTAATTTCTAGTTTTCAACCTATTCTCAGACCTAGTATACATCAAAACAAATCATAAAATCAGCTACGCCGTTTCACGTAATCGATTTTATGATAAGTATTTTTTTTTTAATTTGCTTAAAATTTTGAATCAGAATCAGAATCAGAAATTCTGATTCTGATTAAAATTTTGTTGGGTAAAAGCGTACATTTTTAACAAAAATATTGCAAATTGTTGTGATAAAAATGGAAAACAAGCGCATAATACGGCATACATGCAGCGTAAAGCTTGTATAATATGCGCTTCATAAAACAAACAAAAGTCACACACCAAAACTGTGTGTAAAGTGTCCACTCTACGTATGTGTGTAAACACACACAGTTCACTATAATGACAGTTTTGACGGGTTACACTCGTGGCTACGATACCAGAAAAGATAATACCTGTTGTTTCTTTATGAAGTGTATTATAACAACAACTTGCCAACCTGCTATGGTTGGACAGGATAAAACAAATTAGTTAAGATAACTTCAAACAGGTAATTAATTTCATTATGACGCGTAAGATACGAAATATTTTTTTGCCATTTTTATTTTATCTAAAAGTATCAGTAGCAAAGACGACTCTGTACATCGAAAACACAAAATAGGAAGCACATACAAATTTATAAATAAATGTACACTACACAAAAATAATTTATAACACTCTCCTACTCTCGTAAAGACACGAACACACTCGTGCCTAAACTTCCCACAAAGGGACTGAATTACACTTACTGACAGTTTGATGGATACATTTTCCGCGTGCAAAGTGAATTTTTACACATACGCCGCCATCTTGGAAACGTTCTGCTATTAGGTGGCGACGATAAAACCAATATCCCTGATGGATTGATGCGAGTTATCGGGTTCGGGTTTATCGTAAATAAAATTGGCGTGCACTTTACTTTGATTCGGTAATTGTACTTGTGAGGGAACGGCATTGATATCTGATCGGGTGATGTGACAAAGAGAACGATCATATGATCGTTGAAACTAGATACTTTTACGGGTTACCACGTACCCATAGGGTATAAACGGAATCCTATCTATAACTAAGCTGTAATTTTAATAACATTTGCGGGTTGTGAATTTAAGTTAGGTATATCATTCTGGTAGTATTATTATTAGCATTGCATTGGCTTTTTAGCCGTTCAGGCGTTATGTACGAAATTTCACATAAATAAAAATAAAGAAATGAGTCCGCACTCTGTCTGTCTATAGTCTATCTATCACCAGGATGTATCTCATAAACTGAGACAGCTTAAGAGGGGACTCTATTGCCGAGGAATTTGGAATATAGGTATTAGGCTCTCTCGGTAAAGTGCGAAAAGGACAGTTGCAGCTCAGGCTGATTTTATCTACAAAAACGTTGACCAAAAGACGTTTCGTATTCCGCTGTTTTCTTTTTCAAAACGCGTCAGATCTCAATTATTTTTATATCTAAATGTTGAGTATAAGTATACCTATGTTTCTGTTATTTTCTTTTTGTCAAAAACTTATCACGTTTGTCTAATAGTCATCTGAACATCACGGTAAAAATGGGTTATTTTTCGCGATTTCAAAGTATCGTATTTCTTTTATTAATTAAGTTTCAGAAAAAAATAAAAGATAAGGGCACGTATAATCACGGTGTAAAATTATAGAAAAAGAATAATTGCTCTATAAGCATTATCCACGTAGAAAACAGGGGAATACGTTTGTTATAAGAAAGCACCACTAGAATTCCTTCTTAATGCCGTTATGGCAAAAAATATTAAAAACAGGATAAGCCTCCTCCTCCTCAAGTCGTTCTCCTCATTACTGAGGGTCGTGATGTCCCTGTGGAATTATCCTCTTCTTCACAATAGTTCGCCATTTGTACAAAACAGGATAATATAAATATTTAATTACTCCCATACAAAAAACGTGATGTCTGTCGTCATCATCATCAGCCTGTAGCAGTCCACTGCTGGACATAGTCCTCTCCTATTTCATACCATTCAACTCGATTCTCGGCAGCTCTCATCCAGTTACTACTAGCCATCCTACGAAGATCATCATTCCACCTAGCCTGAGGGCGTTCCACCTTACGTTCAACGATTCACGATCTCCACTCTAGAACACGTCTACTCCAACGGTCAACGTTCTACGGCTAATATATCCGGTTACCCATTGCCACTTCAGTTTGCTTATTCTGGGAGCTATGTCGACAACTTTAGTTCCCTGCCGGATCACCTCGTTGCGAATCCGATCCCTCAGAGATACTCCAAGCATAGCTCGTTCCATAGCTCGTTGAGCGACCTTAAATTTCCGTTGTTTTTTGCACAGTATTAATAACGGCAACAGGTAGACGCTTGGTATGTTCACAAATAATGATATATTTATATTTTCTGTCCTTCTTTGGGATACCATTACGTAACTTATCCGGCTCTTCATACATATTTACCGCTGATGACAGGACTCACTTCCATCTTATTCACAGAAAGAAAACTAATTAAAATATAACTATCATTTCAGCCGAAAGAAGTCCACTGCTGTACATAGGCCTCCTCCAAGGATCTTTATGACGACCGTTCGCAATATCCACTGCCACTTAAGTGTTGCAATTTCTCGGGTTCTGTCGGTTACTCTCGATCTTCCGCGGATTTCCTCATTTCTGATTTGATCACGCATTAAAACCCAACCATAACCCTCTCCATTGCACTTACTAACTAAATATAAGTAATGACAGTTTTTTGGATTTGTCAGAAAAATTATGAAATAATAATTGTGTCCTCCAGTGCATGAAAACTCAATTCGTATGCCATATCATCTGTTTTACTATCAGCGTTCTGAGTAAAACGTGAGTCAAAGGTATTATGAACTAAATTAGCGTGATTCAGTATCGGTCAACCGTTACGGTAGGTACAGGAATGTAAATTATGAATACCGTCAATAAGTATGATTCTTGGAAAATTACTAACAGAAAAATGAAATATAATTATTACAAACGTACAATGTTCATATATTGTTTATGTTTCAAATTGACGTCATTTAGAGTGACTAGCACAAAAATTTATGAACATTTCTGTATGAAATAAAAGTAAAAAGAAAATAAAAGAAGACGTTATTGAAAACCCCATCGAAATTTCCGTTTAAAACTTAGTTTTTGAACAACTATAAAAATGTAATAACATTAACTATGCGTGCAAATTAGAAGAATCCATTCTATTATAACTTTCGTGGTAAGAAGCAAGCTTTCACCTTGCAACTTTTTAGTTTAGTAGGTCACAGCAATCTGCAGGACACAGACAGACGGACGCCGAATGCATAACACATCACCTTTTGGAAGGAAAATCATAAAAAGTAAGTGAATTTTTAAAGAACTTTAGTGTTTAAGTTTTTGTTACTTCTCCATAACTTTATCATTTGAGAAAAAAGTGTAAATTATTTTATTTTTGTACTTTTACATGCTTTTTATTAGCTTCACTTGTATGTTTGCTTGCTTGTTTGTTTGTTTGTCCGTCTCTAACTCTTTGGACTACGAGTGAGCGGCTCATTACTGTAAAATGTCCCACCGTTTTCAATACGTTCGTTCGTTCGTTTTTTTTTTTTTAAAAAAAGAATATCGAACTAAAAAGTTGAAAATAAATATAGTTTAAAAAAACTAAGAAAACATGCTTTTAAAAAACATCAAACTAAAAAGTTAAACATAATTAAAAAAAAAAAGCGTGAGGGGCTGAATAAACAAAAATTATAGCACAAAGCTCCTCACGCTTTTTTTTTAAATTATGTTTACCTTTTTGGTTTGATGTTTTTTAAAAGCATGTTTTTTTTTTTTAACAAAAGCTTTACACGTCATACATGTTTATTCTTTTTTAAACTAGATTTTTTTGTCCCTACACAGTATAAAACAAAGTCGTATTTACTTTCCCTATGTCCCTATGTATGATTAAAACTTTAAAACTTCGCAACGGATTTTGATGCGGTTTTTTAAATAGAGTGATTAAAGAAGAAGTTTTATATGTATAATAATATCCATTATATAGTGGAGAAATACTTACTATTATTTTTGAGATTTCTAATGTGATGTCGTAGGTATTTTTATTTTTTTATTTTTATTTAGGAAACAAACAGTGAACAGTCAAACATTTTGTTAAGCTACTGAACTACAAACAAATTCGATCATACAGATCGATCAGGTTAAGTAATGCTTGTGTGGCCGGTGGATGGGTGATCATCTTCATATTAAGATTCTTCCAAGCCTCGGAATGCACTATTATTCGTCCTCCGTGGTGCAGCGGTCAACACACCTGCCTGCGACGTGGAGGCCCCGGGTTCGATCCCCAGCCAGGTCATGATGGAAAAACGATCTTTTCCTGATTGGCCTGGGTCTTGGATGTTTATCTATATATGTATCTATTTTAAATATAGTATCGTTGAGTTAGTATCCCATAATACAAGTCTCGAACTTACTTTGGGGCTAGCTCAATCTGTGTGATTTATCCGTATATATTTATTTATTTATTAAGCTGTTGGTCCCGGCAACTATAGGCGTTACGAGTCATTAGCTAGACAGATAATGAATCTACTCAGCCTTTACCCAGCTATCTTGACGATGGCTTCCAGTCCAGTTCGATGCACCTGAATATCAGTATTTTATATGGAACGACTGCCTTTCTGAACTCCACAACCAAATTAGTCATTTCCCCTTGGATGTCAGACTTCGAGGTTTTGACAAACTGTAAGTCGTTACAGGTTGTTAAAACCTTAAGTTTAATATGCTCTTAGATGTCCACCATTTTAAGGTGGACACCCGTCTATGGAGTCACCTCGACAAGCTTAGCTTGACCTTCGGTCGACCCATGTGACTGTTACTGTTTATTAGACTTTCTTTAAAGAACTGTAAACGTTAACAGTATCCATTACCTACTGTAGGTATTATTGGAAAACCAATAATTCTAAGTATTGATAAGCCTACCCGGTAGTGTTGGTATTATTCAAAACTAATAAAGGAAATTGAATTGGTTTTCCAAATGAATTGATTTAGCATTTATTCCTAATCGTCTTTAGTATACAAGTCTAAAACATTAATATTTTAGTTCCATTTATGAAAGAAATATTCTTTTGAACCTTTTGGCCTCGTATAGAATGTTCTGTTTCATTATGTTACTTTTTAGGGTTCCGTATCCCGTAAAAACAGGAACCTATCATTAAGACTCCACTGTCTGTCTGTCACCAGCATGTATGTTATTATAACCCATATGGATACAAAGTTCTCATAAATGTAAATGAATCAAGCCCAATCACAAGGAAACTACTGTAAACCGATGAGGAGTTCCCTGAACTGACCTTTGTCTTCATTATCAGCTCTCTAATGATACTCACAAGCCATCTAGATGAGGTTATAGAAGGGTATATACATATATGGGTAGATAAGGTTCTACTGTCTGTCTGTCACCAGGATGTATGCCATGAGTCATGATAATTAAACAGATGAAACATTCGCAAAGGTTAAAATTAATATTTAGATGAGGCTTCTGTACATTAAACTTGATTTTGTATAGAAGCTAGTGGGGCTTCTACCAGCAGTTTAACAGCAGGTAGATGCTCGAAATATTCACAAAATACTTAGTTGTACGAGTATAACTAGCTGCGCCCCGCGGTTTCACCCGCGTAGGTTTCGATATGTTTTTTTTATATACTCCACTCTGTTGGTCGCAGCGTGGTGTTATATACCCTAATGCCTTCCTGGATTGATTGATTGAACGCAAAAAAAATCAAATCTGACCCGTAGTTCCTGAGATTAGCGCGTTCAAACAAACAAACTCTTCAGCTTTATATATTAGTATCTATACTTAATATATAAAGCTAAAGAGTTTGTTTGTATGTTTGTTTGTTTGATCGCGCTAATCTCGGGAACTACTGGTCCGATTTGAAAAATTCTCTTTGCGTTGGATAGCCCATTAATGTAGGAAGGCTTTAGGCTACAAAACATCACGATTCGACTAATAGGAGCTGAGCATAACTAATTCCACGTGAACAAAGTCGCTGGCGGCCGCTAGTAGATTAATAAAAAAAGAAGTCACGTCTGTTCTTGTCATCTAACCAAATGTTTATGATTTTTCCTTTTCCTTAATAAAATAATGGGGAGGCGGATTGTTTGGCAAAAGTAGAGATAGATGAGGGAAATGAAATACACATTGAAACCGATTATTTGGAAATATTACCTAAATATAATCAAAAGTGCTATTGCAATAATATTTTGAAGAAAAATCGATGTCGAAAGGAATTTGGTATAGATCTACTTATAGTATCGGAGCCTTCTTATATACCTACCATGGCTTTATAACACTGGTGCTGATCGCTCACAGACTGCGACTTGGGCACATGCCGCTCAATAAGCATAGATTTTTGATGAAAACTATTAATTCACCAAACTGTGAGGTGTGCGCAACGCCGGAGGATGTCTCACACTTATTGACGGAAAGTATTAGCTTGCAGTCTGAAAGAGAATAATTGTTTAAAGAGTTGCAAGGAAATATATAATATTATGATGTTGGTACTTTCCATCACATATTTGCACACCTACTTCAGAGGCCGCCTATACAGTTTTTCTATTAGTTAAGATTAAGTTTATTTTAATTTGATTTTATTAGGTTAAGGTTTAGTTAAAGTTTTTGGGTTAGGTACGATGGGACGGGCATACACAGTCGTGTAAAAATCCCTGAACTAAATAATGAGAAAAAAAAAATAGAAAGATACAAAGATAGATCACTATCTATCTTTGTATCTTCTGCTGGGACACTTCCCAGCAGTGCAAACATTATAAATAAATGTTTATGTACAAGGTGAGGATTATGTTTATGTACATCAGGGATTATTTATCGTCGACCCAACATTCGTGTTGCCCGGTTTTGTATAATGTGCCATGAAGAATAAGGTCTCAGTCTTTAGTATTCAGTCCCTTATCGGAGTGCAGCATGGTTATTAAGCCGGAACACAACCAAAACTGTGGTTTAAGATAACTTAATCTATCGTTTGGCACGACGCCTGAGTAAACCAAGCGACGATAGTAAATCGATAAGGTAGATTAATTTAAAACTGCATACTAGTTCTGGGGAATTGTAAGTTACTAGAATAGGTCGTATAAATTGGTGCCAATATTTAGATATTGGCGCCATTTTACATTTTGTAGTGTTGAATTATTGTTGAAGTTGAGTTTTTCGGTGGTAGGCCATAACATCGGCTGCCGACAGAAGTTACCACCCACCAGACAAAGTCTAGCCGCCAAGCGATATGTCGTGTTCCGGCATGATGTCTGGTGAAGCCGTACGGAGGATGGGTCTGAGCAGTTGTATTGTGATATGTGCCGGGTACGATGCGCGAGGCATTTATCAAATGTTCACTTAGTGCTATGGACTTGCCGATAAGCTCACAGGCGGCTGGATTTTGGTTACTTGATGTTGTTCATACCAGTGTTACGGAGAGAGTGAAAAAAGTATAATAACGAGTGAATGGAAAACTTCTTGAATTTGGTTCGATCTCTATTCCTTAATGCTGATTGGATACTCGGAGAGGCAAAGGTGGAACTTAAAAAATGCGGTAATATTTGAATATGCTTGCTTTTTTTTTCTTGTGGGACAAAACCCGCCACACTGTTCCCAACCCACTGCAACTCCTGAAAACCAGAATCAACAGTGGAGACCGCCAGAAAAACGCCGAGCAATGAAGCTCGACGAGTCCCGGAGAAACGATTCAACTATCTTAGGTCCCGCAACGAAATTAATCAGAAAAGAATAGCGGAGGAGTAAGAAAAAAGATATTTTTTCCACTTCCCTCCATAACAAGCAGGAGACAGAACAGAACTGCTTGCTTATTGATGTATTTAATTGTTATGTGCATTAGCAAACCTTATTCAATGAAACATATCATCATCATCTCAGCGTTAATCCCAGTCACATCCAAAACTTTTTCAGCTTTGAAGTCTGGGGTCCGCTTTACGAGTCTATCTGCTAATTTTGGCTAAACTTCAATATTTTCCGTGAAGCGACTGCCTTCTGACCTCCACAACCCGAAGGCGATATCGAAGAATTGCAGTTAGACCAATTGTTGGACTTTTGAGGGCTCCAACAACCCGTAACGACTGCCATTAGATGTTCGTATGGCAACCGGGACCAACGGCTTAAAGTGCTTTCCGAGGCAGGACCAGACCAGTGCAATGTTCTGAATTGGGCGACAGATATACCGCAAATAATCGATTTTACGAAAAAGCGGTTGGTTATTCCCGGAAGCCCCGCGGGAAAGGCAGCGGACAAAGCATAGCAGTAAATAACATTTCAGCGAATGAAGAAAAATAAAATACAGCCAAGCTACACACCAAGTTACTACAATCTATCAGATTTCTTTATTAGATTTTCAGCTTTATCTCTAAGGCATTAAGGCTCAAGGTTGATTGAGAATAATTGACAGTTTCGGGTAGCTTGACCTGCTGTCGTCCGTACATTGCATAGTTCTTCTTTTCAGACATTCACTGATTACCTGTTCCATCCTAGTTCATTAATAATTTTCAACAATAGCTCGCTGAGAACCCCGATGTTCTTGTGAAATAAAAAATGCCTGAGTTTGTATTTAGGTTTTTATTTTCATATTCTGTTACTACAATGTAAGTATTGTGTAGGTTTTTAGATTTATGACTGAAATGTATAATGAAGTGTAGGTTCATCTTTGATTCTTTCGGTTTTTCTTATACTTAAATATTGAAAATTTAACTCAGATTTGTTTTTTTAAGCGTCAATCTTAAGCGAATCAATAAACGGAAGGTAGGACGTCCTCGGGTTAGGTGGAGAGTTACCAAAAACCGAATTCATCATCATCGTCTCAGCCACATGAAGTCCACTGCTGGACATAGGCCTCCCCCAAGTATTTCCAAAAAGAACGGTTGGACGCGGCCTGCATCCAGCGCTTTCCTGCGATTTTGGTCAGATCATCCGACTACCTAGTCGGTGGGCGACCGACGCTGCGCTTGCCGGTACGTGGTCGCCATTCAAGAGCCTTTCGCCCAATCGACCATCGGCTCTACGAGCTATTTGCGCCGCCTACTGCCACTTCAGAGAGCTAATCCGCTGGGCTATGTCGGCGCCTTTAGTTATTCTACGGATCTCCTGATTCTTAATTAGATCACGTAGAGGAACACCTAGCATAGCTCTCTGTGCGACCTTGAGCTTTCTTATGATTTGTATGGTTTCTTTTTTCATATGTCATCACCGGTAACACACATTGGTTACTTAAAGACTTTTGTCTTTAGGCACTGAGGTATTTTGGACGAGAAACCGAATTGTAAGGCGTGAAATAGGAGAGACCTATATCCAGCAGTGGAACGCTATTTGCTGATGATGATGTTGATGAGCAGCGATGTCTCCATCTGACTACAATTTAAGTGTCTTCAAGGCTAGAGTTAATAGGCTCTTAATAAACTAGCGCGCTTTACCATCAACGATTGTACTATTGCTTACCATCAGACGGGATTGCGGTCAAGCACTAGTCCATCTATCTAAAGACCCTCAACGACCAAACTCCCGACAACAACATTTGGCGCATCGTATCCGGCATACATCGCAACACAACTGCTCTGACCCGTCCTCCGTACGGCTTTACCAGACATCTTGCCGGAACACAACGAATCACTTGGTGGCAAGACTTTGTCTGGTGGGTGGTAACTTCTGCCGGAAGCCGATATTATGGCCTACTTAAATCACACAGTAACAATCATAAAACCGAAATTTATATAATTAAAACTATAGTTTTCATATATGTAACTTAAGTTAGTTATTTTAAGTTTCAGTACTAAGTTAAATGCTTGTACAACTCTATTTTTGTATGCATGTAGAGTTCACCTACAAGTATTGATTGTTACATTACTCTGTTACATTTTTAAATTTTATGTTGCCTTATGCCTATAACTTTATATGTATTCAAATAATTACCCGTCATAGTAAGTGCGAAAGAAAACTTTTTCTGTTACTCTTCTATAAAACAAAGATGGACTCACAAAACTTTGAAATTAATTACAACAAGAATAGTTCTGAATACTAAACTTTACCTAACTGCTTACAAATTAAATGTTTACCTCCATTTGGATGTTTAATGGCTAATTTACACGTTGTTTTAGCAATAGTTTTTGTTATCACAGTGTGATTAGGGCGCTGTCTCTTTACCGACGATAAGCGATAAGCGAGTAAAGCATGCAAGCAAAATGAGTTGTTATTTTGTCACACCGTAATACGACCAGTGTGGCGACCATGAGTTTTCATTACGAGGCTGGATCATCGATATCGACCGCGTCTGGCGCTCTCATTGGTTAAGAGTCCTTACAACGACGTCGATATCGACGATCGAGTCTTGTAATGAAAACTCATGGCGGCCACACTGATATTATTTCGGTAATATAAAACTCCGAAATGTCTTGTGGTGTCGGTGACACGACTTCGCTAGGAAACCATGCTACTTCGATAGCATGATTCTTCGACAACAGTAACCATTGTTATCCGACGTGAGTGAATTTCGACGTAGGTACAGTCAGAAGCAAAAATATGTATACATTGCTAAGGCTCCAAAAATATGTAAACATCTTCGACTTTAAGACGAAGTGCTCAACTGGAACAGCATAAAATTGTAGCCACCGGTTCACATCATAAATATGTATACGCTCATTGCTTCATTAAATTATGCCCACCGCGAAAGGAACAATACTATGTATGCACGCTTCCATCAATAGCATATATTCACGCGTTGGTTCATAAATTAATGAAGCAATGAGCGTATACATATTTATGATATCAACCGGTGGCTACAATTTTATGCTCTTCAAATTGAGCACTTCGTCGTAAAGTCGAAGATGTTTACATATTTTTGGAGCCTTGGCAATGTATACATATTTTTGCTTCTGACTGTACTCTGCTCCGTCATACTATATTTTGCTTAATTAAACGTGAATTATCTGATTTGTTTCCAATGTCGCAGAAACTTGTAATTTCGAAGTAGCATCCAGTCTCAAATTAACATCTGACGCCTTAGAAGGCTTAAGAGCCTTAAAGCTTTAGCAATAATGTTGAAAATCTATTAACACTATCTGAAAAATTGAGTAGTTTATTGTTGTGCCGTCTTAATGTTTGATGAGTGAGAAAATACCCAACAGTGCTTTTCAAATCAGTTAGTGAGACATGTGCCTCAGAGACGCTAATTTATGATTAGATAAACAATTTTGTCAGCACTTTCGATAAGTGGAAACTCGCATTTTAGTGTGAATTGATTCTAACGTGTATCGTGATATAGAGTTTATTGTATCCAGAACTGTTTATTTAGGTAGCAGGTAACGGGATTTTTCTATAAGAATATTTGTGAGCAAAGAGTACTTATGACCATAACAACAGGTCACTCACAACTCACAATACAGTCACGAGCATAAGTGCACTTACTCGAGATTCGAAGACAATTTTCTCGTGTTATTGATTGTCATACGTAACGAGTGTTAAAGATCCCCGAATGAAGGCCAGGATCTGTTGGTCCCATGCTTTCTAAGGCAAGGAAGGTCTTGGCATGTAAAGATGGTAGGTGGTATCTCGGTTGTAGCCCACAACATCGGCTGCCGGCAGAAGTTACCAACCACCAGACAAAGTGTTGCCGCGAAGCGATTCGTCGTGTTTCGGCATGATATCTGGTGAAACCGCACAGAGGACAGGTCTGAGCAGTTGCGTTGCGACGTATGCCGGGCACGATGTGCCAAATGTTATTGTGTCGAGAGTTAGGTCGTGGAGGATCTCCAGATCAATCTCCATCTGGCGCAGCATCGTTGGTCGTGTTGTTGGGTTTAACATTGCATCACCTATTCACTCAGTCTTTTTTGAGTGAATAAGCTCTTGATGAGCTAGCGCGCCTTACCACTAACAATTGCATCACTACTTAGGTACCATTAGGCGGAATTGCGGTGAAGCACCAGTTTATAATTATAAAAAAAAGATGGTCGCACATCCACGGAGCAAACATCTCTTTACCTGATCGATTGACCCGTGCTTATTAACCAGCTTTAATTACTTAGCCACAAGTCCCATCTCAAAACATAATGCACTATACAATAGACAAAGTTATTTCTACTTTATGCGAAGTCTGGATACAGTTTGTTCGGAATAAGCAACTGAATCGATTCCAATAATTTTTACACCATGTTATATTTTTTCCCAAATACATTTAGAAATTGTTGCAGTGTGGTTACCTAGTGCACACAGCAGACGGTAGATCATAGTACAAAGAGCACAGTGCGACAGGGGCCTGTAGCCAATGTAACATCGCTTCGTAACGAAGCGAAATCGAATACCAAACCAACCAATAACGAAAACGATTGACCACGCGACACGATAAATCACGTGGTTATTCGTTCCCGCCATTGGTTGGTTTGGTAATCGATTTCGCTTCGCTACGAAGCGATGTTACATTGGCTACAGGCCAGGGTCCCCCCCGCAGCGCATCGCTCAAGCGTGAGCTGGCGAGCGGTGCCTTGACAATATTTTTGTTGGGACAACCTAGTAAGATAACAAGGTCATAACTTTCTGGTTTTTCATGATATATTTTTGATATTTTGTACACAGATTATTTACTTAAAAATACTGGACACGTGTTTTGGGTTTCGAATAAGTAAAAAATAACGTTGTATAAGATAATAAATAAGGACAAACCTAACAATCCATCAAGGTTGACAATTACATTATACACAGTGCCTACAAATCAACTGGTTAATAAAAATGTCAATGCCCGACGTACCTGACTTCACTACCAAACATCGAAACACGTGGAGGGTCTACGCGTGACCCCCTCAGATCAATAGCGTACGATTGTGTTAGACGTGTCATCTAAATCGTTTATAAAAACGAACATCTAATGATGTACAGACGACAGCCATTCAAGCTACTAAAATCTGTTAGATTACTTAACCAACTTCAAAAACTTCTCAATTCGACCGTTTATATGTTTTTTTTTTTTTTTTTTTATTTTTGTTCGCGGACCACTTCGTCGTTTATAAACCGAGTTTGATAATTATTTTTTGTTAGAAAGAAGATATTTCAAGTTCATATTACAAGGACATCTGGGTTGGAAAATCAGAGAAATCAAGGGAACTCTCAGAAATTGTAGGGACGACTAGTGCATTTGTAAGTTTTTCATTAGGTACTTTAAAGCACTACAATTTAATAAGAGTCTGGAGTAGATCTGATGATGGAGCCGGGAGACAGGCGAAGGCATTCCTGAACGATTCACAGCAGGTACCTTCTGTTTGTGATCAAGACATTTGCATTGACTGTCATTAGGGAGCTGATGATGAAGACATAGGTCAGGTCAGGGAACTCCTCAACGGTTTACAGTAGTTATTATGTGTTTGGATTTAATTCATTTATATTGATAAGAACTTTGCACCCATATCGGTTAAGTTAAGGAGAAAGTCTGCAGTAGATCTGATAATAAAAACCATAGACAGTCGAGGGAATTTCTCAACAATTTACAGCATTGAAGTTTAACGTAGGACGATCACTACCTACTCGTCGTGCTGATGCGACAAATTTAAGTTACGTAATCGTGTCATCTCTAGCAACGCTCGTACATTCAGTCAGATCCCGGAGGAATTTCATTCTGTTGTTTGGTTTTGAAACCAAAATTACGGGTAAAAATTCAAGTGCACAAAATTGCGACGTTTGCTTGCTAGCCTATTCACACTTATGTTGGCGGCAGCATCCAATCTGACAGGATGCAGCTGAACAGTACTTTTTGCAACAAAAAATTGTAGAATAAAAACTTTTTTCCAAAAAAAACAAAAATAACTAATTTCGGAAGTCGGTGGCAAAAACGGCTAATGGAAGGCAGAGATGGGTAGTCGCACCATGTAACAGGTCTCTGGTACAGTGACGCGAGAACCTCCTCCTCGAGTTCTCAAGACGGGAGATCTAGCCAGTAGGCAGGCCGCTTCATAGACATCTAAAAGAACCTATCAGTTAGTCAGAGGTGCATTAATTATATTGGAGTGTCAATATTTTTTTATGGAAAGCAAAATTAGAACGATTTCTCTTCTTCTCAGCCAATAGAGGTCCACTGCTGGACTAAGGACTCCCCCAGGACTTTCATTCCATTGGGGAGCATTGCCATAATATTCACGCTTGGTAGGTGGGTTGGGGATCGCAGTATTTTGTTATTCCACAGGAGAAGCGCTGCTGTCCACTTCCCTGGTGAGAGTTCCCTTAGTCGCCTCTTACGATATTCACCGGAGGATATGGGATAGTACTATTCTAAGCCCGGTACCACACGAGTGAATGATTCGATAGTTCTGAATAATGGACAGCTCAGTACAAAAGAAAAAACAATCATAACATTAGGTATTACTGTACCCTACATTCCAAGTCCAAGCTAACTTCCGCATAAAAAACGTGCAATGGAAATAAAAAGAGTCGGATCAATCTCCTTTGATTAGACCTAGCGCAGCGGTAGCAAGTGGCCACAGATGCACCGCTACGCCAATAGGCTAGGGAGACCATCATTGTACGGGCAGAAAAGATATCGATGAAAATAAACACTCATTGTAATCCAAGAGTAATAAGGAGTTAACTTTTTAATGCAAGGCAAATTGAAATGTCAAAAGAAAAGGGTGCCAGCCAAATCCAACAGCATCCTGGAACTTATTGCAGACAGACTGGACCGCTGTATTTTTAATCGCTGCTCCAGTATCTCGGCTGGATTGCGGAGGTAGTGATTGCTGTGTTGTGTGTTTGTTTGTATTGTGTCACTAACGTACATAGTTGTAAGTCCATTTTATTTTTACTAACACTATGAGTGTCGTTGTACTCGTAATAAATAATTTATATTTTATTTTTTTATTTTACTATAATTTATTATTTAAAGTGGCCGGTATAGTATTAGCATACACAATAATCGACTTTTTAACTGATACTATTTTTGAGTTGTTACAACATTCTCGTTCTTAGCATTTGTTACTTTAGTTTTGCCTTTTGGTGAAAAACAGCGGGAAAGATGATTTTGTTTTCTTTGTAAACTAGAATATGTTGAAAGTGATCTCGAGTTACAACTTTAAATAATACTTTACTGTGTCTTTAAAAATGGTCTTGATTCAATAAGGGAAATAGTATTAATTTTAAGACTTTAATGGTATTGAGTAAAGATAAAGATAAAGATAAAGATAAAGATCATTTATTTGTCAAACATGCGTTTACATTAACTGATTTGACAGACATGCAAGGTATTGAAAATATATACTGAGAGCGTCCATGTTTTGCCAATCACGGCGTACAAATGTTCTAGGTATAAGGGTTACATTTTACATAATTGGTATAATAGTCGTTTTAAGTCCCACAACAAAATACAAAGCAAACGAATAATAATATTCATGTCAAGATAACATTATAATACAAATATACAGTCAAGAAAAAAGCTAAAGTCAAAAGTAAATTACATCACAGTATATTCAATTATGTCAAATAGGTAGGTAATTAAATAAAAGTTATATTATTAAAGTTAATTAAAGTTCACATTATTCATTGTCATTATTATACATGTATATTAGTCGTCGGAACAGAAAAGTCTTTTTCATTCAAAAAATCTTGCAGATTGTAATATGTTTTACTAATTAAAAAAAATCTCAGCTTATTTTTGAAACGAACCAAGGGCAGTTCTCTCCAACTTTTAGGTATTTTGTTAAATATGGATGGAGCCATACAAAAAACACTTTTGCGCATAAGGGCTGTTCTCGAAGGAAGAGAGCATATCCTACTATTGTCGCGCCTATTGCGTGGTACTATTTCATCTAATCGTTTAAATAGGTGTGAATTTGTTTTAACAAAAATAGCTACCTCTAAAATGTACAGACATGGCAAAGTAAGTATTTTATATTTTTTAAAGTACGGCCCACAACTATCAGTTGGTTTAATTTTGAATATTGAGCGCACGCATCTCTTTTGAGCCTTGAACACCGTATCTTTTTCAGTTGAATTACCCCAAAAAATGACACCATAGCGTAAATGTGACTCTGTTAAGCCGTAGTAGGCTATAAGTAATGCCTCCACACCTATTATAGACGACAATGTGTGCAGGGCATAGGCGGATTGACTGAGTTTTTTACATAAGGTTTCGGTATGGGTTTTCCAATTCAATTTTTTGTCAATGTGGAGCCCTAGAAATTTTGTTGTTTCGACTTCTTCTATAGGCTGGTCATCGTAATGTGTATTCAAATGACTCTTACTATTAATCCGTTGGCTAAAATGTATTAATTTAGTTTTAGTCAGGTTAATTTTTAAATTATTGTTATCTAGCCAGTTTACCATTTGATTTATGGAACTATTTATGTCACTTTCATAAGTATCAACACTTTTACAAGGTATCGTTATAGTGCTATCATCAGCAAATAGTGTCAGAGGTTGGGCGATGCCTTTCGGTAAATCATTGATATATAATATAAATAAAAGAGGCCCTAGAACACTGCCTTGCGGCACACCAAACGAAACTGTACGTTCTGAGGATTGAAATACAATTTCATTTTTACTAGTTATATTAATTTTATTTATATTTGTTATCTGAGTTCTGTTATGTAAGTAAGATTTAATTAGATTGTTGACATTTCCTCTAATTCCATACGCTTCAAGTTTTTTTAAGAGTGTACCATAATGCACATAGTCAAAGGCTTGCGTCATGTCACAAAATACGCCACAGATCGGTTTCAATAAACATCAATAAAAGTGATTTGTCTAAGTATTCGAGTGTTTTGTTATTCGAGAGTTTTCGAGAGGGCAAACCTGAAAATAGTTTGTTCAGAATAAGTAACTGAATCGATTCCAATCATTTTTACACCATGTTATATTTTTTCACAACTACATTTAGAAATTGTTGCAATGTGGTTACCGAATGGTTAAGACAGATCATAATACTTGCGCCGCGCGCCACAGCTGACGTCAGAGGTCAATGCACCGAGCTCGCCCACCCGTGGGGAGCTTTGGTACCATATTTTTGTTGGAACAACCAAGTAAGGTTTATAAGCTCATAACTTTGTGGTGTTTCATGATCTCTTTTTTAAATTGTGTGGATAGATTCTTTACTTAAAATAGTGGACACGTGTTTCGGGTTTTGGATAAACAAAAAATAATGCTGTATATGTAGGATATAAAAAAAAACACCTTGTATAATTATCATAAGTTCTGTCTCTCAACAAAATCAATAGAATCATTGTGAAACACTCCATGTTGATTTCAGCATCAGCCCAGACACCTTATCTCACACGGAACCATTGGAAAATCCATGGAAACATTCACAGCTTCCATACATTGTTCAATATTCTGAACAATGAGAACCGACGCTCGAGAACGATTCGCGAACGCTCGAGATTAGCTTTAAATTCAAATATTCAATGGTTTTTAAAGCAGCACATTGCGCAGAGTGATTTTCAATTATTCTTTTTCAGCCAGTATAAGGAACAATTTGCGTTGAATTCATTTGTGTTTGCAGATGTTTCAATAATCTGGATTGGCAGTTTTGTTAAAAGTGCAAGGGTAAACCTTTTATCAACATTGTTGAAGAAAAATAAATAATGAAAGAATTTTATTACATTGGTTCATGATTCATCATCATCATCATCATCAACCTTTTTATCGTCCCACTGCTGGGCACAGGTCTCCTCTCAGACAGAGAAGGATTGAGCGTAATCACCACGCTTGTTCAATGCGGGTTGGCGATTTCAGACTTAAAGTCCAGGTTTCCTCAAGATGTTTCCTTAACCTTCAGTTATTGGTGACCAAGATATACTTAGAAAGTACATATAACTTTAGAAAAGTTACATTGGTACTTGCTTGACATGGAATCGAACCCGCGCACTCATACTTGAGAGACGGATTCATGCTTGAGGTGATGATTGTTCCGATCGATTTCGGTCAATGCGGCTGCTTTAACTCCTGGTCAGAGTCATGTGTGCGAAGGTGGCTTGTATAGCCAATCTTTGCTGAGAATGCGCGCACTGAGGGCACCATGTAGAAACTAGAACCAATTTCCGTGCGTTCAGGCGCTTTTGTCATACCTATTATTGGAATCAATTGTAACAGCACATACCTACTTAGGACCCATTAACTTAATCAAATTTTATTCCATGGTGCTTGGCAATCTGGGCTTCTCCCAGTTGCAATAACGTCCCTTTGTGCTGATTGGCCTAGTTTTGTTCTGTCTCCTGCTTGTTATGGAGGGAAGTGGAAAAAATATCTTTTTTCTTACTCCTCCGCTATTCTTTTCTGATTAATTTCGTTGCAGGACCCAAGACAGTTGAATCTTTTCTCCGGGACTCGTCGAGCTTCATTGCTCGGCGTTTTTCTGGCGGTCTCCACTGTTGATTGTGGCTTTCAGGAGTTGCAGTGGGTTGGGAACAGTGTGGCGGGTTTTGTTCCATTAAAAAAAAAAGGCTGGCGGCTACTCTACGCCTGTTCTCCAGGCTTTGGAGACCGTACTGAAAAAGGTAGATAGTGTTAGTCACAATTCTTTCCAATAGCCAAAATATATTTCAAGTACTGTTGTAGTGATGCACTCTTGTTAGTTGGTGACACGTGCCAAACAAAAACATGTTAGTTTGTGCAAGTTATAGGTTTTCACTGACGTATATAGTATTTTGATATAGTATTGAACAAGGAGAAACTCGAATTCGTCGAGAACACGGTTTTCCTGGGGATCACGCTTGACTCGAGGCTACAATGGGGTCCTCATTTAACATCTCTGGCAGGACGGCTTAGTTCATCAGCATATGCTGTCAGAAAAATCCGTCAAGTTACTGATGTAGATACTGCGAGACTAGTCTATTTTAGCTACTTTCATACTATGAAAGTAGCTAAAATAGACTAGTATGTCATGTCATAAGGTATTTTGCTTTGGGGACGGGCTGCAGACATAGAGTCTATTTTTATTCTGCAGAAAAGAGCTATAAGAGCCATTAATAATCTCCGCAGACGCGAATCTCTTAGGGAACTGTTTAAAGAAATAAACATCCTCACGGTCCCTTGTCAATACATTTACGAAAACATTATGTATGTTCGAAAAAATATTGGCATTTTTAATAAGATAAGTGACAGGCACAATTTAATACTAGGAATAGAGACAACTTAGATCAACCTCGGTTCAGACTGGCTAAAGTAAATAGTTCTTTTATGGGGTACTGTGTAAAATTTTATAATAAAATATCGCTAGCGATTCAACAACTCAATGAGTTTAAATTTAAAACATGCATTAAACGCACGCTGTGTAAACAAGCATATTGTAAAATGGAAGATTATATTCTTGATAAAAATGCTTGGCTAAATGCCAGTCCTGCTCCACAGCCACAGACGATTTTGTAGGTTTGGAGGAGATACCATTCCCCTTTTGTTGTTTTCCAAATATTCCTTTTTTATTTTTGTTTGTTTATTTCAATTGTGCACAAGATTTTGCTACCATGATTTTGTAAGTGATATAGTATTGTATAATGTAAAAGCACTTTTCAAGTTTGTGAATGTGAGGCACCATGGACTATGGTTTGTTTTTTTTTTATATATATATTTGTTTGACATTACGAGCATGGCAGTTGAGAGTTTGTCATGCTCACTCACATGTCTTGCTGATGGTGGCGCGTATTGTTGGGTCATTTGGTTCCCTTCAAAATGGTTGAGCTAAGTGGGGCTGATGCGCGCGTCATGCTCATGAACGGGGACCGTTAGTGGAGACTGGTCATCTCTTAGCTGCCAGTGGGCTTAATTAATTTTCTATCTTTTCGTTATTTTTTTATAATTATACATTGTGCTCACATGATAGAAGCAACAGAAATATGTAACGAAGACATGTTATCCATATTATGATTTTAAAAGGGTGTCTTGTAGATCTCTATGGAGAAGAACGTGCAAGAAACTCCATAGTTTCTTGCACGTTCTTCTCCTTAGAGATCTACGCTTTGGAATGTGCAATTTAGCTTCACTTTTCTTGGACTGACCGACATTGACTATTTTTTGAATAGTCAATGTCGGTAAAATAATCAATGACCCAACAATACGCGCCACCATCAGCAAGACATGTGAGTGAGCATGATCACTAACTGTTGGTTAATTTGAAATAAACAATTTTGATTTTGTATGTCGAGCGAGAAAACGGTCGACAAAGGAAACTACCAGTAACAATAGTTGTTTGGAATACCCAAAAACTATAGCTAGTATCTTTCTCTGTGAATTGTAAGGGTGGTAGCGTTAGTTTCAACGATTTATTTTATACCGGCTGTTAATAAAAAAATAACATATTAAAAAATTGCAGTATTTTCTCCTCCAAAGTTCAAAGGCATAATTTCTTTGGCCAACTGGCGGATTTTGCCGTGCTTGAAGTGCCATCTCAAACGAATACCAAAATAAAACATTGCCCGAGCAACTTCTTTGTTCAAAAGACTTTTCTAATGGTATCCCAGCATCCTTATAAGGAGCTATCATGAGACAAGTCTTTTTATGCATAGCATAATGAAAATTAACATATTCTGTGGTTAGTTACAGTTACGAGTATTTAAAATCTCAACATTGGTCAAATTGAAATAAAAAATGCAACGTTGAAATGCAAAACATTACATGAACCTATGTGCGAACATGCTGTTTGACATAAAATTTCATTCAAGAATAAAGGAATGTGTAGTGGTACCTACAAGCGCCAAATATGCGCCAAAAATAACGCGGCAACCGGCTCCGACTCACTGGAATATGAGCTGGTCTGGCAAGCATCGCAAGATATAAAACTCAGTCTACTATCGACCTCCGGTCTCCCGAGGGGAGTGATGTAGCGGTACAGTACAAACGCTAAAAATTAACAACGCGTCATACTGATATCACACGAATTCTACATCTCGCAATCAGAGTTTACCGAGCAACTAGTATATATACAACTTCCCAATTTCAAGCATTGAGCAAGTGCCCACCAGACATAACACGCGTCTGGTCGGAGGATCCTCCCTTTTCTATGGAGGATGAGCGAACTTTATGTACTCTCTGTTCCTCATGCCTCCACAAATAAATCTCTTTTGAATAAAGACAGGTGTGTGACTTTTGCCGGTGGCTGTAATTAGCCAATGGAGCGTGCTTGTGGAGTGTTTCTTGAATCAAAATGAGATATTTTCGCCAATTTACTTGTTCTTAAACTAAACTAAATTTGAGTTCAATGCATCTTTGCAGATAAATGTTAGTTTAGTTCAATCAAATTAGTCAGTAATTTTAGACTCCATGTTTTATTCACGTTTAAACTGTTTATAGAGGCACTTTATTTGATAAGAACTAAACTTATGTTTTAACATATATTCTTTTATTAATGAAATAGAAAGAAAAAAGTCATTTAACTTAAACGAGATGTTTCAGAAATGTATGGAGCCTGTGCCAGCACATTGTACACTTAATGCTAGGCATTGATATAATATTAAACAGATATGATATGCTCTAACAAATTAACCAAAATAAATGTGCCGATCGGAGCAGCAACACACACATGCAATTTTTTTATTCTGCGTACATTTCACACGTTGGACCAGTGTGAGTGAGATGGGGCGCAATCTAAAGCATAGAGAAGAAAAAGATGGCTAGTGTTTGTTGTTTGCATTTAAATAGAATCGACGAAAACTAAAGCGACTTGCCGGACTTACCTCCTTTTGTACGCTTCATTTTCAGTGCGCTAGTGACGTATCTACCTTAGTTTAATATTATATCAATGATGCTAGGTATGATTACGCTATAGTTAACTGTTTTTAATGTTAATTTCCTATATTTTGGCTTAGTTTTTATACAGATTCAATTTAACTCGGCCAAGGAGTGCATCACAACTACTAATAAATATGGTGGACAGCAATAAACGAAATAAGATTTTGACAGTGACATTTGATTGACGTGTCATGTATGTAGGGCTATCGTTTCTATATTATCTACCACATGAAAAAAACATGAATTCTAAACATACGGCCCATCAAATAAACACAATCAACTCAAATCAACACTCGACACGAACGCAACGGGAAAATAGAACTGTCAAATTCGCCAATCAAACGTCATAACCAGTGTCATGGCTACCTTAATAAAGGGTTAACTCACTAAAAACGTTTCAAATAATTTATTATGTAAACTTGTATTTTTATTCAAATTAATTTAGTAGTATTTTGATGAAAATCTTCATTTTTTTTCTTTTTATAGCGTACATAGTGGACATAGCGGTGGCCCAAAATGAAACATCTCCTTTAGTTTTGTTTGTGAACAAGGGGAATCGGGGCCATTATAACAAGTTATTGTGTATTGATAAACTAAAAATTAAATAACTGGTAGTTTTTAAAAACATAGCAGAATTAAGAACTGGTAGTGATTCTGCTATGTTTTTACAAGAAGAGAAAGAAGGAGATAAGGTAGAGCACAAAAATGGCGGTAGCATATGAGAGAAGCCTTTGCCCAGTAGTGTGATAAAATAGGCTAACAAAAAAAATATACATATTTACAACTACCAACCCGCCCCTGCTAAGCACGGATCGTATTTCCATCAAAAAAGCTATTCTCAACAGAGTTTAGCTTTCGGCTCGCGAGATATTATAGGATACAAATTGTTCTAGAAAATGGCGTTAAATCGGTTTCAAGTAATAGTCCATAATAGTAACTTTAGTCCAAAAAAATCCTTACTAATATTATGAATGTGAAAGCGAGTTTGTTTGTTTTCCTGAACGTATTTGTATGAAATTTGGCACACGGATAGTTAATGGAATGACACATAGCATACTTTTATCTGGATATTCTCACGAAATCAAAAAATACGCGGTTAAAACCGCCCACAGATAGTAAACAATAAAGCTAAGTTAGTATTTTCAAAATTGGGAATGAAAAAAGAAATAAACCGCGATATAATTGGAAAAAGGCTAGGCATATGACCTGATAATAACCAAATGGAAGTGTCATCATCTTCATCACCATAAACTGGATGGCACACTACTGGGCACAGGTTTCCTCAAATACAAAGAAGGATTAAGCGTAATCACCACTCTTTCTCAATGCGGGTTTGCGATTTCAGACTTAACCGTTTGTAAAAAATTTCCTTCACCTTGTAGGTAATAATCAGTCATTGGTGTCCAAGATATACTTAGAAAGTACATATAACTTTAGAAAAGTTACATTGGTACTTGCCTGACCTGGAATCGAATCCGCACCCTCGTACTTGAGAGGCTGGTGTTTTAACCACTAGGCCACCGCGACTTCTAATGGAAGTATACCTACAATTTATGTCCAATATTAGATATTCATTAATTATTCCCGAATGCTGTTTGTAACAAAACACAATAGTATTTAGTATTTAGTTAGTTCATTTTGTGTTAGTTACGTAATAACTAGTCTGACGGTTCCCCGGATTGTGGTCTGTGGCTTGATGCAGATGCAACGAAACTATGAACTTTACAATAAGCTGCATCAAGTTTGCGCTGGAAGCTGCTGCTAATAGGGTATTAATCTATTGTGGCGATCATTTTAAGATCAGATGATAACAGAAGCTGAAGTCTGTGTGCTATCGTTGATGGTAAATCGCACTTGTTTATTCACACTTAAAACTTTGAAGACACTTAAATTGTGACTACGACTACGTTGACTTTTGGTAGAAATATACAATATGTAAAGAAAACCCCGTCCGACCCCTAATGATAATAAAGGTTAGGTAACACACATGAGCAAATAAAATATGAAATTTTACATAGTCATCATAGTAACAATATTTATGAATTTTGAAATATTCTTTTTTTCCCGCGAATTAATTCCAACTTCCACAAAATAAAATGTATTTTACATCATTTTGACGGTATTATTGAGCGATACGAACACGTGGCGCGTGCCCTACCCCCCTTCGCCCGCGCATGTATGGCTTACCGCTTCCTCCTTTTACGAAATAATTTTTTTTAAGGGGATTTTTTTATGTTTAGCCCGGCTTTGTAGGCGTTAGTAGAATCAGTATCAGTTGGACAGGATTTTCCTTACATATTGTATGTACAAATGATGAGGCGAAACGTATGGATGGATGGATGTATGTCACTCGTTCAAGCACTGAATATTTTTAAATGAAGATAAGACATAAAGAAAATATTACTATCCATGGACATTTAGTCATATTTTGAAAACAATCCAAAATCTTTAAATTTAATTTCCCTTATTCACCATCAAACCGTATTTTAACTTTGAGCGTTCTAAGGACATTTACTTACAAATCGAACGATCCAATATGGACCAAATATAAATCAATCCAAAATCTCGAAAACAACATCGCATCAAAATTTAATTTCCTTAAGACGGATGAGCATGAGATAAATCATTTATCAATTTTAAATGCAAATCTGTGAATTACTTCGAGGGAGTAAGATAGGGGAACGTGCCAAATATCTGCACTGACACCCCTGCACTAATTGGCTGGCCTCCATAAATTTTGTCGCAAATCTGCATTTTGATCTCAATATTTTTTTGTCATTTTCTTAACTTCATTGGCATTCTGGGATTGGTTTATTACCCATTTCTAGTAGCGAGAGAGTTTTCAATTACCCTAATTTTGAAATCGAACTGTCGACAATTATGATCAATGACAGCTGAACAAATAGTGAACAACTAGTGAAAGACTCTTTAACGATACACTTTTAACTACCTAATTTCTACTGATATAATAAACGCAAAAATATGCGCGTATTTATAGATGGATTTAGATAAAAAAATCATAAGAGAAAAATCATCGTGTCCGGGCCACAGCCCAGTGCCAATCAGGTGTGTTTTAGTAATAGGCTCCCGTCTTTTCTCCTAGGGTACTGATCTACTGATCCCTAAAACAACACGTTGTACATATACCATAGTAGTTATAATCAATCATAAGCTATCAACGTTGTTAGATAGAGACGCATATGGTGCAACCGATTGATGTCGGTTGAAACGGTTTTTCAAACAGCACTGCGCAGAGCTAGACTTGTGGAGCTGGCAAAATGCCGTCAAACAAGGATTACGATTTCCTTACATAAAACGTTAATTTCCGGTTAATGTTCGCTAACGCTTTTTATTTTTATCAAAGTAATTTTCAGTTTCGTTTTCTGTAGAAGGTGAAAAGACATTTCAGGTGCCTCTTGATATAAAAATAATAGCAAAGAAGTAAATTCACAATCAGAATGACGTTCCGACGACACCAAGGACGGTGTGCTTCAAAATCGTCACACACAAGCTTACGCTACAAAATCCAATAAACTACGAGTTTATTCAAACGGGTTTGAATATGATCAAACGGTGCAACGATCAAACACAACAAAAACATGAAATTCCATAAAACGTGCTTCAAACTACCTTTACAAATGATCAAAATGGTTTGAGTCAAACTGTTGGACCGTCTCGGGGGCCCTTAAGTGATTGTTTCTAAACTTATGATTGTTTGAACCAATTCAGTTACGTTCAAAGTTACGATTTGAACTAACCGTGTTAGCCCAACTCCCAAGAGGTTGTTTGTTGGTTTGTGTCAAATAACTATGATCAGGTTTAGAACATGTACTGATTGGGGTCAAGGGGCATCTTGGCGAAATGATTGCTAAGCTAAAGATGTGGTGTGTTAAGTCCGCCGCATGCATAGTGACAGTTACAGTTTCCACATGATGGATGGGCTAAAGATGGACAGTTGGGCCTATACTGTGTCGCGGTTTATTCAAGGTCAAAAATGTAAACAATTATGAATTCCAGGAAAAAAAATATTTCCCTGCACAATATTATTCAGGGGTAGTTGCCCATGTGGTACTGTGCTTAGAATAGTACCAATCCATATCCTCCCGTGAGCGTCGTAAGAGGTGACTAAGGGAACTCTCACCAGGGAAGCGGGCAGGAGCGCTTCTCCTATGGAATAACAAATTACTGCGATCCTCAACTTGCCTGCCAAGCGTAGGCTCTATCGGCTGAGATATCTCCACGCTTGGCAGGCGGGTTGGGGGTCTTGGTTGGGGGATTGATACTAGTCTAAGCCCGGTACCACACAGCTTATTTGTAAAGATATAGATATATTGCAATCTGTGTGTATTCACTAAATCTAATAATGTATTGCCTCCTGATATGTATCTTTCGTGAGTACGGAACCCTTTTTTTTTAAACCACCCCGGTGCTTCTCCTATCACGAGCGCGCGTGGGACTGTGGGAGTCTAAATTCTTCCACGGCCCCACACTCTCGTGCTGGCCCGGTCTGTCCGGGCCTCGTCTCCTGCACGGGGTAGTGGGGGTGTTAAACTACCCCGTGCATCGCCTCAGAGGCGCGCGCCGAAACTAGCGCGCACCTCCGCCTCGGGGTCCAACAAATGGGGGGCGAGGACTTCCCTATCTCCCTCGCCCCTGGATCCATTCATGGGGGGCGGAAGAGGGCGTTATCCGCCCTTCCTCGACGCCCGGTGCGTCTTCTGCGGCCCGGGAAGGGAGTTGAGATCTCCCTCTCCCGTTCCGCAGCTTCCTTCCGCCACATCACGTCCTCGCAGAAGGACACCACCGCGTCCCACGACACTGCGCTACCGACCAACCTCCGCACTACTGCCGACAGCGACAGGTCGCCTCCCACTTCATTTGTGAGGACACGGCGCTGCTCCTCCCAAGATACACACTCGGCGAGCGTGTGCTGCGCCGTGTCCTCCCCGCATTGGACGCAGTGGTGACACCGAGCGTCCGGCTCCCTGCCTAAGCGACGCAGGTACTTGCCGAAGCAGCCATGCCCCGACAGTACCTGCGTCACCCTGAACGACAGGGAGCCGTGCCTTCTCCCGAGCCAGTCGTCGAGTACTGGCCGGATCGCCTCGACGATAGCGAGGCCGGTAGGGCGCATGAGCCTCTGCCGCCAGTCCGCCACCAGGACCTGACGGAGCTCCTCTCGGCGCAGCTCAATCTGCCGCTGCGCCGGACTGAGGCCCCGTGTCCGCTCTTCCTCGCGCCATCGGTACAATGACGCGAGTACTTTCGCCTCTAGGTCCCAGGGCGGGGATCCGGCCAGGACGCGAGCCGCCTTGTAGGAAATCGTGCGATACCCGCGGACGACCCTGACGGCCATCACCCTCTGCGGCTTGCGCAGAATGGCGAGTGTTCCGGCCGTCAGGTCCATCGCCCACACAGGGGCCCCATACAGGGCCATGGATCGCACGATTCCCATGTGCAACCGCCTACATGCGGTGCTCGGGCCCCCCATGTTGGGAAGCAACGTTGACAACGCGCCTGCTGCACCCATCAGCTTGGGCGCCAGCCGCCAGAAGTGGGGTCCGAATTCCCATCGGCTGTCGAGCACCAATCCCAGATACTTCAAGGTGGACTCGACAGCTATCTGGGCCCCACTGACCACGATATGTGATCCCGGCGCCGGCGCACGCCGGGGGCCATGGAAAACCATGGCCTCCGACTTGTCAAGGGCCACCTCCAGGCCCAGGCGCCGGATGCGGGTCACCACCTGTGACACCGCAGCCGTGGCTATCAACGTCGCTTCCCTGTGCGGGCTCCCCCGGGCAGTGACAAGCGTGTCGTCCGCATAACACGTTAAGTCGGCGCCCGACGAGAGCTCGCCTCTCAGCACCCAGTCGTAGCCGATGTTCCACAGGAGCGATCCCAAGACCGATCCCTGTGGAACACCGCACGATATTTGGTGCCGACCGGCACCGTCTCGTCCCCGATAGATGACGCATCTATCCTCCAGATAAGCACCTACTATGGGGCGGAGGTAGGGAGGCACCCGATGGTATTACAGAGCCTCCCTAATACAGCTCCAGGGTAGGGTGTTGAAGGCGTTGGAAATGTCTAAAGACACCGCCAACAACACCCCACCCCGGGACACCGTATCCTCCGCCAGGGCTCTCACGCACATGATGGCGTGTATGGTGGAGCGCCCCCGAAGAAAACCGAAATGGTTGTCGTCTAGGTTCGGCCCGTCTCCGCACAAGTGGCCGACGAGGCGATCTGCGATTATACGCTCAAAAAGTTTTCCCGCCTCGTCGAGCATCACTATGGGCCGATACGCGGACAGCGAGTCCGCGGGGCGCCCCTCCTTCCTGAGCAGGACCAGCTTCCCCTCCTTCCACACACTGGGAAACTGACCCTGCTCGAAGCATGCCGTGAAGAGCCCCCTCAGCTGGGGCTCTAGCTCCTTCAGGGCCAGGACGAGAGCTCGGCCAGGAACTCCGTCGGGTCCGGGCGCTTTATTCTTGGCCCGGAGCCGCGACACGGCCGCTCCCGTCTCTGCTTGCGTCACCTCGGAGACATCGGTGCCCTCATCTTCTGGAGAGTCTATGGCTGAGGGTGAAACCATCACCGGGGGAACATGTCCCGCCCGCTCAGGGAAGAGGGTGGATATCACCGCCTCTAGCAGCTGTGGTTGCATACTTTGCACCAGTGGGGGCCCGGTACTACAAGCTTATTGTATAGATATAGATATATTGCAATCTGTGCGTATTCACTAAATCTAATAATGTATTGCCTCCTGATATGTATCTTTTGTGAGTACGGAACCCTTATCCAACTACCTAATTGTCCTATAATGTTATTAAATCAGAGAGATCCTCGATTGAGGAAATTAATAGGGCCATTTTGTTGGCCGCTAATGAGATATAACCGGAAAAACTTCGAAGAAAGGCAGAATTAGATCGGAAGACGTTGCGATCCGTGGGATTGTGAATCATTTCGTTTCTTTATGACTAAGATACTGCCCAAAGGGCGGTATTTCTTGCAGGCGTGTGATGCTTATTAATTTTGACTTTATTCTGTATAGAGAAATATACCTACAGTACGCCTAAAAAGAGAATGCGCTCTCGCACACCTATTAATTTTATATACTGTAGAAACAACAATATGACAATCCAAAAGAAACCTTATTCTATCGAGAACAAAGATCAGATTAACTTTAACAGGGTTGTCAGTGGCGGGCGCACATCAGCAACTGGGATATTAGAATGAAAGTCGCTGTGATTTGGACAGATCAGATGAAAAATAACTGTGAACGATTTTCAACATGTATGATATGTATTCTTCGAGAAAGAGGTCAATCGTCGAATCCAACTCGGCTGGGCTGCTATCGGGAAACTACGTAAAATCTTCTCGTCCGAAATACCGCAGTGTCTCAAGACAAAAGTCTTCAGAATCAGAATCAGAATCAGAATTTTATTTGTAAAACATAGGTGCATACATGAAGGTCTTACAATTAGATAAATGAGCGCTATGTTTTGCCGTGAAGGCATACAAATATAGAGATCGTAA
Source organism: Sesamia nonagrioides (assembly GCA_017933935.1). Taxonomy (NCBI): domain Eukaryota; kingdom Metazoa; phylum Arthropoda; class Insecta; order Lepidoptera; family Noctuidae; genus Sesamia; species Sesamia nonagrioides. Next base: position 205,075 of record JADWQK010001358.1, read on the forward strand.
AATCATTAACGACCAGTGTGTGTTGCCAGTGATGACTTATGGAACTGAGACGTGGTCGCTAACAATGGGTCTTATAAGGAGGCTCAAAGTCACTCAAATGGCAATGGAGAGGGCTATGCTTGGGGTTTCACTGCGCGATCGAATCGGAATGAGGAGATCCGCAGAAGAACGAGAGTAACCGACATAGCCCGAAGAATTGCAACACTAAAGTAGCAGTGGGCTGGACACATTGCCCGTAGGACCGATGCCCGATGGGGCCGAAGGGTTCTGGAGTACCGGAAGACGTAGCGTGGGTAGGCCCCCGACAAGGTGGACCGACGACCTGGTGAAGATCGCGGGAAACCGCTGGATGCGGGAGGCGCAGGTCGGTCGTCGTGGAGAACCTTGGGGGAGGCCTATGCCCAAAAGTGGACGTCTTTCGGCTTAAATGATGATGATATGTATAAGTAAAAAGTTCATAGTAGGCACTGCACACCCACCCTATTTCATATTTGTTTATATTTTTGGCAAATAAATCGCGAACGTAGAATAGGTAAAATAATATTGACATATATTCAGTCAAAATGTTAACTAACATGACTTAATGGAAAAATAACGATTAATTCCTACACGATAAAGTTCAGTTTACACTACAACTTCAAACATTTATATTTTTTTTTTTCAATAGTGCTTGTTATTCTGAAATCAACCAAATTCACATTAAAATAAAGTTGATATTTGTTTAACTTGAAATAAACTTCACTTGAAACATTATGATCTGAATGTGGGAAGATAAAGTAGCCCTCCTGTGTTCCTACAACCTTCTTTTGCCCTACCTCTTACAGCTAATCTTTCAAATACCATCGTCACCCGGCAAAGAATTTTTGTCATCAGCGAGAAAAAAGTCTGCGGGTCGATATAGCAAAAATCTTGTAATATTATGTACATATACACGTATACCTACTCATACTTATTATTGGTACTCATACTTATGTTTCATTCATTCCTACAGGTCATAATACCTATTCAAGTACTATGAGGCGCTGTTCGGATCATATTCCACTACACCAGTGTGGCTACCATAAGTTTTAATTACGAGACTCGATCCTCGATATCGACCGCGTTTGGCGCTCTCATTGGTTGAGAGTTCTTACAACCTTGAAGCGAGCCAATCGATGAACCAAACGCGGTCGATATCGACGATCGAGTCTCGTAATGAAAACTTGTGGTAGGCACACAGGACTCATTATTCAACTCAAGGACACAGTCCAAAAAAAAAGATATAATGTTATGTAATGTACATATATATAACATAACAATGTTTTTTAATGTACATATATATAACATAACAATCTCACCATGAAAAATTTGGTGAAGTGAGCTGTCAATAGTGTCACTAGCATTCTTTGAAATGACAGGTCACTTCACCAAAATTTTCACGGTTATATTTTTACAGATAGGCCAGCCGTCCTCTTTCCTTGTATCGATATTCCGTTCAACGAGAACATAATAACAGGGGTGACACGATTTCGCTCTTATGTCAAGTAAGGGTGCTTGCGTCAAGTAGCTGATTCCCGGTAGAGACAAGTCGGTAACGATCGGTGCGGGCACCACATTATGTAATTCGCTTACACATAACGAGACAAGTAAAATATGTAATCGTTTCCTTCCGTAGATCAATCTGCCGATACTTGTACGGAACCCGCCCCATCCGCTTTTTTACGTAAGCGTCCTAAGCCTTCAAAGAGTAACGTTCTATGTATGTATGATGGATGGATGTTTGTTACTTTGTCACGCAAAAACTACTTAGCGAATTTGGATGAAATTTTGCTCACAGATAGTTTATAATCAGGAATAACACTTAGGTTAGGTTAGGCAAGCCTTTTATCCCGATATTATACACTATAGGACACTAGCTGTGTCCTATAGTGACTTCATGAAGGTCTTCTCAATAAGGATTAATAAAAATTCTGTTCTTTAGTATATAATATGTCGTAGCCAGCTGATTAGTTCATCTCGCCTCGCTCTTTCGACTAAAAGCGGTTGATCTCAGTTGTAACCTAATCCGCGGTGGTGGCTAGGAGGCTAAATGTTAGTCGGTCGACGGTCCAAAGGACCTGGCAGCGATATCAGGAGACTGGTTCCGTCGAGAGAAGGCCTGGTTCTGGAAGTAAACTATGTACCCAACCACGGGATGATCGTTTTCTTGTGAGTCGCGCATTGAGAAATCGCAAATTTTCGTATGTGGATCTTAAGAACAACCTCCAAGAATAATAATGATATAATAATAATGATATTTATTTGACACAAAAAACATGTTACATTTGTACAGATATATATGCCACATTCAAATTTTCTTAATTTTTATTGAAGGCATCTGTGTCTGAACTAGATAAAGAAATATCTGTGTCTCAGACATCAGCGCTCTTCCTTAAGGTGATACATTAAAATACTAGCTCAATTAGACATATTCACAATAAAAGACATATCATTACACAGAGATAGAAAAATTAAACTTAAAACAAACAAAAGTTGTGTGGAGTGTTAACCTCTCCGTAAGTAGTTGTGAGAGTGCGTGAAAGAGTGTAACACTCACCTGTTAAAAAAAACTTTATTTTAATATTTTCAGAAATCCATCTGTTTCCTCATACGTATGTTTACTAATGTATTTAAATATTTTATCCTTACAATCTAGTCTATTTAACTGGTATATAAGCAAAGCGTCATTTATCTTATTGTATAAGTACGGTCCCAAGAAACAAAAGTAATTGTTTACATAAGCATGTCTGAAAGATGGTCGGTCATTATTACTAATAATATTTCTTCTTCTTCTTGTAAGATCACCTTTTGAGAATTTGAATAATGAGTGTTGCTTTAAGATCACATGAAAAATAAACAACTGCCGAACGGTGAGGACCTCACAAGACTGATATAGAAGATGAGTTGGGTACAAATAAGGGCGAAAAGTGCTAACTTTTAGTACAGCCCTCTGTGCTATTTCCAAGGGCTTTAGGATATTTTTATGTGCACCTCCCCAAATGGTGATACAGTATTGTAGAACAGACTGCACAAGCGCTTAATATATTTGCTTTAACAATTTCGAAGGTGCAGCATGCCTAAGGTTTTTGAAAACATAGATTAGTTTTCTTGTCCTCGAAGTAAGAAGATGAATATGGTCTTTGAAGGAGAGGTTACAGTCAGAAGTGAAAAGTATGCATATTAGTCTATGGACGGTCAGAAGGAGACTTCTTGTTGCCAATATACGCAGTCACCGCCAGTGGCGTAGCTAGCTTGGGTGGCACCCGGGGCGGAAATTGGCGGTCTCACCCCATGGAAAGTAAAAAACTGGCTCCACAACTGGGCTGTCATCTGTATACCCAAAGATACCGGGCATCAGCAAATCAAATCAAATCAAATCAAATCATTTATTTCAAATAAACCAGTTACAGGCACTTTTGAATTGTCAGAAGGTCGGTCAGTCAATTAGATGAAGCTAGTCGCCCATTCCAAAGAGTAGGTACCTATGGAGAAGAACGGGCAAGAAACTCCATGGACACTCTTTTAAATTTTTAAGCTATTGTTACAAATATTTGACTATATCATTCATGTTGAAATCAACCGCGTGAGAACGATGCAGAAATATATTGTACGCTGAGAGCGTCCATTATGGAAAACATACAAAAATCAATTCAGAAATTAAAATACGCCGTGGCAGCTAAGAGATGACCAGTCCCCTCCGACGGCGTCCGTTCACGAACATGACGTATGGATCAGCATCATTAATAGCAGATCGTTAATATGCAGCAAGAACAGAGTTTCAAAGAGAAAAGACCCCGGAGGAATACGAATTAGTCGATATGGGCTCAGATGAGCATCTGTCGACATCAACTCGGAGGGACCGTTCAGTCAGGAAATCTTTTACCCAGCCAGTCAGGCTAGGGGAAATGCCGTATGCTGGAAGCTTACTCAAAAGGCCAGCGTGCCATACCCGGTCGAAGGCCTTTGAGATATCAAGGGAGACAGCAATCGCTTCCCCATTTCTCTCGAGGGCCTGGCCCCACAAGTGAGTGGCATACATTAGCAGGTCCCCAGTTGACATATTGCGGCGAAACTCGTAATGTCGGCCACTGGGGAGATCGTTACCTTCCAGGTAAGCCAAGAGGCGCGAGTTCAACACGCGCTCCATAATCTTGCAGAGTATGGAGTTTATTGAAATCGGCCGATAGTTGGCAGAATCGGCACGACTACACTTTTTGGGAACAGGCTGCACGTTGGCAAGCTTCCAAGACTTGGGCACTATACCTGTTCTAAATGAGAGGCGATACAAGTGCGTCAATACAGGAGACAACTCGGGCGCACATGCCTTAAGAACAATCGCTGGTATACCATCTGGGCCATTAGCCTTATTCACGTCCAGACGTTATAGTACTCTCAGAACCTCCTTGTTCCTAATGCAAACGTCCGGCATTGAAGTTCCGCAATGAGGAAAATTAGGTGGAGTAGCACTGCTAGTTTCAAGACGCGAATTGTGGCAAAGATGCAGAGACCTGCTTTCTCTCTCGCCGTATGAGCCAGTGCTCCATCAGGTTTAACCAGCGGAGACAGTGTGGGGCAACAGAAGTTCGCCTCGACCGATTTGGTAAGGGACCAGAAAGATCTGCTACCGAATGGCTGCGCAGAGAGCTAATTGCCAATATGAGTAATGCGGTCGAAGCGAGCCTTCTTAAGCGACTTTTTGTAGGACTTGGCAGCACGATCAAAGGCCCTGTGGCCAGGAGCTCTGTGGTCCCGAGCTTTAACCAAGGTGAGAAATTCCGTGTGCTTACGTTGTTCCGCTTGAATACCATCGGCGTTGATCCGTAGGCGAGCCGTGCCACCCACGGGAACATCACTGAAGGGTCCTAATAAAATACTTCATAGCTTGACGCACCACATCGGATATAGCGTCCGCACAGCTCGACGGATTGTCAGAAGAGAAGCGAACCAGCTAGCAGCGATGAGACGCAAAGAAGTGGCGCATCTCATCCCAATCTGCCGAGTTGTATCGCCACATTCGCCGTTCACCACGTGAGTCGCAATCTAGTGGGGCGAAGGATGATACAGACTTCACCAGACAGTGGTCTGAAGTTCCTAACAGTGAGGGACTGTTACATTACAACACATCTGTCCGGATTAGTGGTGAGCAGAAGGTCCAAACAATTGGCGGTATGACCAACAACATCAAGCACCCTAGTCGCTTGCCCTACCAGCTGGGAAAGGCCCATTGATAGCGCAAATTTTCGCCCTTCTCAACCAGCATACTCGATCCTCTGTGTATGGGAAAAGCCAGTGTTGGTGGCAGGCATTGAAGTCCCCCAGAGCGACAAATTGTGCGTCAGGGTGCCGGTGCAGCACATTGTTAGCAGCCTCACTGAGGTGGTCAAATATTCGAATCGCCCTTCGTAATTGGGCCCCCTAATACCTGCGGTCGGCCAGCGAAACAGTGTGCTTCAGATCTCGCTACCCTCTACGACCAAACTCCCGACACAACAACAATTGGCGCATTGTACACGGCACACGACGCAACAAAACTACTTAGACGCATCCTCCATACGGCTTCACCAGACATGATGCCGGAACACGACGAATTGCTAGGCGCCAAGACTTTATCTGGTGGGTGGTTACTTCTGCCGGCAGCCGATGTTAAAAAATATGATATTAGAAAATATATTTTTTTCTTTTTGTTATCTATCATTATAGATTATTACACGTTTATCAATTTATGACAACCAAACACAACATAGTTCACAATCGCGAGTATGGTCCACGGGGAATCTCTCACGACAGTGTCAGGCTTTTTTGCGGGAATCCCCGATTTATAAATAGAGCTGAGCTAGTACCAGTGGAGGAATCGTTGGAAAAAAAATGTGCTAACGATTTAGGTATTTTTAGAGACTGGATGGGTGTCACCCCAAAAAAGGTGACACCTGGGGCGGTATCTCATAGGGTTCAGCCTGCCTTTGCAATTTAAGCGGAAAAATTTAAATTATTTACGACATTACATTAGAAACCTCAAAAATAACAGTATTTCTCCACTATTGAATGTATGTTATTATACACATAAACCTTCCTCTTCCATCACTCTATCTATTAAAAATAACAGCATCAAAATCTGTTGCGTAGTTTTGAAGATTTAAGCATACATAGGGACAGAGAAAGTCACTTTGTTTTATACTTTGTGGTATCGATTGATACCAATTTATATTCGCCGATTACAAAGCAGGAGCAACAAGGACGCTGCCCAGCCTTTTCCCAACTGTATTGGGGTCAGCTTCCAGTCTAACCAAATTTGGCTGAATGCCAGTATTTTACATGAACATTGCTCGTAGAACCGATGGCCGATGAGGCAGTAAGGTTCTGGAATGGCAGCCACGTACTGGAAGACGCAGCGTAGGGAGGCCCCCAACAAGGTGGACCGATGACCTGGTGAAGGTCGCGGGAAACCGATGGATGCGGGCAGCACAAGACCAGTCAGCGTGGAAAGCCTCGGGGGAAGCCTTTGTTCAGCAGTGGACATCTATAGGCTGAAGAAGAAGAAGAAGGCTGACTATCTGATCTCCACAACCCAGTTACTGGGTAATACGATACCCTTTGCTAAGAGTGGTGGCCAGAATTTCAGACTTCTGATGACCTAATTTGAGGCACGGAGGGGCTCCCGGTATGTATAGACGCTCACCCATCCAAAGACTAAACGCGACAAGCGCAGCTTAACCTGATTAATCAACCTGTGCGGATGTTATTATTTTAGCAACGAGCGACAATATCGTACATACCCACATTAACAATGTCTAGGGATATTACATGAAAGACTTCTTAACTTATAGTAGATTAGTAGCCAAGGGCTGTAAGGCATCAATTCCAGTCCGAGATATTCATCACCCCGTGGTTGGGTACATGGTTTTCTTCCAGAACCAGGCCTTGTCTCGACGGAACCAGTCTCCTGATAGCGCTGCCAGGTCCTTTGGACCGTCGACCGACTAACATTTAGCCTCCTAACCACGAAGCATTGGCTGCAACCCTCTTCAAGCAGCGCGATAATTTTGGTAGCTTTTACCACTTTATCTAACATTTTTGATACAGCCAAACAACAATAAATAAAGCTTTGACAGTCAAGGATATGAAATTAATCGATAAAAATTGAGTAAAAGTTATGAAAGTCGATGTTAACTTCTGCAACTTCGGGTCATAAATGTAGGATAAAAAGGGGTTTTCTCTAAAAATGAGCATGAAATGAAAATTTGAATTTAGAACCTACTTTTTTTAAATACCACGGCATTTTTAAAACCGGCCAGTAACGTTTACAAACGATTGAAACCTTTTTTGTATTGTATCTTTTTAAAGATGAATGAAAATCAAAACCGCCCGTCTTTTTTTGCAAATGAGTGTATGTCTATCTCTTGTGTCATTTACTTTTTATGAAAAATTATTATGGCTAATTTTGGATGCGATTTTAAGCAATACAGCATAAATGCTTATCCAATAAAATACCTTAAATACATTATTGATTTAATTTACATCTATATGACCCCTTATAGCATGTGATTTAAATGAATATTTTAGGGATAAGGAGAACGCTTTCCAGAGGCATGTTTCGAAGAAATCACATCACACCTTATGATGGGGCTCTGTTATGTTTTAGGCAGGATTAAATTCAATGGATCGTACAGAGATATTCTTCATTGAAAACGGCTCATTGACTGGGCTTCGATACATAACGGAAGTTCTAATTCCTCATGCACAACCCACATTGGCCACTGTAGACCACTTATGTGTGGCCACTTACAGCATGTGATTTAAATAAATATTTTAGGGATAAAGCCGCCCATTGTATGTGTTGTATGTGTATTGTGTTGAATGTATTTTATTCGATGTATGTTTTTGGTGTACAATAAAGAATATATTATATGTAAATAAATGTTTTTGAAGATATTACAGATTTTAAAATTGCGGGTCGTAGCGTTTGCGGCGGTACAGACCGGCCGTGGCGGCGGAAGCGGCGGGCCGGTTTGTTTTTATGTGTACAACATTCATAGTTTTTCTGTAGTGTAATTAGAATCAGAATTACACCCGTGCAAAGCCGGGCCGGGTCGCTAGTATAAGTTCAATGTGTAAAGTCGATTTTTAACAATGAAGTTGGCATAGACAATCTGTCTAGATTAAAAACTTTATTAAATAAAGAAAAGAAGAATACATTACTCAAACAGCCTTATCTTATTAATTTAGTGGAACATCAAGAAACTCCAGCCGCTAAACACGGCGCCATGTAACCAGGATGAAGACAGATATCTAAAATTAATTGGAACAACTCCAGGATAAAGCTGCGAGTTGATCAACGCGAGTGAAGTTTGTTCGCGTAACACTGTGATGATGTAATTCGGTTCTCAGTTCATTGAACTGTGGGCTTGAAAGTTTTCAGTTGTTGTTGCAGTTTAGCTACGGTATGGTACTAACTTTTGAAAGGTGTTACTTACTGAAGAGTTGAGGTGAATAGGTATTTAAATACCAATCATACGCTGGCAAAACTGACTCAATTAGTAAGTTTGTGTAGGTATGTAGTATTTCGGTCTTCAAGGCTGTACCTAGTTTGTTTGGTTTCCGCTATCAGTCCAAGTTATGATTTCCTAATCAACAGATAACTTACAAGTCGTTCACCAAAATGAACATGCAGTTCTGTATGTTCATTTCGGTTGAACGATTTGTAAGTTTTATTAAATGACTTTCATCATCATCATATCATCCTTTTTATCGTCCCACTGCTGGGGACAGGTCTCCTCTCACGGGGTTAAAAAAATAACATCAATAAATAGACATTAGGCGGCCTTTGAATCTTTTTTTTATGAAAAATTAAATACTGTTATTTACTGCTATTTTTGTCTTAGTGACACACAAATGGTTCCCTTAATATTATATCTACACAGTTTTGTTACAGATTCAATTATAAACATTGCAAACACTTAGCAATTCCTAGGTTATTGCGTAAGTCAAGATTACGTCTAACCGATTTTTTGTATGAATATTTGGTGTCACACCAAATTTGGGGCCCCCGTGGTGTCACTTGTATAAGTTACGACCCAGTGATAATTTAGAGATAAAAATCAGATTATGTGTTCTACCTGGTATTAACCACCAGTGTGTCAAATGTTACTAATATTCATTCGACAGTTCTTGGGTGGAAGAGCAAAAATTCACCCAATATAGAGGAGTACATGAAAAACTTCAGCGTTTATAAAATGAATAGTATCATTATAACTCTTAATACCTTCTTTATTTCCTTCCTTCTCTGTATGAGAGGAGATCTGTGCTCAGCAGTAGGACGACAAAAAGGTTGATGATGATAATGATGATAATACCTTCTAAAATAACATTTCCACAACAAATTCAGTTTTTTTATAATATGTACATACATACCAATATGATTATGGTACACCCACACAAAAAATATATAATGAAACCAAGCTAATGAATATATCACAAATATACATATACAATAACTGCATATTAATTAGAAAGATACTCAATAAAAACATTCACACACAAAATACATTTCACAAAAAAACATCAAAAACACAAAATTGGGCTCAAAAATGCTAATGAAATCCAATTATACTCACCACGCACTAACTATGGCGAAGGTGCAGCATTGTACAACAAATTACCAAAAAAAAAATTAAAAACGCAAAGTCTATGTCAATATTTAAAAAGCATTTAAAATTGCATATATTCAATCAAGCGAGCGCACCTTAGTACATGCCACATCTAGTTGTGCGTGCTCAATGTTGTATTAGCAATCTAACCTACATATTTTTATTTTTTTTATTTTTATTTTTGTATAGTGTCTTACTGTACTGTACGTCTTAAATATTTGTTTAATTTAGTATTTAAAAATTTCTCATGTAAGTGATTAATTTCTTATGGGAAATAAAGATATCTCAAACCTCATACATTCAGCACCTTCCATCTCCGTTTCAAAATCGTGTAAAACTAATGTTGCCTTTTAAATTAACTCCTCGCCAGCCCCAGCCGCATTTTCAATGGAACATTAAGGAAATTGCCCGGGCAATAAGCCCAACAACTATCAATATGCAAAGCGAGTTCTATCGGTGGACGGTCACCTTTTTGATGACGTCAATGTTTTGTTGTATTGTATTACGATTCCTAATGGCATCGATGTATTGTAGCTTTTTTGGGTGAAGGTTTGAGTTGTACGGTGAATTGGACTCGCAGAATAGGTATAGGTACTTAATATATGTAATATTACACAACATCACTCTTGTTAACCCTGATGAGTTAGGTAGAATGTACTTATAGAATTTTGTGAAAAAAGAATGAATTTAAGTATTTGAAGGACTTTTTTAAAGTTACCTATGAGTGGTCCCAGTCGCCGGAAGAAAATTATTTAATTTTTATGGATCCGGCGACTGGGACCGCGACCCGAGTTAATTGCAGTCCCAGTCGCCGGAAGCCTCGTATATCAGCTCCGTAGCTAGTATGATCGAAAAATGTGTTTGTTCAACAACGCAATAAATGTCGTTGGACTAACGAAATAAAGCCCATTGCTACTGATAGTGAGTTACGCAGTAACTGGAACAATTCACCAGCGGCGGACTTTCCGTCTGACAAAAATTTAAGTATCTTCAAGGCTAGAGTGAATAGGCTCTTAATAAACTAACGCGCTTTACTATCAACGATTGCATCACTGCTTACCATATTCAGACGGGATTGCGGTCAACCACTAGTTTATGATTATAAAAAAAATTACCCCGCTCAACAAAATACTGTGACTTCGGACAAACTTATCGTCAACGGCGCTGGTTTTCAGTAATTTTCTCTTTCGAACAACGTCCCGACGCGACGTCCCACTTTCATAGCATCTGGCTAGCCTTGTCCAACTATAGAATGGGCTTCGGGCATCACCAGATTCAGATGAAAACCAGTATTCTACATAGAGCCACTGCCCATATGGCCTGGTACTCCTTGGTGAGACTGACTGTCATTTTCGGGCTTCTGACGACCCATTACAACTGCCAAAGATTATTATTTTATAAATTATGAACTAGCGCTTGACCGCAATCCTGCCTGATGGTAAGCACTGACGCAATCGTTGATGGTATTGCGCACTAGTTTATTAAGGGCCTATTCACTCTAGCCTAGAAGACACTCAAATTTTAGTCCGACGGAAACACCGCCGCTGGCAAATTGTTCTAGTCCCTCGATGTAAGCGATATAAAAGAGGAAGCGAAACGCTTCGTCCGGATCGCACGGAACCTACGAATAACATCAGACACTGCTGAGCTGAAGCTTGCTTAGCATGCTTTCTGAGGCAAGGAAGACTCTTATTATGTAAAGACGGTACTTGATGGTAACTTTTAAATTAACAAAATTATAAAATTAAATACGCGGTCAGTTATTCAGGAAGTGGAAACCAGTTGCTCATTCCATGAACGAAGATCTACATAGAGGAAATCGGCCATGAAACTCGAAGGACGCTCTTTCAAATCAAGATTTTATTACAAATTCTTCGGTAAATTATTATTGCTGCTTTATGCGACAATAATGTAAAAATAAAATAGCAAAGAATTAATTTGAAATATAAAATTAAAAATAAAATATTTGAAGTGTAAGAATTGATATTGCTATGCTCTTTAATTCGTAATATTAATATCTGAATACACTACCAGAGCTCAATATTACAAAGTCAAGAGTATCACAATATCGTTTTTCATCCTTCAAATATTTTTAATCCAATCTTTAGACGTCATTACTAACAGCTGGCCGGAAAAAGCTGTTCAGAGCTATCAACATTACAGTAGAAGCAGAATTTAATAAAACTCCAATATCCAATAATGGTTCAGACCGGTGCCTACAACACGAACGCCTCGATGTTAAAATTCACTGAAAATTTTCTCGATACAAAATCATTTTGCGTTTAAGTGAACAGTTACAATCCTTGGGAATGGGGTACACGAGCGGAATATTAGAAAGGTAAAGCAAAAGTCAAATCTTTTCTAGGAAAATCTACCGTGGTCCCCTTATAGACGAACATTTTTAAGGAACTTAGTAGTTCGTTTTTCAAATAAGATGTTACTAGTACATGGTGATGAGTTAATAAGAGACAGGTCAGCCTTATTTTAAGGGCTTACGACAGTTACAGTTCGATTCCAAAAATAATAAAGGCAGTTGTAACATATATTAAAAATCGTTTTTTTTTTTTTCAAAAATGATACGCAGTACTAATAATAATAGATAATTAGACAATTCATTCTCAGTAAGGAATTCGCTGTTATTATAATAAGATTTATGCGATAACCGTTTCGGAGCAACGAGTGTTTTTAAACAATGCTTTGATTGTTTTAGTTTGTGTATGGAAAACTTATAAATTCCTATTTATTCAAGAATTTAAATCTGTGAAAGACGTGTTTAAAAAATATTGATTTGACAAAGTCTGATGTCTGCATTAGAATGAAACTGGCACTGTGAGTGTTTGACATAAAGTTGATTGATTTATGTAGAGCTTCAGTTTGCAGTTTTATAGTTATTTTATTGTTAATGTATACATACTAAAATACAAAACAAGACAAAATTAAGATCTAAGTACAAAAGTGCTGCTTATTTCCTAAGAAATTTCTTCCAGCAGACCAGCGAGAGGAGAATTAGACAGAAAGGTAGACGATAGTGTGTAAGAATAAGGAGAAAAAAATATGAATGTGATTTGTTCTGCAAAGCTAAACAAGTGGATATTGTATTTAAATAAGGCTGTAACATCATTATACCATGTTTAAGGCAAATAAAGACTTACATTTTGTATGTTATCTTATCTAAAATCTGTACTAATTAATATGAATAAATATATACGGACAAATCACACAGATTGAGCTAGCCCCAAAGTAAGTTCGAGACTTGTGTTATGGGATACTAACTCAACGATACTATATCCATACTAATATTATAAATGCGAAAGTAACTCTGTCTGTCTGTCTGTCTGTCTGTCTGTCTGTTACGCTTTCCCGCTTAAACCTCTCAACCGATTTTGATGAAATTTGGCACAGACAATCTTTAGACCCCGAGAAAGAACATCGGCTACCTTTTATCCCGGAAAAGTTTGATGTTCCCGAGGAAAACCTAAAAAGCGCGATATAACCGAACTCCACGCGGGCGAAGCCGCGGGCGGAAAGCTAGTTTATAATAAATACATATATAGATAAACATCCAAGACCCAGGCCAATCAGGAAAAGATCGTTTTCCATCATGGCCTGGCCGGGGATCGAACCCGGGGCCTCCATGTCGCAGGTAGGCGTGTTGACCGTTGCGCCACGGAGGTCGTCATAAAGGAGGGAGGTCTTATATATAAAGCTGAAGAGGTTGTTTATTTTAACGCTCTAATCTCAGGAATGCGTTGGATAACCCATTAATCCAGGAAAGCTTTAGGCTTTACACAACATCACGCTGCAACCTAAACGAGCGGAGCATAACTAACTTCACGCGGACGAAGTCGCTGGCGGCCGCTTGTATTAAATATACCTAAACATATAATCCAAAAATAATTACATAAGTAGGTATGCTAAACTATTATTAATTATAAGGTCTGATGGGACGGGCATGTACATTAATTGTACAAAAGTCCCTAAAAATAAATAAAGAAAAAAAATACATAAAATAAAATATTTAAATATGTACCTACATAATTAACAAATTTCATAGTACAGAAGAAATGTACCGAATGCCCTTTTAAACGTCGCGTCGTTTGAATATAGAATGTTAGGCGGAAGTGAGTTTCACAATTTTATAGCGTGGACAGAGAAGGAATAGGAATGATCATCATCATCATCTCAGCGTTTATTCCGGTCGCATCCAAAGCTTTTTCAGCTTTGGAGTCTGAGGTCCGCTTTTACCAGTGTAACTGCTGATATGGCTAAACTTCAACATTTTCCGTGAAGCGACTGCCGTCTGACTTCCACAACCCGAAGGCGACATCGAAGCATTGCAACTGACCAATTGTTGGACTTTTTGAGGGCTCCAACAACCTTTTAACGACTGCCACTAGATGTTCGTATGGCAACCGGGACCAACGGCTTAACGTGCTTTCCGAGGTACGACCAGACCAGTGCAAATATATCATATTCATGCATACAAATATTTGCACTGTGCGGGGATTGAACCCGCGACACCTTGCGCAGCGGCCGCATCCGCTACCGCTACGCCACGGAGGCTGTCAAAGAGAAGGAATAGGAACAGTAACTCGTTTTATGAGAATGAGATTTAAGGATGGATCTTAAGTGGGATCTACACGATGCGGCAGTTATTTCTCTAAATCACAGTAAACTTTATAGTCATTAGATATTGGTAATTTAACTTTTTACAAGCCTTTTCTTTTATTTCCTTTTAATTGGAACTAAATGCAGTCCCTGGGAATACAAAAACTTAACCAACTAAATGACAAATTCAGTTTTTTTTTTTAACTAAACATTGTTTTGACGTTTCCACGTATACGGAATGTTATAATACTTCGTGATTATTGTTGAAACAGTGCATTTAAGCTATAAAAAATGTTTTTTGAGACTGATAATAACATATTTTTGTGTCCGCGTTATAAGAAGATTAATAATACTCGTCTACTGTAAGAAGATTAATAATTTATAATAAGCGTAAATTAGAGACTGTAGAAAGTGGACAAAGATTGTTAATAATAAAAGGGGGAAGCTCTTTTAAATTGTTATAATATTATATTAAATTTCTATGTAATCCATACTAATATTATAAATGCGAAAGTATCTCTGTCTGCCTGTCTGTCTGTCTGTCCGGCTATCACGCCAAAACTACTGAACCGATTGTAATGAAATTTGGTACACAGATAGTCTAGAGCCTGAGAAAGGACATAGGCTATAAAACATCCCGTTATGATCAATAGGAGCAGAGCAGGAACAAAAAATGTTGCGAAAACAGGAGCAAACGCGGACGTTCATATTGCTCCCATTATTTTAACAGGCGCTGTTTTATATTAAATGAGCTCTTACGGTTCGAAGCTTACGCGGGTGAAACCACGGGGCACAGCTAGTTGTATATAAATACACACACAGATAACCACTAAATACATCAATAAGCAAGCATATTCAAATATTCCCGCGTTTTCCCCCTTCAATCTCATTGCATGACGGAGTATCCAATCAGCATGAAGGAGTGGAGAAGCAACGGAGCGCAATTTTTTTCCGTTCACCAGCAGTACGACGTGGTTCTCTCTCTTCGTAACCGTGGTTTGTACAACATCAAGTAACAGCAAGTTTATATAGCGCTAGTGTACATTTGGTGGAGGCCTCCATCCACTTCAGCACACCAGGAGTACATCGCCTGAAACCCCAAGTCCAACCTTTTTATTATTTGGAAGTGCTTGCTCGTGGTTTCTCTCCATAACTAACTTGCGGCCTATCTGACAGTCTATATATCGAGGGAATATAAATCAAAACATTCTTTTAAATTAATATTTCTGGAACATAATATTTTAACACTTTCATCTGAAGTTTTTTTTTTTTTGTAATTAGGTGCTTATAATAGTAGTTTATGATACTGATACATAATGAGGGGTATTAAGCACTAGTGTGAGTTTAAAAAAAACTTTTTTACAAAAAAACAACCGACTTCCAAAAACCACTACAAAGTGAAAAATAACTAATTTCGGAAGTCGGTGTCTTTGGTTTTGTATATTCATTTTTGACACCGACTTCCAAATTAGTTATTTTTCACTTTGTAGTGGTTTTTGGAAGTCGGTTGTTTTTTTGTAAAAAAGTTTTTATTTTATACTTTTTAGTTGTTAAAAGTACTATGTATTCAGTTGCATCCGAAAAGGACGTAATTTTATTTATTTTAATTTTTACCCGTATGTATTCCCTCAACTGCCTATGGTCTTCATCATTAAATTTACTGCAGACCATTATTTTAACCTAATGGGTGCAAAGATCTCATCAATTTAAATGAATTAAGTCCTACCACAAAGTAGCTACTGTAAACCGTTGAGGAGTTCCCCAAAACTAGCCTTTGTCTTCATCATCAGAGCTCTTATGACAGTCACAACCCATCTAGGTGTAAAGTTCTTATCAATACAAATTAATCGAGCCCAAACACAAGGTAGCTGCTGTGAATTTTTGAGGAGTTCCTTCGACTGTCTCCCGGCTCCATCATCAGATCTACTCCAGACCTTTATTAAATTGTAGTGCTTTAAAATACTTAATGAAAATCCTAAGAAATGCACTAGTCGCCCCTACAATTTTTGAAAGTTCCCCTTTTTTCTCTGGTCTTCCACCATCAAACCCTGATATCCTTATCATGGGACCACATTGGGAACGTCTTCTTTTTTCCAACAGAAAAAGAATTATTAAAATCGGTTCATAAACGACGAAGTTATGCGCGAACAAACATAAAAAAAAAGAAAAAAAAAGCATATATACGGTCGAATTGAGTAACCTCCTCCTTTTTGAAGTCGGTTAAAAACGAGCGAAACGAGTTTTTTAATAGTATCACACGAATGTGTAAAACCTAATTATGTACAGTTTCATACACTACTTTATCTAATCTCAGTGCGTCTAACGCCAACGCAACACAATTCCATTTATTCAGTTTCATAATTGTAATATGCAAAATGTTAACAATTCTGCACCCTGCATCACAGCGCATGCGCAAAAGCGCGCGCAGCCACAGATAAAAAATGAAATAGTACTGTGTACATTGATATAATATTAAACAGATACGATATTTTGTACGCTTCAAGTTCAATGCGCTAGTGACTTATCTACCTTCATCATCAACCTTTTTTTTTATCATCCCACTGCTGGGCACAGGTCTCCTCTCATACAGAGATGCATTGAGCGTAATCACCACGCTTGCTCAATGCGGGTTGGCGATTTCAGACTTAAAGTCCAGGTTTCCTCAAGATGTTTTCCTTCACCTTCAGTCATAGGTGTCCAAGAAATACTTAGAAAGTACATATAACTTTAGAAAAGTTACATTGGTACTTGCCTGACCTGGAATCGAACCCGAGCACTCATACTTGAGAGGCTGGTGTTTTAACCACTAGGCCACCACGACTTCTATCTACCTTAGTTTAATATTATATCACACCGTAATGAAAAAAATAGTTATTTGTTATACAAGAGTGCAAAGTTGCTTTTTAACCGCGTGTTCAATTTTGATGACCGAGCAAGCAAAGGATTCTAAAATTGAATCACGAGCGCAGCGAGTGATTCAAAATTAAAATCCTGAGCGTTACCGAGGGAATCAAAAGGACACGAGGTGAAAAATCTTTGCACTCGAGTGCAACACGTAACTTTTCATTCCACCTCAGCGAGGAAATGACTAAATACAATAAAAAAATGTTTACAATCACAAGATAGGTACACTTTTATTTCAGTTTAGGTATTAATTACTACATTATGACAGGTAAATATTACAGAATAATCTTTAAATTATAATAAAATAATACTAAAGTATAATTAAGAAAATTTTAAAGTAACGTTGCAACGGTTATTTAAATTGAGTGTAATATTTTTGTTTGGTACTGTAATATTGGTGTTAGTCACTTGTGTACTGTTTTTCGGTAAACTGTCTGTCATACTTAATAGTTGTACCGATTCATCGGATTCCCTTGGCGTGAATGTTGGAGAGAGAGGGAGATGGTTAGGTGTTTCATAACGGCTTATTTTTGATGTAGAAGGGCCAGTCCAAGTTTCCGATTGAGGCTCTTTCAGTGTAATGGCTCCTACGATGCCTTCACATATTTTAGACTTATTTTGGATGGAATCCTCTATGTATCCCTCTACAACTGCATTGGTCTTCCAGCCTCCGTGGCGCTTAAGGGACAGGAGATCAGCTCCGGAATCAGCCAAAAGTGTGGCTGAAGTTCGTTGGAAACAATGACCCGTGTACAACAGGGGTTCTGGAAGTTCAAGAAATGTTGCTATTTCTCGTGGGATACTGCCAATTTTATTAGTACCCATAGGCTATCTAACACACTTTCCATTGCGATACTGTAGAAAAAAACGATTGATTGGAGTGTTAGGCGGCCGTAAGGCTTGATATTTCTCAACAATCGTTACGTATTCCTTGCGAATGACAAAGTTGCGGTCTCTTTTTGTCTTTGTATTAGGTAAATTAATTAATAGTAAGTCATCTGAATGTTTCTCAATGTTTTTGACATTAAGTTGTGTTAGTTCATTAGTTCGACATGCTCCGTTTATTCCAATAATAAGAACAACCTGCAATGTAAAGAGTATTGTAGTAGATAAATGAATAAAATTTATATGAACGCATAATTATGCCTATCAACATTTAATAAGTATACTATTTAATTGAGATTAATATATGTACTTAAGTAGATACTGAATGTGCAACTGACTTACTTTTGCCGCCAAATATACGGAATCGGGTGCTTCGTTAAGAAACTTTTCAATATCAGATACTGTGAAAACCTTCGACTTTTTTGGATGATGACCAAATGAGGCTCTTTTTAAAAATGCTACTAATTTAGAATAGGTATCGATATGTATGTCTATTTTCATCTTTATTGTTGCTTTTAGCATCGAATACGTACTCCATAGAGTGCTTGCTTTCTTGTTCTCGGATAATTCTATAAAATATGCCAGCAAAACGTTTTCTGAGAAAGTTTTGGCTCCTTTTGCTAGTCGCCACGTGTTGAACATATCGTACTGTTTTAAATACTTCTCGCGTGATTGTTGAGGTAGAAAGCTCATTTGCGCATTATTAACAGTTTCAGTCAATTCTGTTGGCGTCAAACAAACTTCCTCGTCGCTAGAATCACTCATTTTAGTTTTTCACTTGTTTTCAAGTTTCTTTTTTTTATTATAAGGTTTAACAATGACGTGAAAAAATGCCGCGTAAAGAACCGCGTACAAAGAAAATTGAAAAAAGAACACCAAGAAGGTTCCGAGTCTGAGTTTTTAACAAATTAAAAAAAAGTTGTATGATATACCTATTCGGCACCATAGAGGTAACAGTAAATAGGTTTAATGTTTTTTTTTTTTTTAATTTATAAACTTAGTGCACACGATGTTCTAAATTCAATTTACTTTATCCTCTAGAGAATAAAAACGGCTTTTCCAGTCAGATATTGAAGATTAAAAATACTCTTTCCGAGATGGTGGGATGAAAAAAATATTATAACATTATTTTGTTAGAGAAATAATGTTATAATTTAATTTTTTAATTTCCTTTCGATATACTATGTGTAAAGTACGTCAATATGAACTCCTTTTTGGTTTTATATTTTTAATTTTTTGATATGAGAGTAGATAAAATTACTTAAAAGCACATAAACATACATTTTTTAAACGTTGCTCCACACTAAGATTTATTCTTGTATCGTGGGTGCGTTTACAAACTCTTAAACTCACATACACAAACAGCCAGCACTGGAACAACTACCTGCAAGTCATGCAAATATTCGTTCTGAGCGGGAATCGAACCCGCGACACAGCAGTCAACTGCTTAGCCACTGCGCCAACCGTGGCGTCAATTTTCCTATCTGTACACTCGTACATCAATTAACTACAAATAAACTGTATCTGAAACTAATATAAATATAAAAGGCCATAAAATTTGTAACGGCTAACAAATAAATCATTAAGAGGAATTGAGTACAGATTCATTAAGAGAAGAACAGCGTATAAATTGTTATCGGACGACGAAATTTATTAGTGGGTTGCTGAGGGCCATTCCTTGAAATCTTCAAGTATCTTTATTAGGCAAGTCAAAGGCAAATCAATTAGCTTTATTAGGCATTAATATGCCTAATAAATCTACTGTCCTGTAATAAGGATGGCGATTAAGTTATGACATAAATTTTATTGAAACCACGTATTCTACATTACCTACGTATTTTAAACATACACTACCGATGGGGCAGTAAGTTTTTAGAGCGGCCACGTACCGGAAGACGCAGCGTAGGGAGGCCCCCAACAACACATTTTTGTCAAATAATTGCGATCCCAACTAGTGGCATACATTTGACAAAAATGTATTCGGCGATAAGGGGGCAGGTCATAGGTGAAGATCGCGGGAAGCCGGTGGATGCGGGCAGCACAAGACCGGTCATCGTGGAAAGCCTTGGGGGAGGCCTTTATTCAGCAGTGGACGTATGGGCTGACGAAGAAGACACTTAAAGTAAATAATAATAATTCAGATTCTAGTCGTGGGGCCGTCTTTTTATTTTTGTAGGTATACAAAAATATTAAACTTAATTTGTGATTGCTACGATAAAGTTTGTATTGTTATATTATACTATCGGCCCTCGCGTGTCCCTAATAATTATAAAAGGACTATTATTTTGTACCAAGTTTTATGAATAACTGCATGTAAAATACTCAAGTACACACACAGCAGATCCACGCAGCAGTACAGCAGCAGCGTAGCAGTATTACGCATTTCCTAAAAATAGTTTGTTCAGAATTGTTTATTGAATGGGTTTATATTATCATTTTTAATATAGGTAATTTTTTATCCCAAAAATAATTAAAGCTGCCATTTGTACAGACTTTTAAAATCGCAGTTTTACAGTAAAACTCTGTATTAAATGATTCAATTTGTATGAATACAAGCAAAACTTTTACTTGTATTTGTATAAATTTAATCATTCAATACAAAAAAAAAACCTTATTCCAAAACGTTATGGTCTACGTTCTCCAAGAATTGGTTTAACTAATTTAATAAGCAAAGACATTAAAATTATATTTACAATAGACAGGACATCAAGAACAAAATCGTAATCCAATACTTCTGGCAAACTGGTCAAAAGTCGCTCAGTCTAGTTTGCGCGTCAAGACATATTTGTGTCCACCAAAAATAAATATTTTCTAAGGAAATATGTTATGTTGCGCTTTGTATTACTGTACATCTTGTTATGGTAAAACGACTGGACCTAACTTCAAAATCTTTTTCTATGAATTATTTATATTTCGTCTGTATTTCAAATTTAAATAAATTCTTAAATTGTTCTAGAAACTTTTCCATTATTGTAATAAGCGCCCTCTATTGTTGAGTAGTTTTACTATTTTCTTGTAGAGATGTAGTAATGTTGTTTATCGATTTAGTTATCGATAATAATTATTAAGTTGAAAACATTTTGTTATATTTTATTGACATTTCAAATATAGCTAAACAAACTTAAAATATTGCTATATTTCTAGTGTATTTATTATTAACTCTATTTAAACAAAATCATGTCATATTAAAAAACAAAATTGAATGAACAATTACTATTCATTTACCTCGGTTTTTGTTATTTTAGGTTTCCGAATAAAATAATGTTGTAGGGGAAAAGTGGATACGATTTGTCCAGATAGACCGTAGAGAAGAAAATTGGCTTCCGTCTGCTTCGTCAAAATTATGCTCAATGCATTTTAAAAGAGAAGACATCTACT
Organism: Sesamia nonagrioides; assembly: GCA_017933935.1. Lineage (NCBI taxonomy): Eukaryota > Metazoa > Arthropoda > Insecta > Lepidoptera > Noctuidae > Sesamia > Sesamia nonagrioides. Next base: position 226,512 of record JADWQK010001358.1, read on the forward strand.
TTGGAAAGACTTGTCGATCAAATTGAAAAAAAAAAAAGAATCGTTACCTTGTATTAGAAATGAAACAGTAAGTTATTAATTTGTCTTTTCCACTTAAACGTAAAAATTGGGATAAAATTTACTGTTAAGTGGATAAGTACATAAATTATATAACTTATTTATAATGAAATATATTCATAAAATATGTAGGTACGTATACAATATGTTAAGAAAACCCTGTCCGACCCGTAAGGATAATAAAGGTTAGGTAAACACATGATCAAATAACATAATATGAAATTTTACATAATCATCATAGTAACAATACTAGTGAATTTTGAAATAATCTTTTTTTTCCCGCGAATTAATTCCAACTTCCCCAAAATTTGGTACTTTTTAAAAAGTGACAAAATTATTTTTGACGGTATAATTCTGAGCAAATAGCGATGCGACCGCGTGCCCTGCCCCCCTTCGCCCGCGCCTGTATGGCCTACCGCACATTTTTTAAGTTACCTCTTTTTGCGAAATAATACTTATTTTTTTAGGGCGGTTTTTTTTAAGTTTTGGCCGGCTTTGTAGGCATTAGTAGAATCAGTTATCGATACCTAACAATACCTTCACGGATCGGACAGGGTTTTCTTTACATATTGTATGTAGTACAAAGATTGCGAGCTACTTTGTGATTTTTAGGATTCCGTACCTAAAAGGTAAAACGAACCCTATTCATGAGACTTCACTGTTCGTCTGTCCGTCTGTCACCAGGCTGTATCTCATAAACCGTAATAGCGAGACAGTTGAAATTTCCAGAGATTTCTGTTGCCGCTGTAACAACAAGTACTAAGAATAAAAATAATAAAATATTGAAGGGTCCCTTAAATATATAAATAAGAAACTTGTAAACTCAAAATTACCTATAATTTTTCTGCTTCTTACAATTTTTTGGTTTTTGTTTCAAGCTATCATAATGCGAAAAAACATCGTCGTAGTAACTTATTTGAATATTATCGATAACTTTATATCGAATTGATACAAACCCTACCACAGATTTTTACATTGCCATTTAAAAATATTTGCAAACAAACGTGTAAAAAGAATAATTTAGCTAAAAATGAAATGCAAACTAAAATTGCAAAACAAAATGCGCTTTATGGCGTAAAAAGTCTATTACACTCAAAAATCGCAATAAACTGATTGTTATAATAATTCGTAATCATAACACATCTAAAATGCCAATAGACGGTGTCACGGAAAATTAATAGTAGCGAATAAAATTCTAAAACAGTTTTTGACGTTTGTACAAGACAAGTTTCACTTAATTTGTTTACTTTTCAATATTTATTTACCCTATTTGAAGTTATTTGAACTATACTAGGGTATTAAATCGGATCTGGCAACATAGACCACACTGGACATCTACCGGGCAATAGCTGAATACATTTTATATAAACTTTTTTCGTTTTTACTATGTGATGTCTCCAATTGTCGATCTAATTTTGCTACATTGTACTAGATGGCGGAACTGAGCCATGGGATCACAGTTTTTCTAAGCGATTTTGACAAATGCCCGCTCTATTTTTCTTAAATCTCTTTGTTAATAAGTAACAATGCATCATCATCATCACAGCTTTAATCCCAGTCGCATCCGAAGCCTTTTCAGCTTTGGAGTCTGGGGTCCGCTTTACCAGTCCAACTGCTGATATGGCTAAACTTCGACATTTTTCGTGAAGCGACTGCCGTCTGACCTCCACAACCCGAAGGTGACATCGAAGCATTGCAGTTAGACCAATTGTTGGACTTTTGAGGGCTCCAACGACCCGTAACGACTGCCACTAGATGTTCGTATGGCAACGGCTTAACGTGCTGTCCGAGGCACGACCAGACCAGTGCAAATATTCATATTCATGCATACAAATACTTGCACTGTGCGGGGATCGAACCCGCGCCAACCTGCGCAGCGGCTGCGTCTGCTACCGATACGCCACGGAGGCTGTCTTAATAAGTAACAATGCATATACACGTTAAATTAAAAATTCAGTGTATGTAATAAGATTATAGCATAATATTGTAATTGGGTTGTTTGAGGATGTGCGTTAATTACATTACATGTTGTATATTTTTATCGAAAAATTCAGCACCTAATCTATTTTTAGTAAAATAAAGTGTGTATATTTTTTTTTATAAGAGATTCATAGAAACTTGTAATAAGTGGTGTAGATTTCAGATTTAATATCTAAACATGATATGTTATGTGAAATGTAATGCCAATAATGTCAAACCAAAAACAAACTGAAGTTAGTTAGGTATTAGTTTTGGTTTTTTCATTTGAAATGGGTTTTCTTACTATAGAGTAAGATATCAGTCCAACACATACTAACATCTGTCTTACCTTACTTATCTTATCTTACTCTATAGTAACAAAACCCGTTTTACAGTGAAATCATAATAGAATCGTATTGTAGTAATCACACTTAACGATTAAAATAAAAATATGTAGTCAAAAGTCATATATTGAAAGTACGTTATTTTTCTCTAATTTTACACATAATTATCCTATCCTACTTTATTTTACCTTCCTACGTGTTCGCAATACAGGGCCTACAACAGCTTGATAAAAAAGAATTCACTTTTGCACACCTTTAAACTGCCAGGGAGGCATTCGCGCTAAATAAAATGGTAGAAGTTAAACTTTTGTTCGTATCTAATCTCATTCGTAAAATCCCATTTCGTATCGCGCTAAAGTTTTAACTTCGATGGAAGTAAAATGAATGTATGAGTGATACATTTCGTCAGATATAATAATTGAAATTAAATAAATTATAAGTAAATCCAATCGTTTAGACATAAGTGTGACAAATGGCACAGAAAAAGTTAGCTTTGTTTCAACTTTTTTATTTGACATCGGTTCCGTTCCAATTGTAATCCAGTTAAATTATACAACAGTGCTATTTAGGATTAACAAAATTATTTTAAAAAATATGTACAAGGCTTATAAATAAACAATTAATTTATTTACAGTTATGGTTAAACCATCTGTTATAAGGCTACCGCGATACGAAACATAACTAAAGTTTTGATTTAGTTGCGATTCAATTCTGTTTTGGTGAAATTATTTTAGTGCGATTGCTCCCCTGTGTACCTTTGCACCAGAAAAAGCACTTACATATGGGTTAAGTAAGTGCTTTTACTTCAAACTTCACCAGCAATTTTCCATCAATGTACCCCAATCCTAAAGTCGCAACGAGATTGCGGAGTACTTTGCATGCAGGTGTTACTGCGACGGAAACGTACCTACTACGTTTTAAAATTGAATTTCGAAGCGAATTTCGTTGCACACATTTTTTGACTATTCATAAGTAGAACACTTTTTCTGCCTATTAAGTTAAAAGACTTTGTGAATAGGAAGGAAGACGGCTGTTGAGCGAGGTGATGCAATGTTAAACTCAATAAAACAACAAACGATACTGCGACAGAGAGAGATTGATCTGGAGGGGGCACGACCAAACTTCCGACACAACAACATTTGGTGCATCGTACCCGGCACACATCCCAACACAAATGCTCAGACCCGTCCTCCGTACGGCTTCACCAGACATCATGCCGGAACACGACGAATCGCTTGGCGACTTTGTCCGGTGGGTGGTAACTTTTGCCGGTAGCCGATATTATGGCCTACCACCGAAAGAACGAACAGAAAAGAGTTTGACATACAATGAAAAATAAAATGGTTATTTTATGTGCAAACATTTAATTTTGGAAGTAATACTATAATTTAAAATGTAATTATGATCTCATGTTGCAGCGAGTAGCGAGTAGTATGGGAAATTATATGTTCCGAGCCCCCCATGGTTAATGTCAAATTTGGTACGAACCTGCGGTCGAATCGACCTTATGGTAAGATATTTTATTCATTTTACTTGAGACATAAAAAATAGTAGCTGTATTTTGATAACTTTTAAATTATCCTTACAAATAATAAAACATTAAGTTAGATGTAGTCTAGATTGTAATTAATTGTTAGGAACCTGGTCAAAAGAAATCAGTAGCCTAGCTTTCCAGAACTATTTTTGTATAAGGTGTTCATCAGTGTGACTGGATGCAGCTGAGTACCTACCGGAATTTTACACAGAATGGCAATCTGAACTTCTTAACTCTGACTTTTATTCTGATAATTACAGCACATAAAATAGACTCCATATATACAAATGTAGCCAAACCAGTGAGTTTTTGTGAACAGACACTTCTGCTATTAACAAAAGCTTAAATTAATAGCTTAACATATCAATGTTAATGTTAACGCGAACTAAACGGAGAGTCTATGTTACCTTTCTCTAAGCTCCATGTAATGTTTAAATAAAGCAAAGTATGTACTTGAAATCCCACCATTTTCTGTTTCTCACTCTTTGTCACGACTCGATCGATATGTATACGTCAAAGGAAAACTTGATATATTCACAAAGATTGACCATTGGATTTCTCCATTGTCTTTCCAAACTACATTTGCATTTTATTACATCATCAATTCACCAGACCCTAATTTGAAACTTTGATATGCCTCGTTCTTGTAACTTTCCTTTTGTTTTAGACGTCTGATTTTCCCTTTTCAAAAGTGATTCCATATGACACATTTTGCAAAAAAACAGACGCAATCCAGTTAAACTTTTTCCTTGTACCAGGACTCGAACTCAATCCATACATTTGAAGTTCACTGAACTTATTACGCGAAATTGAATCATAAGTTTACTCACTGTTACCAAAAATAAAAACCAATCTTTATTTATCGTTTAATCGAACTCTCTCGACGCGTTTTAGCATTCAATAAAACCTTTTTTATAAAACTGATCCCGTCCTTTTGATCGAATATGTATATTACAAAGGTCAAAGTACGGGCACTCATGAGGTAAGTACATGGTTATTGATTGCTTAAGATAATGTGTTAAAATGTAATAACAATACTGACTTTTTTCTTGTTTATCAGCAATCACAAATTGATAAGTCAATTTAAAGAGTATATTTATTATTATGTACATATTTCGCAATATTTCTAATTAAAATAGACGTTTTTTTTATTATAGTTTATTTGTGGACTTGATAGGTTATAATTATTCTATGTGTAGAGGTGTGACAAAATTGACTCTTCCTCAACAGAAGGAACGATTCTGACGAGTGTGGATGGGACTCGACGTGCGTTATGTCTGGCGGGTAACAGCCCAACGGTTGATGTTGGGAAGTTGTGTATAACCTAATTGCTTGGGAAACTCTGCTTGCGGGATGCAGGATTTTGCATAACGTCAGTATGACGCGTTGTTCATATATGGCGTTATAGATAAAGCCACATAAATAATCTAGTTTGTGTAAATACGCAAATTACAATTCAGTCGGAATCATTTTTGCCGTGGTAAAGATAATCCTATTAAGGCTGACTGAATTATTCTAAGGTTCTGGAGGTTCTGGAGTGGCGGCCTGTTACCGGAAGATGCAGCTTAAGGAGGCCTTCAACAAGGTAAGCCGATGATCTGATGAAGGTCGCGGGACGCCGATGGATGCGGGCAGCACAAAATCTGTCATCATGGTAAACCTTGGAGGAGACCGCTGCCCAGCGGTGGACTTTTATATGCTGAAGAAGAAGAATTATTCTAATATTATAAAGGTGAAAGTTTGTAAGTAAGTGTGTGTATCTGTGTATGTTTGTACTTCATATCAAACAGCTAGACGGATTTAGATGAAATTTGGCGCGCAGATAGCTTAACCATAATAAGCCAAGATATTCCCACTGTTGGGACACAGGCCGTCTCGGTGAGAAAGAGTGGGCTGTTATCTACCACGCTGGCCCAGTGCGGGTTGGTAGATAGCTTATAACCCGTATTAACATATGGGATACTTATGATCCCGATGCGGGTAAAACAGCGGGACATAGTTTAGTTAAAATATACAATATGTTAAGAAAACCCTGTCCGGCCCGTGAAGGTATTGTTAGGTATCGATAACTGATTCTACTAATGCCTGCAAAACCTGGATGAACTTAAAAAAATACCCCCTAAAAAATAAATAACTTAAATAAAATAAATAGGTAATTTCATGGCAAGACAGGCACAGGTCATGGCCACAGTTGACCTCATGCTTGTAGGTATAGGTAGTTTATCCACGTTTATCGACTCTTGAAAGAAACGATACTTAGGCAGCTCGTGAAAAGAATTTTTTTTTAATAGGAAGGTCGTCTGACTCTCCGAATGTATCATTTCATTGGATGAGCACAATGACTGTGGCGGAGATGTTCCATATTTCGTTCACTAGGAACGATACAGGCCTGGCACCATCGCACGAGATTAGCACGGACATGCACACAAATAAAAATCAAGTGGTGTCAAATCCGCGCTGGCCACAGTTGGCCCCTACCAATCCACTGCTCGCCGAACTGATAATGGAGGTACTCACGTACAGGTCGGCAAAAATATCGTGAGGCACCGTCTGCTGGAACCACATTGACCGATAAGTACCCACTTCCAAATCGTCTTAACACCTGATCACAACACAGTTAATTGCAGTTACTACCTCCATCAGCATATTATATTACTCTATACGTTAGAAAACGACATGATCATACAATACACGAATAGTCTACACGGAAGCAGTGTTTACGCGCAACTGATAATTTAAAGTAAAAATTATTTTTATTTTATAAAAATAGGTACGTACGCGGCTGGCCTCGCGGCATGCTTTGAGTAGAGATGTGTAAGAAATCAAAATATTAATTTTTTTATCGATTGATACTCGTCTATTTTTGGTATCGATTTAGTATTGTAGTTTCTCATTCTTATTCCCGATTCAACATCGCATGGAATTGTTTAGAACTTTTACAAAACTCAAATTAGCGAGGTACACTGCTGTAAATGAAAATCATGCCAAAGTTTTAATTTCAGTTTCTGTTTCAATACCGATGATATTGACCGATAAAATATTTGTAAAACTTTACTAAAATTGTGTTTCATAAGTCTTTCTCGTTTCCGTTTACTAATACTTATGTTATAATAATGTTATGAGTAATTAATCGATAAACAAACAAAAGTACTTTTACCATTGCCATAACCAGATACAAGTTTCGATTAATAACGATAAAAAAGCGTTATTATGCAAAAAATAGTGCAACTATTTATTTATTTTACGTCGCCGACAAAGCTCAGGCGCGACGCCGCCAAAGAAATAATGAATCTAATAAAATAATGAAAGGAAAGCCGACATTTATACCGCCTAAAATGGTGTTGTCATTTTTAAAAAAATACCTAATTTTGGGGAAGTTAGAGTAAATTCGCGGAAAAAACAGATTGTTTCAAAATTGATTAGTATTGTTATTATGGTGATTATGCAAAATTTCAATTTTATTTGGTCATGTGATTGCCTAACATTTATTACCCTCATGGGTCGGACGGGGTTTTCTTTACATATTGTAGATAATATATTGTATGTTTAAGTATTTATTTATGGATTTCCGTCACTTGGAATAAATAAATATGTAAATATGGTAGCCACACTTTATTGGTATTTACAAACTTTCAATGACAGTCTGAATAAATTCGAAGGATATTGTAAACCATTGCTTTAAATTTTCGAAAAAATTGTCCCCTCAACTACAAAAATATCGCAATGAATGTTATTGAATGCTCAATATGAAAGCCATTGCTTATTATCTATGAAAATGTCATAGTCAAAACTTAGATGTAGGGAGCTGTCACTAGTATCAACTCCTTTATTTTTCTGGCAGGTTTAAGAATCCATGAAATAGTCCATGAGGATTTTTCCTCCCCTCGGGGGCGCGGACTCTCACCGGCTAAAAACCCCACCTATGCGTTCGTCATCTTTCCACACCACGTCCCATCACCTTTCCGGGGGACGGTACCCCCGGCAGGCCTTAACCGACAGCTCTCTCCCCGCGCGAGCAGCCCTCAGCGGCCGCTCTCCTATCCTGAGTGGGGTGTGCGAACGCGTTACAACATGAACTCTGACCATGTGACGGACGTTGGACCCCCCAAAACCTTCGCCCGTCGACCATTATCATGGAGGCAGTTGGTCGGAGTAGTATCAATGACTGGAATCAGTGAAATGGCAACTTACTTCATCTAAGTGTTCAGTTCGTTTCATATTTACGGACCAACCAACATTGTAAGGAATCTAATATATAGTTGATAAACATCACCATACAATCCCGGATATTAATCTCCAACACATCGTCACACAATGTATCAACTTGAAACAACACCTACAGGCTATCAATAACATGTACACACACTGACAAGATGAGAAGTGTGTTGAACATCAAAAGTTGCCTTGCTATGTGCATTCTATAATAACATACGGGTATATTACCACAGACTTGTCGCTCACAATAGTCCTTCATTATTTTTTTTTAAATTAATATTCATACCATTAATTTCATAGCTTCTATTGCAGGCTTTGACCGCCGCGACCGAATCGAGAAATTGCGTAACGAAAATAAAACCTAATACCCTCCACTCCGACTGGCACAGCAGCGGCGCGGTGTTGAAAGCCGTGCATCGGCTAACGTCGTTTCAGTTCGACAAACTTCGGCAGTGTTTATATGACTCTCTTCATAGGTTAACAAACGTCTTTACGTATTGGCAAATTCAATTAATATCAATGAAAAAAAAAATACTGCATAAAAAATTAATTAATTGTAATATTTACATAAGTTCATACAATATGCTATACAATAGCTTTACCGCAGCAGTCCCCAAGTGCCACAAGCTTTTATATTTAATAACAAGTAACATGGTCATTATCTGCTTAGCCTTTTCCAACTACATTGGGGTCAATCAAAATCAAAATTGTTTATTTCAAATTAACCATCACTTGGTACTTTTGAATAGTCAATGTCGGTCAGTCTAAGAAAAGTGAAGCTAAATTGCACGTTCCAAAGCGTAGATCTCTCAGTCGGCTTCTGGTCTTACTGCATCCAACTGAATACCTGTATTTTATGTCATACTTATATCGTATGGGCATACCTACAACTTAATCTACCTTCGGTAATATCCGTAAAGCCTGCCAAAAATCCTTGAATGCAAGCAGTCGGTACTAACGTGCGTTCCGAAGCATGGAGCTCGACCCTCTGTATGTAAAGATGGTCCACAGACCAACCCCTAGTTGACAGTTCGAGAACATTCATTGCTGTATTAACGTTGTTGAGCAGAGATTTTTTCGAACTTATGAAACAATGAAATAGCAATATGCACACATTGAGGGTGCAGATTCTTTTGACAGATTTTGCCTTTACCCAAATATTTTTTTGGTATGAGTTGGGCACGCATCAAGAAATTTAATCCTTACAAATACAATCGCCATTCTGTGAGCTTTAGCAACATACTAGATTCTGCTTAACAGGGTGAATAATCGTTTGAAAAGTTATATTAGCGTTAACGATTTTATTCTGCATGAAAAAGTATGCAGACTAAAAAATCACATCACAGTGTGTGCTTAGCCTAAGAAAACACACATGATATTAAAACGCATTCACCCCAACTTAATGTGAATAACCTTAAAACAGTACAGTCAAGAGCACAACACCTTATGTTAACAACATTGTAATATGCAACTGCGAGTTTTCGTGCAAGAATTAATGCAACGTTGAAACACGACAAATTACATAAACCTATGTGTTCGAAAATGCTTTGCTCATAATAACATTTCATTCAAGAGAGGCGTAAATCACAAAGCCAAGTGTATGCTTATTTTTGTTAGTGACTGCACTTGCAAAAGTGCACTCTCAAGTCCTGAGTCATAACTTACAAGTTAACCCAACCTTATGGTCTCTACCCACCAAAGACAAGCTTCACAATATAAACGAATTTACAGCGTACCTTATTAAATTTCTTATTACTTTCAACAGCAGGTCTCATCTTTATGCAAAATCTTGTTGCCATATGGCCAGATTCTACACTGCAGTGATGAACAGTAAACCCACTCCTTTTGATCGAGCACTTTACCATTTTATGACCAGTGGTGATGAAATTAGATGCACAAACTAATTTGAATACACAACTAAGCCCGAGTTCGAATTCACGATAAACAACTCATAAGAAGGAACTGATACTGTTAACTATTACTGAAACGTGGTCGCTCACAATGGGCCTCATACGAAGGCTCAGAGTCACACAAAAGTAGATGGAAAGAGCTATGTTCGGAGTTTCTCTGCGATATCGAATCAGAAATGAGGAGATCCGCAGAAGAACCAACGTCTCAAATCAAGCAATCAATCAATCAATCAATCGAATCAAGTGGCAGTGGGCGGGGCACATTTCTCGTAGAATCGATGGCCAATGGAGCAGTAAGGTTCTAGAGTGGCAGCCACGTACCGGAAGACGCAGTGTAGGGAGGCCCCCAACAAGGTGGACCGATGACCTGGTGAAGGTTGCGGGAAGTCGATGGATGCGGGCAGTACAAGACCGGTTATCGTGAAAAGCCTTGGGAGAGGCCTTTGTCCATTCAGTGGACCTCTATAGGCTGAAGAAGAAGATACCATTAAGGTAGTACAGCACTCTATACGTAATTTTAATATTTGCGAATTAGAACTTCGCACATTGAAATTAGTTTAAAAGGTTCTTATTCGATAGCTCCATGTGTTTATCAGTTGAACCTTCTGTCCCCATTTGCGTAGTAAGAGGTCACGGATGAGTGCCATACTACTTTTGGAACAAGGAAAATTCCTGGCTGGATCCCACCGCTCTTAAATTACAGATAAAATAGGCCTTGATGACCTAAAACAAGCGTTTGTAATATTGTTATTTCTTTATGAAGGTTTTCTTATATAATGCCGTTAATTTAACTCGTTCGCATATAAATACAACTAATAATATATAAATATAGTCGCCATATTTTCAAACTGTCCTGACCAAACTAATATTAATTATATTATGTCCTTTTCTTAATGAAAAAGATTCACCGAACTTAAATATAATTTAGTTTGTGAAGAAATCAAATCATTTTATTTGCTAACACATGTAAATAGGTACAGGTCTCATATATACACTATGTAAAGAAAACCCTGTCCGATCCGTGAAGGTATTATTAGGTAGCGATAACTGATTCTACTAATGACTACAAAACCGGGCTAAACTTAAAAAAAAAAATCCTCCTAAAAAATAAATATTAATCCGCAAAAAGAGGTAACTTAAAACATGTGCAGTATGCCATACAGGCGCGGGCGGAGAGGGGCAGGGCACGCGGCACGCAGCCGCATCGCTATTCTCTCAGAATTATACCGTCAAAAATAATGTTGTCACTTCTTAAAAATTACCATATTTTGGGGAAGTTGGAATTAATTGGCGGGAAAAAGAGGTTATTTCAAAATTTACTAGTAATGTTACTATGATGATTATGTAAAATTTCATATTTTATTTGGTCATGTGTTTACCTAACCTTTATTATCCTTACGGGTCGGACAGGGTTTTCTTAACATATTGTATAACACAGCGCTGTGTTATGCCAGTAGGCGTACAAAAACATGGTGTTCATCTGACTCATGATAATAAAATTTTAAACGAAGAATATGTTTCAAAATCATGCATAATTATTGTTTCCAATTAAAATGTCAGACCCAAATCATTTTATTTTATTTACATTGAGCCATTATTCAAAACACAACGCCATTGACTAATATTTTTAGTTTGTGTGTGTCATGGATTCTTTAACAGTAATGTTTCTTCTTCTTCAGCCTTAAGAGGTCTACTGCTGGACAGAGGCCTTCCCCAAAGTTTTCCACGATGACCGGTCTTGTACTGCCCGCATTCATCGGCTTCCCGCCACCTTCACCAGGTCATCGGTCCACTTTGTTTGGGGTCTCCCTACGCTGCGTCTTCCGATATTTGGCCTCCACTCCAAAATTTTAACCAGTAATGTTTATGAAGCAAAAATCAACTTAATTTTCTATTTGAATGGTCATTTATCTAACCTGTCTTTTGCATGACTGTATCGACTTTACCAAGCTCAGGATGAAGGGACCAATAGCTGATACTCATCATGGCGTATTCTCTAAATGTACATATTTCAAATTCCGAACAAGCTTGATGAAGCTTCTAACAAAAATTTACATGAAACTATTGCAGTGTGGCCTGACCTCTGCAATCCAATCAGAACGGACGCAAATGAAGTCTTCATAAGTTTTGCATAAATATCTGGGCATTAAGCCTGCTCATTTTACATAAATATCTGGACCATAAGCCTCGCTTATTTTACAATATGAACACAGCTTACTGGATTATCCACATCACTTTGGCAGAGTGACGTCGCGTGATTTAATGTAGCTTTTTAAGGATTACAGCTGTTTATTGGATATATTGAACGATTGTGTTTTTAAATTGCTTTTATTTCCTGCAAAGTGTTGGTGATTCATGTAGGTATTTGCTTTTGTAGGATGTAGTATCAATGGGCCGAAGTGTAAAGAATGATTCAAAAAAATATAGTATTAACTCCGATTCCCTCCTTCCTTGATTCCTTGTTCACAAAGTAAACTAAATTTATGGTCACGTCTCTCTATTTCAATTGAAGAAGAAATAGAACAAGATAAATTTCAGTTTAATCCTGTCAAATTATGAAACTTCATGTAGTTCTCGGTGGTAGGCCATAACATCGGCTGTCGGCAGAAGTTAGCACCCACCAGACAAAGTCTTACCGCCAAGCAATTCGTCGTGTACCGGCATGATGTCTGGTGAAGCCGTACGGGGGACGCGTCTGAGCAGTTGTGTTAAGATGTGTGCCGGGTACGATGCAGCGATGCGCCAAATATTGATGTGTCGGGAGTTTGGCTGTGGAGGGTCTCCAGATCAATCTCCCTCTGGCCCGGCATCGTAGGTCGTGTTGTTGAGATGTTGAGTTTAACATTGCATCACCTCGCTCAACTGCCGTCTTTATTCTTATTCACTCAGTTTTATTGATTGAATGGGCTTTTTTTACTCCTTCGTCTTTTTAGCACGCTTTTCCATCAACGATTGCATCACTGCTTACCATCAGGTGGGATTGCAGTCAAGCAATAGTTTAAATGATAAAAAAAAAGAATAGTTAAGACGTGAATAAACGTGAGTAACTAACAATACGTCAATTTATTTACGTCAGATCTGGACTAATTTTACAAGACTAAACTAATACTAATCTTTTGTTATTTTCTTACTGGAATAGAATCATAGTTTTTTAAATTTAATTTATGAACAAAGGAATTGGTCCTTCTGCTCCTATAGAGGTCCACTGCTGGACAAAGGCCTTCCCCAAGGGTTTCTACGATGACCGGTCTGGTGCTGCCCGCATCCATCGGCTTCCCGCGACCTTCACCAGGTCATCGATCCGCCTTGTTGGGGACCTCCCTACGCTGCGTCTTCCGGTACGCTATAACTGAATGTTCGTAAATTTCGCTTAAATTTATGACTTCCATTTCTTTTGCGATTATTTATTATTGTCATCAACTTTAGCACTTGTTACATGTATATCATGATTTGTTGTTAAGGAAACTTTGAAAAAATACTTCTTGACGTCACATGAATCTTGGCTAATAAACACTACCTACTATTTTTTAAATAATTATAAGTTCCTACAAAAAGAGAATCTGTGTGTTTTTTTACGTGTTAAAGTACACTTTGTGGCGAGAATTAAAACATCTAAAATATTGCGACGACCTAATTAGCTAATTAATATTTTGTTTTTAATACTTGTGGATCCTATGTTATTGGTCTAAATGGATGACTTTTATAACCTTTTGGATTTACATTATGTATACTAATCAATAATCACGGAGTACAATGTTAATCAGTCTTATTAATAATTTAGATTTTTTATAAAGGTTTTGCAGTTTTTTTAGAGTTTCTCTCCCGTTCTTCTCCTTATACAACGTATAACATAAAGGGTATATTATATACAGACCAAGGGCATGACATCTTTACATGATATCAAACGTTATTGGAAGGGTTTTTTAATCCCATCTCTTTATGTTAGGAACTTATGAGAAAATTTACCGCCTGTGATAGGCGGTACCTTACTAGACGCACAGAATTATTGAAGACATTTCTTGTGAATTTGGCAAGTAACATACCGTGCAACGAGTAGTTATTAACGCATTTAGTGTGGTGCCACGTTTGATATGATTTGAATTTATGAAACACAGGAAACCGAAAATTTGATATCAATTTTTTGAGTATTTTATTTTGAGGTGAAACCCTCCCGATATCGTTTGATAGTATGTAATGATGACCCTTTATGTTACACGTTGTAGATCTACGTTTTGGAATAGACAACTTCAATAATTTACTGCCCAAATATTTCATTTTTTTTTTGTCTGTTTAACATAAATAAATGCTTTGAGTATGTAAAGTGGACCACATTAGCTATGGAACTAAAAAGCTGTACCTAGATCGAGATGGGGAGGATCGGATGAACTTTGTCTGCGTGTGGTGTACATGTGGGGTAACTGTAAGACTAGACAAATTACAGGTAAGGTAATCACCTGCAAAGTCAGAGGTGCTGATTAATGAAAAATTCAACAAATTTTTTAGGTTTGCGTACCTTAAGGGTAAAAACAGGACCCGATTTAGATTATTAACTTCTAAGACTTTACTATATGTCATCAGGCTGTATCTCATGAACTGTGATAGCATCAGATCGTATGTTTAGCTCCACCTTAGAAGCAGTAAGTCATATGTATAGGTCATCGGAGCTAAACATACGATCTACTGCTTTACAAGCATATGTAAGGTGCGTTGGGGTAAGAACGGTACATTTAGCTAGCATGGCTTTATCTTTTAATGCTAGCTACATTTAGTTAGTAGCATTAAAATATAGAGCCAAATAAATAGATACCTGAATTGTACGTTCTTACCAAAAGGTCGACCTTATCCCAAATCACTATGTAACTCGACCTTATGCTCGAGCTATACATACGACCTAATGCTTCTGAGGCCAAGATTAATATTAACACTTTTTTGCGGAACCACAATGTGCACGAGTCTTTATAAAAACAAACACTTTGATTTTTTAAGACCACAACCATGAAAATTCTCATTAAAAATCTAAATTGTAACCTAAAAGAAATGTGTGTTGAATATACAGAGTGGAGCTGACAACACGACAATAAATTAAACATCGTGTACCTCAACACATTCTCAGTCTACCCATAAAAATTAAATAAATGTATCCATTACTTTAGTCACAGGAAATTAGTTTTTCATTTTTCACATTTTTTACATGATGTACATGTTGATAAGAAAGCGCTTACAGGTTGATGGCCGCCGTATCCAGCGGTACTAAACTTTAATAATAATGGCGCGAAAAAGCAAATCGATACAGGAACGCGCTGTCGCCCGCTGATCGGAGGTCATTGAACCGATATTTTAAAGGATGTTCTATTCCGTTTGCAATTTTATGCGATTTAGTTTGTTTGAAATTTTCGTTTTTTTATTTTTGATGCTAGGTTTTTTTCTATGGTTTAGGATTATTCCTACGAACCAGCATGGTCTGTGTTTTCATTTATTGTCTTATTGTCAGCACCACTCTGTATATTTTTCAATTTAAAGTATATTGTTCCACTGCTAGAAAAATATTTTCCCCATATTGTTCTAGTTTCCTTTGTTCAATGTCATTTTTGTACAATCGGTTAGGAAAACATACATATAAATTTGAACCCATATACTTGAAAAGTACATTTCATTCATATAACTCCTCACTCGCTCATTTCCCGATGGAACCTCGTCCTTATAATCAAATTAATGTTACGGACAAATAAATCAGCAAATTGGTATATTCATTTTCTGTAATTACGCATGTCAAAACAGGATTTCTTGTCATCCTTTTATACAGTGTTTTTTGTTGATATCCAAATCAAATTATTTATTTCAAATAAACCAGTTACAGGTACTTTTGAATTGTCAGAAGGTCGGTCACTCAATAAGATGAAGCTAGTCGTCCATTCCAAAGAGTAGGTACCTATGGAGAAGAACGGGCAAGAAACTCCATGGACACTCTTTTAAATTTTCAAGTTATTGTTACAAATATTTGATTACATCATTCTTGTTGAAATCAACCGTGTGAGAACGATGCAGAAATATATTGTACGCTGAGAGCGTCCATTATGGAAAACACGCAAAAATCAATTCAGAAATTAAAATACGCCGTGGCAGCTAAGAGATGACCAGTCCCCTCTGACGGCGTCCGTTCACGAACATGACGTATGGATCAGCAACATTCAGCTCAACCATATTGAAGGGAACCTAATAACCCCACCATCAGCGAGACATTTGAGTGAGCATGACATACTCTCAACAGCCACAGCACAATCAAGTTAATAAAAAAGACTAACCCAACAAATAAATGCCTTACAGCACATTCGTACATTGTGCTCACACGTGTGCCGTGCAATTATACAGTACTAAGAAAGTTATACGAAAAAATATTTCGATGATATTTCATCAATTTCCTACCCATCTCTTAATTTATTCGTGGTCGGCCCAATATGACTTTTTCTTCCATACTTTTTTATTAGACGTAATCCCCTTAGTCACCCCTTTCTTAACCATATCAACATCCCCACATTCCATCCATCATATCTTTCCCCTAACTATAAAATAAGAAAATGAAAAATCTAAAAAAAACATATGATGCACATAACATATCTATTACTATAAAAACTACCAACGAAAATTGTTTTGAACGAGATCTAGTAAGTAGTTTTTTTTAATACCTCGTAAATCGTAAACCGCTTATTACCGCATAATCTTTCATACAAATAACTTAATTCCTTTAATTTCATAAATCAATGGTACGGAACCCTTTGTGCGTGAGTCCGACACGCACTTGGCCGGTTTTAAACTATGGAAGAGTGGGAAATATAGTTGAGGATCAACCGTAATCAGTCTAGGTACAATGTTGGGAATAATATACAAAGTGCTATTTCAATGATTCTGCATACAATTCTACTTTCAGTAAGAGAAAATGGGCCCTACATCACCACGCGAGCTATGTAAAGGTTGATAGATATCACAAATGTCTTCATATTTTTTGGTTCTAGGATATTTTCTCATGATGGTTTCATTTAGAAATCTGGGAGAAGTGGTCAAATAATTTACACAATCTCTGCTACTTAAGTGACAGTAGGCCGGACACATTGCCCGTAGCAACGATGCCCGACGGGGCCGAAGGGTTCTCGAGTGGCGACCACGTACCGGAAGACGCGGGAAACCGCTGGATACGTGAGGCTCAGGACTGGTAGTCGTGGAGATCCTTGGGGTAGGCCTATGTCCAGCAGTGGACGTTTTCCGGTTGAAATGATGATGATGATGAAGCGCCACTCCGGGTTCGAACCTATGCCGTACGAACTTATGCCGCGACTTTTAGCACAAAACTACCTATGCTCTCGCAGTTATATAGAATCCTTAAAATTCAGCTAACAAAAAGCAGCCAAGTGAAAGTCGTTCTCATACTAATACCATTTACGCAAATTGCAACATTTATAGTCAAAATTCCCCCTTACTAATAAATAGGGGTGAAGTTATAGCAACCAACGTTTAGTCCAATTTATTCCCTTATTTGTTTTCTTCGCCGATCATATTTACCCAGGAACTTGTCTCCAAATATCTTTTTATTCCGCTAATATCTTTTAGGCGGGCGCCATTCAGTAGAATCTGTTATTGTTATTAAATGTTGGGAATTGTTTTTAATATTATTTTTTTGGCAAGGTGCAGGATACATTTATCGTAGAACAGATTGTGAAGGCGTAGCCTTCCAGAAGGTGGACCGAAGACCTTGTGAAGGCTACAGGAACCGGTTAAATGTGAGAAGCACAGTTTGAGATGGTGCTTGAGGTGCTGCAATAATGATGATGATAAGAATTTTTTGTAGGGAGGTATGTATATTACCTCTGCGGGTTAAAGTCGTAAGTATGAAAACCTTCTTCATCAATATATCTCCAAGTATTGCCAGACGTCGGCAAGATCAATTGTTCACGTGTGGAGTTATAGAAATATAGATACTACTATAAAGTGATTGTTTCGGGTTAAAAGTAGGTATACTCTCTACAGTGACGACATGTGGGTTTTCACTAACCATTTTAAGTCATTCTTTCTATGTTCAGAAAACCGAAAAAAATATCAAACCTAGAAGTAGAAAAAAAACTGCGGCAACCATTTTTTTAAATTACACTTTGTGCAAATACTTTACCAGTTGAAGAGGGATTAAATAAAAACACAAATAACGTAGTTCCATCACTTAATTGATGTTCGAAAACTTTGTTCAAGGCGAGGAAAAATATATTTATTTAATAATCATTCATCATTTAATATATTTTTTTTTATATATATTATAAACTAGCGCTTGACCGCAATCCTGCCTGATGGTAAGCAGTGACGCAATCGTTGATGGTAAAGCGCACTAGTTTATTAAGAGCCTATTCACTCTAGCCTTGAAGACACTCAAATTGTAGTCCGACGGAAACACCGCCGCTGGCAAATTATTCCAGTCCCTCGATGTACGCGGTATAAAGGAGGAGGCGAAACGCTTCGTCCGGATCGTAGAGGTGTTAACAACGTAAGGGTGGAAACCAGCCGTACGACGGGTCGTCCGCTGGTGGAACGGAGATGGGGGAATTAAATCATGCAATTCCATCGCACACTCCCCGAAATGCATCCTATAGAACACCGAAAGGCTGGCTACTCTACGCCTGTGCTCTAGGCTTTGGAGACCAACTCGAGTTAGATCAGGGTCACCAATCAGCCTCTTTGCACGTCTCTCCACTGAATCCAAAGTGGCCAGGTGACACTTGGCAGCACCAGCCCAAATGTGGATGCAGTACTCCACACACGAACGGATCTGTGCTTTGTATAACATTAGAAGCTGCCCAGGTGTGAAGTACTGCCGGACCTTTGCGATAACGCCAAGTTTCCTGGCAGCCACCTTAGCCTTGGACTCAATGAACTGCCCAAAGTTAAGGTCCGAGGAAATCTCAACTCCCAAAAGCTGAAGGCGGTCGGAACACTCCAAGGACACATTCCGAAAAGTAGGAGCCAAGGTGAACGGGCTCCTTTTGGCGGTGAAAAGACACGCCTGTGTTTTGGCGGCATTGAATGCTACAAGATTGGCATTGCCCCATTCGGAAACTGCCTGCAGCGCAACACTCGTTCGCTCAACCATGGCCTCTCTTTCGGACCGGATTGATTCCCTACTAGCCCTAGCACCCGGCAGGTATCTCTCTACAACTGTGCCGTCATCTGCATACCCATAGATACCAGGCATCAGCAGATCGTTAATATGCAGCAGGAACAGAGTTGCAGAGAGAACAGACCCCTGAGGAACACCGCCATTAGTTGACATGAGCTCAGAAGAGCATCCATCGACAACAACTCGGAGGGACCGTTCAGTCAGGAAGTCTTTTACCCAGCCAGTCAGGCTAGGGGAAATGCCGTACGCTGGAAGCTTACTCAAAAGGCCAGCGTGCCATACCCGGTCGAAGGCCTTCGAGACATCAAGGGAGACAGCAATCGCTTCCCCATTCTTCTCGAGGGCCTCGCCCCACAAGTGAGTGGCATACACTAGTAGGTCCCCAGTTGACCGATTGCGGCAAAACCCGTACTGTCGGTCACTGAGGAGATCGTTACCTTCCAGGTATGCCAAGAGGCGCGAGTTCAATACGCGCTCCATAATTTTGCAAAGTATGGAGGTGATCGAAATCGGCCGATAGTTGGCAGGATCGGCACGACTACCCTTCTTGGGCATGCCGCTGCACGTAAGCAAGCTTCCAGGATTTGGGCACAATACCAGTCCTGAATGAGAGGCGATACAAGCGCGTCAATACAGGAGACAACTCGGGCGCACAAGCTTTAAGAACAATCGCTGGTATACCATCCGGACCACTAGCCTTATTCACGTCCAGACGACACAGTACTCTCAGAACCTCCTTGTTCCTAATGCGAACCTCAGGCATTGAGGCTCCGCAATGAGGTAAATTAGGTAGAGTAGCACTGCCAGTATCAAGACGCGAACTATGGGCAAAGAGAGAAGCAAAGAGACCTGCTTTCTCTCTCGCCGTATGAGCCAGTGTTCCATCAGGCCTAACCAGCGGAGGCAGTGAGGGCCGCCAGAAGTTCGCCTCAAACGATTTGGCAAGGGACCAAAAAGATCTGCTACCGGATGGCTGCGCAGATAACTTGTTGCCAATATGGGTGATGCGGTCGAAGCGAGCCTTCTTGAGCACCTTCTTGTAGGACTTGGCAGCACGGTTAAAGGCTCTCATCTTTGAGATTAGATCCGGAGCTCCGCGGTCACGAGCGTCAACCCAGGCGAGAAATGCCGTGTGCTTACGCTGTTCAGCTTGGACACAATCGGCATTGAACCATGGGCGAGCCGAGCCACCGACGGGCACGTCATTGAATGGGATAAAATACTCCATAGCTTGACGCACCACATCGGTTATAGTGTCCGCACAGCTCGACGGATTGTCAGAAGAGAAGCAGACCTGCTGCCAAGGATAAGACGCAAAGAAGTGGCGCATCTCATCCCAATCCGCTGACCTGTATCGCCACAATCGCCGTTCACCACGAGAGTCGTGTTCTGGTGGGGAGAAGGACGACACAGACTTCACCAGACAGTGGTCTGAAGTTCTTAACGGTGAGGAAACTGATACAACACATCTATCCGGATCAGTGGTCAGCAGAAGGTCCAAACAGTTGGCAGTATGGCCATGCACATCAGGCACCCTAGTCGCTTGCTCTACCAGCTGGGAAAGGCCCATAGAAAGCGCGAAGTTTCGCGCTTCTCTCCCAGCGTGGTCGGTCCTCTGGTATGGAAAGAGCCAGTCCTGGTGGCAGGCGTTGAAGTCCCCCAGAGCGACGAACTGAGCGTCAGGGTGCCGATGTAGCGCATTGTCAGCAGCCTCACTGAGATGGTCAAATAACCGAGTTGTCTCCTGATCACCGCTGTGCGATCGGTAGACACAGGTGTAGACAATTTTGTCCACACCGGTGTCAACCAACAGCCATAAGGACGAAAAATGAGGGTCCTCGAGGTGACGGAGACGCCGGCAACAGATGTCATTGCGAACATACACACAGACCCCGGCACGCTGCAGGAAATGATGCTCCAAAGAGTATCCCGGGTAGCCGAGGTATGCCGCATCAGGCAGACATCTGATCTGGGTCTCTGTCAAGAAAAGTAGATGCGGCTTCTCAGTCTCAAGGTGTTAGTGAACTGCTAAGAGATTGGAGTGCAGACCTCTAATATTACAGAAGTACACTTTGAAAGAGAGGACGTGCGCCCGCTGTGCACACCTACTTTTCTTATTTGTACGTTTCATTTAAATTTTAAATTGAGTGAATAGGAAGGAAGACGGCGTTGAGCGAGGTGAAGCAATGTTAAACCCAACAACACTACCAACGATGCCGCGCCAGAGGGAGATTGATCTGGAGACTGCGGGGATGCACGAACCCCTCCAGGGATCGCCATCGGGTCCTCTCGTCCGGTCGCCAACCGGCACGATGGGGCCACCCTGGGATTTTTCGCAGTTGGCGGGGCAGCCTTTCGTGTGTGGCTGGCACATTACTTGGGCCCCCAACCACCTGCGGTCGGCCAGCGGAGCACCGTGCTCCGGATCCCGCTACCCTCCAGGACCAACCACCCGACACAACAACATTTGGCGCATCGTACCCGGCACACATCGCAACACAACTGCTCAGACCCGAAATAATCCATTTTAATATGTAAGTATTGTATAAATGTTGATAATATACACCGCTTAATTTGTCTTTTGCACTACTTCACTAAAAGCAGTGCTTAAGACACTATATTATAGAATACTAAACCCGTTAATAACTAAATCCCACGAGATAGTACAAAGCTTTCTAACTACATAAAGTAATTATAAAACATGTACATTACTAACAGCTCTGCTAACCCCTGGGAATAGTAGCGAGACATATTGCGTACATATATTAATGAAAATGTAAGTAGAATGGGAAAATTGTGCTAAGATAAAAACTTCAGCGGGATATATAGTGAAATTAGAAAATATGGTGACTTTACTCGGAATGACATTATGTTCAAGCCTTTTCTTGAAACCAACTGCATATAAAAATGAACCGGAGTAAAAAGAAACCTTGAAGAAAGTTAGATTTGTCTTATGTGGAACTATTTGCGTTGGTATTTATCTTTTTATTTATTTGTTTATTAAATGAGGCACTCCATCGACATATTTACAACAAGATATCGGTTTGAAACCGAGTGGTTTCAAGCCGATATGTTTCGATTCCGTAAAAATATCCAGATGAAAATTCTATATGTAAATATTGGTAATAAACCACTAGACTCGTGCCGCCAACCAATTCGTCGTGTTTCGAAATAATGTCTAGTGAAACCGTGGCGGGGGACAGGTTTGAGTAGTTGTGTTGCGATGTGTGCCGAGTATGACGTGCCAAATGGTGTCGGGAGAGACTCTGGCGCAGCATCGCTGGTCGTGCTGGGTTAAACATTACATCACCTCGCTCAACTGCTGTCTTCCTTCCAATTCATTCAGATTTTTTGAATAAATAGTCTCTAAAACTTACGCGCTTTACCATCAAAGATTGCATCACTCATCATCTTTCGGTGGGATTGCAGTCAAGCACCAGTTTATAAAAAAAAGGCTACCAAATTTCATCCGAATCCATTATATAAGTAGTTTTTCCGTGAGAGAGTAACAAGCTTACATCTTTATAAACTTTTACGTTTATAAATCATAATACTAGCGACGCGCCCCGGCTTCGTACCGGTGCAATAGCTACAGAAAAATTTTGAACGTTATGTAACTGTAACGTTCTGTAACTGGGAGCACGGTGGTCACCGCTCTCGCCACCTCGGCCGGTCGGAACCGCCGCAAACGCTACGGTTCGCAATTTTCAAATCTGTAATATCTTTGAAAACGTTTATTTAAATCATATGCTGCAAAGGGTCATATACAACTATTTTAAATCAACAATGTATTTAAGGTATTTAAATAGATAAGGAGTAATGCTGTATTGGTTAAAATCGTTTCGAAAAATTGCCAAAAGTAAATGACAAAAAATGTTACTCTGGGATATCCATAAGAGATAGACAAATACCATCGCCGAGTTTTCTGTAGACCTTTTCAATGTGTATCTTAGTACGTTATTTTGATAAATCTCGTAGGGTTCAGCCTGCGTTTGCAATCTACGCAGAAAAAATGTAATTACATAGGACATCACATTAGAAACCTCAAAAATAGCAGTATTTTTACACTATTTAATGGATGTAATTACACACATAAACGTCCCTTTTCAATCACTTTATGTATTAGAAAAAACCGCATCAAAATACGTTGCGTACTTTTAAAGATTTAAGCATACATAAGGATATAGGGACAGAGAAAGCGACATTGTTTTATAATATGTACCTATTATATATGTAGTAGGATATGTAGTAGACTCATGAAATGGCTCAGGTAGGCTTAAGTTTCAAAGAGGCTAATCTAAGATTACGATCAATATTATGATTGAGTGTGTTCAAGCTATGATTGATTACGGTTTTACCTACGACGAGTTACGAAATTGCTCAGCCCGGGTAACTAGTCAGTTTTGGACTCGAATTGAAGCAAGTTGGAGTAATATCATGATATTGATAGTAATCTGTCAATAACTAAATCGAAATCTATACTAATATATAAAGCTGAAGAGTTTGTTTGTTTGAACGCACTAATCTCAGGAACTACTGGTCCGATGTGAAAAAATCTTTTGTGACAGAGCTCTTTGATGACAGCCTCTGTGGCGTAGCGGAAGCGAACGCGGCCGCTGCGCAAGGAGGCGCGGATTTGTTCACCGCGCAGTCCAAATGTTTGTAGGCATGAATATGAATATTTGCACTGGTCTAGTCGTGCCTCGGAAAGCACGTTAAGCCGTTGTTCCATAACATAATTACCGGCAAATGAATTAAGACTATAATCAGAATGAGTTGGTTATTATGGTTAATTATGGCATGTGCATGTTACGTAGCTACTAGTTGATTCATGAATAAATTATATAATTTCTGTAATTAGGTTTCCATTAATATAAAGTGCGTATGTTTGTATAAATTATATAATTCCTGTAATTAGGTTTGTAGAAATACTTTTACAAAACAATTATATGTTTTAAAACAAGATTAGCTTTGAGATTTATACATATAAATAGTAATAAAACAATATTTACTACCACTTGTGTTCTGTGTTTGGAACTTCAGTTTTGCGATTATAATTGGCCCCGATTCCCTGGTTCACAAACTTAATTAAATTTAAGTTCATTTAATCTTTAAATTCCTTTTAAATTTCAGATAAAATGTCAGTTTAGATCTGTCAAATTAATCCGCTTCTGACGTAACTTGGCGTATTTAGTCGGCATGTTTATAATCGTGTCTAAACTGTCTATGGAGTGAGGTTTTGGCGGGAATGTCTAAGATGAGTGTCACGCTCATTTTTCATTGGACTTTTAAAATTATTTATAGTGTCGTTTACTAAATAAAAACGCGTGATTTATGTAGTAAAAAGTGCATTCAGTGAATAATTCAAAAAGAACAGTGAAATATTGTAGCATAGTGGCCTCATCATGTCTTTACGCTAAACCGCTCCTTATCGTCCAAACGCGTAAAACGAAAGGAGTTAGTTTAGGTTAAGTTATGCTAGGATAAGTTAGGATAAATTAGGATAAGTTAGGATAGATATTTAATGAAGAAAAAAAATTACTGAAGACTTGGCTGTATGGCGTACTATGCCTTTGCCTTTTCCATTCGCCCGAACGAACGGAAAGAAATGAACCAAAAAAAAAATGTCTATGGAGTATTAAGTGAGTAGTAGTATGGAGTAATTTGACAGGATTAAACTAAAATGTTATCTTCCATTCTTTTCTTAAGATAAAAATGATGAAGAAAAAAATGTACTTAACTTTAAATTAGTTTAGTTTGTCAACAAGAGAATTCTCGGCATTATCTATTTTATTATAACAAACATTCATAGCTTATTTTCTGGGAAAACATTAGTTATCGTCCACCGCATTGCGACATATGACAAAAGTTTTAGCCAATTAGTTAAGATATAGGTCAAAAGTATTTCGAATCATATAATAACGCTGCCCGTCAAAAGAAAATATTGGTCATAGGCAATTTAATCTATGGGGACACATGATATATGGGCTCAATGACTTAGTTTTCTTTGGTTCATCCAATTATCCCTTTTCCACTGGGTAGTCTCTCTCTGTTACAAAATTTAATTAACAACATAAACAAAAACGAAGTGTTCCTTATTTTCAGACATTTTACAAACAAACAAACAAACAAGAACAAGTTATCATTCCAGCCGCTAGATTAATAATTAATTTTTAAACAAGAATAACTTGTGAACTGTAAGTTCCTTACTATCAACTTTGACTTCCAACTACCTTATTTCCATTTACTTGCACACTTTACTTGCATATTTTCTTTTGAATTGAACCTGTAGGTACTTTTGTTTTCACGTTGATAATTCATAAATTACTTTTGCAATTTTCTGATATTTATCTTTCGTTACGCATATCAATAGGTTTATTTGATTGCTAATAACCGAATATTTGGGTATGGGCCAATTAATAATGTAGTCTGTATTTTATTGGCCCCGCCGCCATGTTTGTTTTCAAAATTAAAGTTTTAACTTAATATGCATATTTATGCTCAAGCTTCGATAACCTCCGCGTTTTGATCTTGAATTTTATTAATCTTTATATATATAATTCTGCTGTATGTGTGTATGTCATTGAACTCCTCCTAAACGGCTTGACCGATTTTAATGAATTTTTCTGTATGTGTTTGAGTGGCGACCTGGATGGTTTAGATTCACAAATCAGCCCGGCAGATGGCGCTGATCGCTTGAAGAAGCATGTGATCTCGGAAACGGCCCTAACGATTTCGCTGAAATTTAATATGTGGGGGTTTTCGGGGACGATAAATTGATCTAGCTCAGTTTTATGTCTGGGGAAGCGCATATTTTCGAGTTTTCTCTTTCGCAATATTTCACGCATAATATGGGCGCTAATTTCGCGCGGCTTGACATAGCGGCTGTGGCGTAGGCGATAGTGGTATGGTCTACTCGCGATGGCTGGTGTTCCTCGGTTCAAACCCGGGCAATCGCAAGTTCTTTTTTTGGTTTAGACAAGTTTATAGATTTTATTTTTTTATTTTTGTAGTTATTTAAAAAGAAAATTGTACATAAGAACTAAAAGGGGAATAAAGAAAAAAATATTTTCATTTTTTTATTTAACTAAAATTGTACTTATGAACTAAAAGAGAAAAAAATAAATAGAAATAAATAAATATTTAAGATTTTTTATTTAACTTTAAGAGACTGAAACAAGAGCTCTAGGGGTAGAGAGAGGTATGATATCTTTGTTACAAATGTAGATGACAATGCTTTCCATGGGTATATACCTAAATCGGAACAAATCGAACCAGCCCTTTAGGAGGACCTAAAGGGCTGGTCCGATTTGAATGAAGTCTATATATATATAAATGAAAGTAGTGATAGTTACTCTATTTATAACTCAAGAACCGCTTAACCAGTATGGCTCAAAATTGGTAGGGAGATAGATAAGAACTGGGAGAAGGACATTGGATACTTTTTATCCCGTTCCCGTTGTTCCCGTCGTTCCCGTGTGACGTGACATAGAATAACAAAACAACTCAGTCAAAATATAAGTTAGCGGTTCATTTGTTAAAATGGTACAAACACACTGCTGCACTACTCAGCATATTAAAAAAAATCTTACCGATTGAATGTTGATGCATTCATTTAAAGCAAGGAATATAAATACTCTCTGCCGGTTTAATTTTTTTAATAAAAACCCCAAAGCAAACTTCAACTTCAACATTTCTAATATTGTATTGCTGTGCCATTTACCACTTCACTACATACTATAAAACAAAATTACTTTCTCTTTCCCTATGTCCCTTTGTATGATTAAATCTTTAAAACTACGAAACAGATTTTGATGAGGTTTCTTTTAATAGATAGAGTAATTAAAAAGAAACGTTTATATGTATAATAACATCCATTAAATTGTGTCCATATCCAATCCATAAAATCGCAGTACAGCGGACAGAGCTCCGGCGGGATCTCATGGCGACATGGAAAGTGTGATTGTCGCAATCCAGCACAGAGCACGCCACAATAGCGGCGGTAAGTCCTCTCTTTGAGGAGTAGCTAGAGAGGCGCCACGGCGTCCTCACCTTCCGACTGACGTAGGTCCTCACCGGACACGGCTGTTTCGGGAGGTTCCTGTTCCGTATAAGGCGGGAGGAAACGCCAGGGTGACCACTGTGTGCATCGCTCTGAGGACACGGTGGAGCATATGGTGGAGGTCTGCCCGGCTTGGGTAGAGCACAGCCGTGTCCTCATGGCGGCGATCGGCGGCGATCTCTTGCGTCCGACCCTGGTCCGGGCCATAGTCCGGAGCAAGAGTGCACGATGGCAAGCTTTCACCTCCTTCTGTGTAGCAGTGATGCTGGCAAAGGAGGAGGCGTAGCGCGTGAGGGAGCGGAAATCCCACTACTCTCACGCCTCAAACCGCCGCAGCAAGCGCCCTGGTCGGGTGGCAACATCGGACTCCCGACCACCGTAGGCGCGGGCTTGCGGGCGGCGAGCGATAGGCAGCTCGCCTCCTGGTAAGAACCAGGCCCGAGTTGACGGCGCGTTGTGTTTCACACGCGCCTCAAAGAGATGTCAGCACACCTTGACGGGGTCCACGAGGACTGGTCCACAGGGTTCCGGGTTGGTTAAAAAAGAAACCATGGCACTGGCCGTTGCACAGGCAAGTGAAGGAACACGGGTGGGTTTTAGTCTAGGTAAAAGTCTGACACGCCCTTCCGCTGCGCCCAGAGCGGGAGAGGTCATTTGATGATTTCCCATCCAAAACAAAAAAAAAAAGAACTGAAGAAGAGCAAGAAATTGCACTTGAAGAGCGCAGCCTTAGTATGGCTCGACTTCGTGCTTCTCACTCACCAGAGCAAAGGTAGGCAGCCCATGAAACGGCTCAGTTGGCAATGCGAAATCGTCGAGCAAACCTCAGAGATCAAGTGCTAGATAATAATTTACGAAGCGCAAGAATAAATTCATCAAATACTGATTTGAATCGGGCAGCGTTTCTATACGAATATAATATAGCGCAATGACGTTCGCATGAGGCCAATGGATGTTGTTTCCGAGTATTGTAGCACATTAAAGATTTCCGAAGAACTGCCAGGATTGTGCTCCCAAATAAAGAATCATTGAATAATAATATTTATTTATTTAAAATTATCCTAATTTAAAAATTAGTCATGTGATATTGCCTTTAAGGCGGAACGAAGTTCGCCGGGTCAGCTAGTAATTTATAAAAATAAAACAATAACCTCGAAAGTTCCAACCAATTTTAATCACGGTGGCCAATCTCAACGAAGATTTGTCAGGTCAGTCGAGATATTATAATAAAAAGTAAAACAAACTAAAACCCAACTACGACAAAAAACTACGCTGAAAAAGTATAAAACAAGATTTTCAGAATACTGAACTGAACAAAGTTGCTAATATAGTTGCAAGTAAATGGACACAGTAGACTCTACCAAGATGCCTTCGTTATACATTGACAATAATGTCATACAATACTATTCTGAAGTATGCAATATTCACTATGTAGAGATGAATTTTCGTGTTTGGAAAACCGCAGTCACACGTTATCAAAGTCCTACGGTAGGTAGGTATATGTAAGGTAGGTGTGAGGGATCAGACCCAGAACCAACGGCTTCATATGCTTTGAAATCATACCAATACCTCTTGTGTTCAAACGCTATGACAGCCTTCCTTTTTCCCTCGTGTTGGAAAATCTACACACCTACGCCGGGGATTCCGAAAACGATCACTGCTTCCGCAACCCCCGATTGGTGCCAGCTTGCCACTGTAGGCCTCCTCGGCTCAGGGGGGGAGTGACGTGTTTGGACTCCCCCCGCGACGTATAAGAGTGGCGCACGTGGCACACTTTGCGCCATCATCTCGGATCCTGATATTTTTGTTTGGAGGGCGACAGAAGGAAGAGGGCATTATCTGCCCCCTGCCGACGCCCGGTGCGCCCGGATGAGTGGACGAGATCTCCCTGTCCCTTTTCGCAGTTTCCTGCGAGATAACTGCAGAAGGAAACTACTGCACCCCAGATTCTACGCTGCCGACCATCGTTTCAATTACGGTCGGCAGCTCAGGTTACTGGCTAATTCAGAGATGAGGGCAGGCGCGGCTCCTCCTAAGCACACTCTACCAGCGTATGCTGCCCCGTGTCCTCCCGGCAGTCGACGCAGTGATGACACCTTGCGTCCGGCTACCTGGTAGACCTAGGCGACATAGGTACTTTCCGAAGCATCCATGCTCCGAGAGCACCTGTGTCACCCAACAAGTCAGGGAGCCTTGCCTTTTCCCGAGCCAGTTCACCAGTACCGGCTGGATCGCCTCTATGGGGGTGAGGTCGGCGGTAAGGCGTGAAAACCTGTCCTGCCTTCCACCATCAGGACCTCTCGGAGCTCCTCAAACTGGCACTGGAACGATCATTTGCTTCGTGCCTGCGACTCTTCACGTCACTGTACTTGTGACGCGAGGAAGCTCGGGCACCTTTGCCTCCCGGATCCAGGGCGGGAATCCATGACAGGCTCTACCTTTTAACAGTTACTCCATAGTTTTTTATTTATTTTATTTTCGGAAGCCTACATTTTTCTTTCATACAATAATTAATTAGGTACTTATGTATATATGCTTTCCGATTTAGGGTATAATTTTACTAATTTTATTCAGCTAGAATAAGTCTAGAAATACTCTAATAATATTTTATAATAACTATCGGAGACTAGATAAATATATTTGTGTAATAAATTGACATCTGACAGATTTTATATGAAAGAACTGTCAACAACACAAAATTGTTACTCGAATAAATAACTACTGTATATATTGAAGTGTATATTAATAACCCAACACCCAGAAAAACAAAAGCTGCCTCTATCTCACCAATAATCACAAACAAGTCTCGCAAAACGTGACACGAATATTTCTTATAAAACTAGTATCCAATACTTTCCCCCATCAACAGTTAATCTGTAGACTCGCTCCCCGATAACGCAGTAACTTAGTTACAGGGAGGCACCCCTAAAGTGATTACCGAAACCAAATAACAGGGCTCCACGAACCTAACGAGTCCGGATATACTCGAGGACTGAATTGATTTAATTTACCTTGAGTCTTGAGTGTTTGCAGTGGTTTCAAAGTCAAGTCATTCTATATGAAGAAGATGAGGTGGTTCCAATAAAACTTTTTGCAGAGTTCGTTAAGGGAACGATTTAGTTCTCAAAAATATACACATATTTACAGCAATATTTTATTATGATATATATTATGAGATAAATATTAATAAACTGGCACTTTAGTTCATATAATTTGCTTTTTACAATGCACAAATATGTGAGCTGTCACGCCCTTTATGCGAGGGTCTTTTATTTAGGTATGTAATAGGTTTTTACTTTTTACATTTCCATTTTAATGATATTTAATTTTTTGTTTTGCTTTTTTGGTATTTTTGCGTGGCTAGCTGGCATATTTATATATATATTTAGATTTCTTTAGATTATATTTAGATATATATATATATATATTTATTTTTGATCTCTTGTACTACTGTACCTACATAGTATTGTATAAACTATTGTGTTTTTTTCTAAATGAACAGACAGCTGTGCTGCTGGGGAGTTTCTTCCGCCACTTCTTCCCAGCCAAAGCACTTAGGTAGTGTCGATGGGTGGGCATTTTGGGGGACTGTCTTATGTAATATTGACTTTCAAAAAGTGCTGATTCTCGGCCTAGTTTGAATAAATGACTTTTGATTTTGATTTTAAGCGCATCAAAGAAGTTAGTAATAACAGCTGTACAGGTCTATAGATCAGGTTAAGCCACGTTGCCCCGATCGGTACTTGGATGGGCAACCGACTAAGACCTTGACCAGTGGTTCCTAACTTTTCAATATCACTACCCCTGTGAACAAGTATGGGAATTGATTTTAACCATGGGCGTACCTAGGGCGGGCAGCTGCCCTCTCTGGAAATCTCGGGGAACACGTATGAACTAGCCCTCCGATAGGCCCGTCTTGCAACCTCTGGGCCAGAAGCTGGGTACGCCCATGATTTTACCCCTAGCTAATTTAAAATAATGAAAACACGTTTAGGTAACTAGTAAAGTAATAGATCAATGTCGGAGTTAATTAATGTGAAGGTTGCTTTGCATTCTCAGCTTAGACAATATTTGGTTCGGTTTCACTCAACACGCATCTCACAATTAATCTATTATTTTTTTTTTTGTTTGTGGATATTTTAATACTACTTCTTGCCATCCCGTGTTACCCACTTAGAATCTCCATTTACCCCTGCGGGGGTAATTACCCCAGGTTAGGAACCACTGACCTAGACTAATTCGTGTCTCTGAAAGTATAACGTACTTTCAGAGAGACAGAGAGCTAGTACAACAACCAGTCTCGCCGAGAGTTAAAGTATTTCCCACTAAGTGGGCTGTGGAAGTCATACAGACTCCACATAAAATATTGCTATTTAGCTGCATTGAGTTTTGAAAATTCGATTCCATTAGTAGTTAGGAAAAATCAGGTGATAATCAAATAAGTAAAACTAACCATACTGCCTACTTACTTACTGCTTGTAATATACTCAATATGAAAATCTGCTCCAAAATTAATAATAACTTCATAACCTCGTCGAGATTTAGGGAATAAGTTTCATTTATACTGTAAAAAATGTAGTATGGCAGGCATGAAATTACAGCTCTGATGTATAACTATGACTTGCTGATATATGTGTTTTTATTTTCAAGTGCAGCTTGCTATAGTACTGATAAACAATGAATGAAAAGAAAAAATGAAAAATATGGTCGTTTTTCAAAAACGTGTGTATAAAAAGTTGCTGATTTTTCGTACGTATTGTAATATCTAAAGTAATTAATCACATGTGTTCTTCACACATATTTGGTTGTCTAAGCCACTGATTTACTTTATTAATTTTGATTTCACTAACGAATGTTTATTCTAATATTTTAAGGTATTGAATATTTCAACTATGTATGAAATACCCAATTTACTCAGACGCCTACAGTTTATTAATTTTGAGCACACGTTTTGTTTCTAAAGTGGTGGGTAACATTAGAAGGCTTAATTTTCGTATAAGCTAATTTACATTTTCAACCAATTGAAATGAAAATAATTAGAATAACATAAGATGTTTGAAATTTGTAACCGAATTTTCCAACGCCAGATAATTTTATGCGACAAATAATTTTGAATTTATCATCATCAAACGTTTATCGTCCCACTGCTGGGTATAGGTCTTCTCTCATACAGAGAAGGATTGAGCGTAGGTAATCCCCACGCTGGCTCAATGCCGGTTGACGATTTCAGACTTAGAGTCCAGGTTTCTTGAAGATGTTTTCTTTCACCTTTTAATTAATCATTGGTGTCCAAGGTATACTTAGAAAGTACATATAACTTAGAAAAGCTACGTGGGTACTTACCGAACCTGGAATCGAACCCGCAAACTCATACTTGGGAGGCTAGTGTTTTAACCACGAAATTTTGAATTTATTCGTCCGTATACTTAAAATCTATTGGACGTCAATTATATGTCTCGATTAATAAATCAACCCTAATTAGATCAATAAAAACAAACAATATTAACTTAATTATTAAGAAAACTTAAAACCTGACTGAAAAAATTCAAATGGTAAAGACCTATTCTGAAAAAGTAAAAGGTATTATTAAACCGTAACTGAAAAGCGACTTTTTTATTCGTTTTTGATTTTTATCTCGTGTCTTGCAGGCTTGTGTACAGCGTACATGCCGCTTTAGGGACAGAAAATCGAATAAGATCAAACCCCATAAAGAGTCACCTCTCTGAGATATTAATGTTCAAAGTTGATCACATGACTCAATTACAAAGTTTGAACGTTAGCTATTCATTGCACATCAGTAATTGTTAGTGATATCACTTTTGCTCATGAGTAGCTGCCGTTTTGGGAAAAAGATAATGGGGCAACAGTAAGTAGCCCAGACTCCATTTAAAATCTTCAAACAACGTTTTGTTTATGTGAAACCTGAATATAGTTTGTTCAGTATAAGCAACTGAAGCGATACCAATAATTTTTACACCATGTTATATTTTTCCCAAATGCATATAGAAATTGTTGCAGTCTGGTCACTGAGCGCACAAATTCAGTTTACGGTAGATCGTAGTACTGCGCATGACCGCTCAATAGCTGACGCCTCAGGGCAGCGCACCGGTCGCCCACCAGAGCGGAGCGTTGGCCATATTTTTGTTGGGACAGCCAAGTAGGATAACACAGCCTCCGTGGCGAAGCGGTAGCGTACGCGGCCGCTGCGCAAGGTGGCGCGGGTTCGATCCCCGCACAGTGCAAGTATTTGTATGCATGAATATGAATATTTGTACTGGTCTGTTCATGCCTCGGAAAGCACATTAAGCCGTTGGTCCCGGTTGCCCTTCGAACATCTAGTGGCAGTCGTTACGGGTTGTTGGAGCCCTCAAATGTCCAACAATTGGTCTAACTGCAATGCTTTGATGTCGCCTTCGGGTTGTGGAGGTCAGACGGCAGTCGCTTCATGGAAAATGTCGAAGTTTAGCCATATCAGCAGTTGGACTGGTAAAGCGAACCCCAGACTCCAAAGCTGAAAAGACTTCGGATGCGACTGGGATTAACACTGGGACGATGATGAGCCAAGTAGGATAACAGGCTCATAACTATCTGGTTTTTCATAATATGTTTTTAAAATTTTGTACATAGATTCTTTACTTAAAAATACTGGACACGTATTTCGGGTTTCGCCTAAACAAAAAATATTTGTTGTATACAGAGTAGTGCTAACAATACGACAATAAATTAAACATCGTGTATCTCAACACATTCTCAATCTACCCATAAAAAAATCATATAAATATATCCATTAGTTTAGGCACAGGAAAACATTTTTCATTTTTCACGTTTTCTACATAATGTACATGTTGATAAGGAAGTGCTTACAGGTTAATGACCGCTGCAATAATAATAACGGCGCCAAAAAACAAGTCGATACAGGACCGCGCTGTCGCCCGCTAATCGGAGGTCATTGAACCAATATTTTAAAGGATGTTCTATTCCGTTTGCAGTTTTATGCCATTTAGTTTGTTTGAAATTTTCATTTTTTTATTTTTGATGCTAGATTTTTTTCTATGGTTTAGGATTATTCCTTTGAACCAGCATAGTTCGTGTTTTCATTTAATGTCGTATT
Organism: Sesamia nonagrioides; assembly: GCA_017933935.1. Classification (NCBI taxonomy): domain Eukaryota; kingdom Metazoa; phylum Arthropoda; class Insecta; order Lepidoptera; family Noctuidae; genus Sesamia; species Sesamia nonagrioides. The sequence continues at coordinate 260,858 of JADWQK010001358.1, forward strand.
GTCAGCACCACTCTGGACATTGTTATAGAGTTGAATGTGGTAGACTGTTACTGTACTATACGAACTGTTTCTGTGCCACAAGAAACTTTCGGGACCTGAATGACAATGGCAGGGGGCATTGTTAGTAGACAAACATGAAATTGTATTGACAATACAAGATGGCTGAATTGAAATGCCTATACAATGGCTTTTCGTACAACGACATGTCTGCTTATACTGAAAATCGCGTAAGCAATTTAACCCTCACATTTAACATCTGTCAAAGTTAATTTAGATACATATGTATAAAAACGCAGTGATAGGACGAATTTTTAGGGATTTTTTATAAGCTCTTTAGGGTTCTGTAGCCAAATGGCAAAAAACGACGGCCTTACAGATTCGTCGTGTCTGTCTGTCCGTCTGTCCATCCGTATGTCACAGCCATTTTATTCCGAAACTATAAGAGCTATCTATACTGGTGAAACTTGGTAGGTAGATGTATTCTGTGAACCACTTTAAGATTTTTATGCAAAAATAATAATAAATATTGGGGGCTCCCCATACTTAGAACTGAAACTCAATTTTTTTTTATCACACTGATACCTGTGGGGTATCTATGGATAGGTCTTCAAAAATGATATCGAAGTTTCTAAAATATTTTTTTTCTAAACTAGTTTGCGTGATAGACGCTACCAAAGAGGAAAAAAGTTGCACCCCGCCCCCTCTAACTTCTAAAATAAGAAGATGAAAAATCTAAAAAAAAACATATGACGTACATTACTACAAAAACTAACAACGAAAATTGTTTTGAACGAGATCTAGTAAATAGTGTTTTTTTAATATCTCGTAAATCGTAAACCGCTTATTACCGCGTAATCTTGCATACAAATAACTTAAATCCTTTAATTTCTTAAATCAATGGTACGGAACCCCTTGTGCGTGAGTCCGACATGCACTTGGCCGTTTTTTTTTTTTTACCTATTAAGGTACTAAGTTCTCAATAATTTTAAGTTGGCGGTAAATTGTCTATAGTATCAATAACCAACAAAGGTTAATACTAAATACCTTGTTTGGTATCATTTTCAGTTAACAAAATTTTAAATGTATATGGAAACCGTACTTGCTGTCCAGGTATGTGCAGTTGTGTTGTGCGCTCGGTAACAACATTTCAACAATTTTTAAATGTATTTGGAAAAAATATAACATGATGTAAAAATTATTACAATCGATTCAGTTGCTTATTCTGAAAAAGCTTTATTCAGGTTTCGTAGAATAGGTTAAACAAAAAATAACGTTGTATAATCATCTGAGAAAATTATGAACTGTCTAGCGAAAAAACAAAAAAAGAAAAGACTGACGTTGTAGTCTTAGTAATATGGTTCCACCTTTGGCCACGCATCAACAGGTTCTTGTACAATCATGTATGTTTATATACAAGCCAAATCACATTCGCAGGTATACGCGCATTAAAACCACTTCAAATATAAGACTTATAAATCTTATCCTGGTAACACATTTAGAACATCCATCACAATGATGTATAACCGCAGCAGTTAGATCGAGCGATTCCCCTGAAGAAAGAAAGAATGAAAGAAAATACATTTATTTAGTACAGACTAAATATACCAGATATATACATCTGATAGTAAGATATGCACAAATAGAAAGTCTAAATATTTTAAGAAAAGAAAAGAAAAACTACGCCATACTCTTTCTTTCTATCAGAAAAATGTCCCGGCGGTTGCACCAAAACGGTCCAGTTCAGCAAAAATGCCAGACAACTAGTGCCTAACTGCCGGTCTTTAGTAGTTACATCATGTGGGGCTAGCCGGAATGAAGAAACATGGCGGTGTTGTATTTTTGCTTGAGTAATAGAACCATTGATCGACCTTGTGCAGGATTTGGTGATTGGTTTTGTATAAACGTTATGGAAGTTAGTTAGGTAAGCTAAGGGTGGCTCCCGCACAACAAACATGCCACTCGCACTTCCCCGATTTTTAATGATGATGAGGAAGATGATGATGATTTTCCCGACAGATTTCAGCCATGACGATTGCTTTTCTAAACTCCTAGTCAGCTCGTCGATCATGTGCGCGAAGGTATAGGCTATACTTGGTGTTTGGAACAGGTTGGCAAAAACTAAAACAACAGCTTGAGACCATAATTTATGTTCCAAAGTCGTTGAAATTTTCCTCAGGAAAATTTATAAATTTTCTGACTGTTCTTACACTTGATTTGTGATGTATTCTAAATAATAATAGTTGATAAGTAATAACAAAATTATGCCCTATACACCTAATTTTATTGAAAAATACGATAAAATGTTAACTCGTAATTGTAACTTGCATAACAAGATTATCACTACCGGAGGTTATTCACCTCACAGCTAATTTCGTGCGCTCACAAAGAAAATGATCACGTTGCGTTTCACGGAAAATCTTTTATTCATATACTACTTACTTACTAAATCACTCTGAATTCATATTTTTCGTTTTTGCCAAGCTATCCCACACATGCAGTATAGCCATTATAGCCAATCTTCGCTGAGAATGCTCATGCGCACTGAGGGCAGGTAAACATTCCGTTCACGTAATGACACACACGTGATGAAACTGAATGGCTGCGGATTATTTCTATATACTCGACTTCTAAAGTTGTGATGTTAAGTAGTCTATAGCGTCAAGTTTTTTTTATTAATTACTAGCTTTCCGCCCGCGGCTTCGCCCGCGTGGAGTTCGGTTATATCGGGCTTTTTAGATTTCCCTCGGGAACATCAAATTTTTTCGGGATAAAAGGTAGCCTATGTTCTTTCTCAGGGTCTAAAGATAGGAGAGAAAGAGAACGAACTCTTCAACTTTATCTATACGTACTAACATTGTAAAGCTCAACCCACAGTTGTAATGAACTATCCCTGGATCTACAGCACTGATATTAAACATTATTTTACCAAATGAGACCACGATATTTGTTAGTGTTTAGGTTAAATATCCTAAAAATGATAAGACTTGTTGGCAATGGTTACCGCTCAACTATGTGTGCACAAGTTAGATAGTGATTGGTAAAGATATTTTTATTTATTTGGATAAATAGTTTTTTTTTTAAATAATTACCTAACTAGTATAAAATAAACTAGTGCTTCACTGCAATCCCGCCTGATGGTAAGCAGTGATGCAATCGTTGATGGTAAAGCGCACTAGTTTATTAAGCCTATTCGTGTGCGCCTATTGTGTGTATGTTCGCAATGACATCTGTTGCCGGGGTCTCCGTCACCTCGAAGACCCTCTTTTTTCGTCCTTATGGCTGTTGGTTGACACTGGTGTGGACAAAATTGTCTACACCTGTGTCTACCGATCGCACAGCGGTGATCAGGAGACAACTCGGTTATTCGACCACCTCAGTGAGGCTGCTGACAATGCGCTACATCGGCACCCTGACGCTCAGTTCGTCGCTCTGGGGGACTTCAACGCCTGCCACCAGGACTGGCTCTTCCCATACCAGAGGACCGACCACGCTGGGAGAGAAGCGCAAAACTTCGCGCTATCTATGGGCCTTTCCCAGCTGGTAGAGCAAGCGACTAGGGTGCCTGATGTAGTTGGCCACACTGCCAACTGTTTGGACCTTCTGCTGACCACTGATCCGGACAGATGTGTTGTAACAGTTTCCTCACCGTTGGGAACTTCAGACCACTGTCTGGTGAAGTCTGTGTCGTTCTTCTCCCCACCAGATCACGACTCTCGTGGTGAACGGCGATTGTGGCGATACAGGTCAGCGGATTGGGATGAGATGCGCCACTTCTTTGCGTCTTATCCTTGGCAGCAGCTCTGCTTCTCTTCTGACAATCCGTCGAGCTGTGCGGACGCTATAACCGATGTGGTGCGTCAAGCTATGGAGTATTTTATCCCATTCAATGACGTGCCCGTCGGTGGCTCGGCTCGCCCATGGTTCAATGCCGATTGTGTAAAAGCTGAACAGCGTAAGCACACGGCATTTCTCGCCTGGGTTGACGCTCGTGACCACGGAGCTCCGGATCTAAGCTCAAAGAAGAGAGCCTTTAACCGTGCTGCCAAGTCCTACAAGAAAGCGCTCAAGAAGTCTCGCTTCGCTGGGTAAAAGACTTCCTGACTGAACGGTCCCTCCGAGTTGTTGTCGATGGATGCTCCTCTGAGCCCATGTCAACTAATGCCGGTGTTCCTCAGGGGTCTGTTCTCTCTGCAACTCTGTTCCTGCTGCATATTAACGATCTGCTGATGCCCGGTATCTATGGGTATGCAGATGACAGCACAATTTTATTGTAGAGAGATACCTGCCGGGTGCTCGGGCTAGTAGGGAATCAATCCGGTCCGAAAGAGAGGCCATGGTTGAGCGAACGAGTGTTGCACTGCAGGCAGTCTCCGAATGGGGCAATGCCAATCTTGTAGCATTCAATGCCGCCAAAACTCAGGCGTGTCTTTTCACCGCCAAAAGGAGCCCGTTCACCTTGGCTCCTACTTTTCGGAATGTGTCCTTGGAGTGTTCCGACTACCTTCAGCTTTTGGGAGTTGAGTTTTCCTCGGACCTTAACTTTGGGCGGTTCATTGAGTCCAAGGCTAAGGTGGCTGCCAGGAAACTTAGCGTTATCGCAAAGGTCCGGCAGTACTTCACACCTGGGCAGCTTCTAATGTTATACAAAGCACAGGTCCGTTCGTGTGTGGAGTACTGCAGCCACATTTGGGCTGGTGCTGCCAAGTGTCACCTGGCCACTTTGGATTCAGTGGAGAGACGTGCAAAGAGGCTGATTGGTGACCCTGATCTAACTCGAGTCGGTCTCCAAAGCCTAGAGCACAGGCGTAGAGTAGCCAGCCTTTCGGTGTTCTATAGGATGCATTTCGGGGAGTGTGCGATGGAATTGCATGATTTAATTCCCCCATCTCCGTTCCACCAGCGGACGACCCGTCGTACGGCTGGTTTCCACCCTTACGTTGTTAACACCACTACGATCCGGACGAAGCGTTTCGCCTCCTCCTTTATACCGCGTACATCGAGGGACTGGAATAGTTTGCCAGCGGCGGTGTTTCCGTCGGACTACAATTTGAGTGTCTTCAAGGCTAGAGTGAATAGGCTCTTAATAAACTAGTGCGCTTTACCATCAACGATTGCGTCACTGCTTACCATCAGGCGGGATTGCGGTCAAGAGCTAGTTTATATTATATACAACGTGTAACATAAAGGGTATATACATAGCAAAGGCATGGCATCTTTACATGATATTAAATGATATTGGAAGGGTTTTTTAATCCTATCTCTTTATGTTAGGAAGTTATGAGGAAAAACACCACCTGTGATAGGCTACTAACATACTAGTCGCACAGAGATATTGAAGACATTTATCGGATTTTGGCAAGTAACGTGACAGGTAACGAGTAGTTATTAACGTATGTAGTGTGCTGCCACGTTTGTTATGATTTTATTGTAAGAAACACACGAAACCGAAAATTTGGTACCAATTTTTTGAGTATTTTATTTTGAGTTGAAACCCTTCCGATATCGTTTCATATCATCTAAAGATGCCATGCCCTTGGTATGTATATACCCTTTTTGTTACACGTTGTATATATATGCCTAAAAAAAAAAATCACTTAAAAAACTAAGGAATAGGAAGGATGACGGCAGTTGAGCGAGGTGATGCAATGTTAAACCCAAGACCAACACGACCAAACAATGCTGCGCTAGAGGGAGATTGATCTGGAGACTCTCCACGACCAAACTCCCGACACAACAACATTTGGCGCATCGTACCCGCCACACATCGCAACACAACTGCTCAGACCCGTCCTCCGTACGGCTTCACCAGACATCATGCCGGAACACGACGAATCGCTTGGCGGCAAGACTTTGTCTGGTGGGTGGTAACTTCTGCCGGCAGCCGATGTTGTGGCCTACCACCGAGAAAGATATAGATAGATATAGACGAATAAATAGTTTATGACACGGAAATGATGCAGAAAATCATACTTAGTATACAATCAACAATTTATATTGTTCATTAGTATGTTTACGACTTATCCTAAGTAACTTCTCTATTATTATAAATTGTGGCATATTCAATTAACCGAGTTCAGAGGCCTTGCTTCTAATGGCTTCTGATTCCAACTAACTCTATTCCCGTGAGCCTATCATAAGAGATGTTACATACATTTTAGGTACTTACCTAACCACTCAAGGTTGGTAGCTAAGTACTTAAAATATTTGGAATAGAAAGGCGAAATATTCAAAGTCGTAACTACTTACTTAAATACTTGGAAATATCTAGAGAACTTACTAAGTTATGATTAACTAAAAGATAGCATCGGTCACGTTCATGTAGACAATAGCTAACCGACGATTGTTCATAATATTATAGATTATAGACAGAGGTTAGATGGCAACGACACTGGCTGGAATGTATAGAACTGGAATTCGGGCAAATGTTTATTTTGTACATGAATAACTAAGAAACACCGCCGATGGGGCAGTAAGGTTCTGGAGTAGCGGCCACGTACTGGAAGACGCAGCGTAGGGAAGCCCCCAACAAGGTGGACCGATGATCTGGTGAAGGTTGCGGGAAGCCGATGGATGCGGGCAGCACAAGACCAGTCGGCGTGGAAAGCCTTGGGAGAGGCCTTTGTCCAGCAGTAGACATCTATAGGCTGAAGAAGCAGAAGACACATACACACACAATCTTTCGCCTTTATAATATTTTAGGGTGACTTTGTACACATAGTAAAATATATACAGATACGAAATATTAGTACATAACTCATGATCTTGTGCGTGTGTATGTGCGTGCGTTTGTGCCTGTGTGTGTGCATGCGTGCCTGCGAATTCATATCAGTGCTTATGTGTGTGGGTGGTTGCAATTAGTACTTACAAAGGCACAAATTGAAAATCAAAATTTCGTGGGCTAACCTAGGATTATTTCCAATATCTAGACGTTATTAAGACCTTAAAAAAATATATGACTTAACACTGCAGCTGCATATTCTTAGTAGTTATGGCAGTTTCCATACATTGCTGGTCCAAAAAAAAAAAATTGTGCGGCCAGACCTACAAATAAAACCTTTAATTGTTGAAAGATACAATTACAACATAAGACGAACACAATAATTCAGACTTACGTCACTAGATATGCCAGACTTTGAGGACTTAAGACTTTTTATATTATTTTTTTCTTAACTAAATAAGTACTCAGAATATGCAGCTATAGGGTTAAGTCATATATTTTTTAAAGGTCTTAATATGGTCTAGAGGTTGGGAATAATTCTAGGTCTGGCTGCGCAATTTTATTTTTTGGAGTTTTCATACATTGATAAAGTGCCTGATGTCCTTTATTACTTTCTTCCCTTTTTCACGATTTTGACAACAATTTCCACAGCATTGAAACTTCACTATGATTGAAACTACCTGTCATATAGACAAATAGACGTCGCCGTCTTATGGCATGCAACTGGCATTCAACTTCATGATGATAAAGTAATATAGAAAATGATTAATGAATATACAGCCCATTTATAACAAAACTCTTGCGTCAGTGGTTAAAACAGAAAGCCAATTTTCGTTATGAAGACGCTTTCAATCGGTTAAAAATATCTCTAAAATTCCTATATTTTAACAAGTAGATTTTCGACATCGGTAGGTACCATTGCCATAAACAAAAATATAGTAAGTGATTGATATTTGCTTGACACCGAGATGACACTGGGGCTAAATTTCGAAAGTTTTAAATCACTTACAGAATTTCTCCTTCAAAATATTTCCCTCTTTAATCGAAACTATTTTTGCAATTAACAGTAAAAACTTTTTTTAGAATGCTTCACACATAAAAAAGCTTGGCACAAATAAATTTCAATTTCGAACTGTTTGTGAAAATAAATTCTATTCATTTTTAAATATGATGTTGACGCTTAAAGTAGACCTCGTTGCAGGTATTGCGTTGCAACGTTGCGGTTACGCACCAATTAAAATTTTTGACACACTAAAAAAGGGTTTATGTTCCATTCATCGTACCATCTAAAGATGCATTGAAGGTCAAGAAGTGGTCGCCCCCGCTCTGTTATAACTCCAGCACAGTTAAGGCGCGAATTCAAAAAATTCCCAAACGTAAACAAAAACTGTTGGCCCTTCAGATGGAGATTAAGCGGTAACGGTGAAAAGTGTATTAAAGGAAGAGCTTCGGGCCGCGGTCATTTTGAATAAAGGTTAGTATCATAAGAATCTATGTTTTGGTATATTAATGATTACATAATGAATAAACTTGTGTCAATTACTTTATATTAAACACTAGCGACCCGCCCCGGCTTCCACATGGACAAATGATCCTACCTAAGCCTTCCACAAGAAACAGTCGCCCTTCAATAAAAATAATGTCTACTGTGCCGCCCATCAGCCAATATATGACTCTGCAAGATACATCGACCTTATTGTCCATGGATAGCCAGTTCCACCACCTTCAAACAAAATGAAAGCCTACCGGGGTAGCAAGTTTGTTCGAAATAATGGTACCCCGCTCCGGCCCACTCCGCGGCTTAGGCAGAGAAACACTCAAGTAGCAGTCGGCCGGCAGGGACGCGAGCGGCACGCGGATTTTTTCTGATGTTTAGTTTTGAATAAATCGTGATATCTCCTGAATGAAACAACCAATTCCAATAATTCAAAAAGAGATCTGCTGCTACTAAAATTACCTTTGATATGTCGTAATTTATTTGAATAAGGATAAACAATGAGGAATAAATAGTGGGCTCTGATTTCGACTGGCATTTTAATTAACTTTTCAAACGTAAAAAGGTAGTCATAATGAAGAAACTATAATAGGTAGACATATTGTGTCGTAGACTTTTTAAAGGTCTACAATACTGCTAATACTATCTCCTAGGGATCAGCCAGCGTTTGCAATGTAAGCTCAAAAAATGGGTTTATTTCGCGACATGTGTTCTATATTATGCATGTTATATACATACATATTTGTATATATGTATGTTGTTCAAGAGGAAGGTTTATGTAAACCTTCCTCTTGAAACACTCTATCTATTAAAAAAAACCCTATTAAAATCCGTTGCGTAGTTTTAAAGATTGAATCATACAAAGCGACATAGGGAAAGCAAAAGGGACTTTGTTTTATAATATGTAGTGATGTGACAGAATTTATGATCAGCATACTAATTGCGTAACACTCTATTCCTATCAATTGGAATCACTTTGAAGTATATTGCTAATCCATTGCTACATAAGTTGGAAAAATTTGTTTGCCCAACAACGTAAACTACGCAATGAATGTTGTTTAACAGTCAAAATCAAACCCATCGCTACTGATGGTTTGTTACGCAATTACCCTGATGACGACCTAGTCAATTCATAAATTCTGCCATATTTGATCTGACTTCTGATTTGTGACAAATTCTACCTAGTATTTCTCAAAAATCACAAGTCTCCATCTAGCTTCTGATATTTAGCTCCCCAGGTTTATAAGCGAACGTTCAATGTTGGCAAGCGACTACAGTTCCGGGATTAGCAAGACCCGGTTATTAGGGATTTTGGAACACCCGGTATTTTCATAATACTTTGAATTTGCTTTTTTTTATCGTTAGGGCTTCTGCCTGGAAATGAAGTAAAGTTTAGTGTTTCTAATTTTGCTGTTACAAAACAGAGAAGATATTTTGGCATATTTTCTAGTTGACAAATAGTAGTCGTGGTGGCCTAGTGGTTAAAACACCAGCCTCTCAAGTATGAGTGCGCGGGTTCGATTCCAGGTCAGGCAAGTAGGTACCAATGTAACTTTTCTAAAGTTATATATACTTTCTAAGTATATCTTGGACACCAATGACTGAAGGTGAAGGAAAACATCTTGAGGAAACCTGGGCTTTAAGTCTGAAATCGCCAACCCGCATTGAGCAAGCGTGGTGATTACGCTCAATTCTTCTCTGTATGAGAGGAGACCTGTGCCCAGCAGTGGGACGATAAAAGGTTGATGATGAAGAACATCACTTTACTATTTACCTTCCAGGTTACTTTATGACGGTTAGTGCAGTGGATCGACTGCTACGCTGCGTGTCGTGGGTTCGATCCCGCACGGAGCAACTATTTGTATGGTCTACAGCTAGTTGTTACATGTCTGGCTGTTTGTGCATGTGAATTTAAATGTTTGTTAAGGCATCCACGATACTGTGGTAATTCCTAGTGCGGCGAACGCTTTTTTCTTTTTTTTTTAATTTCAAAATAGAAAACTTCTTTTTAAAGTGCAAATCACTTTAATATTTCTGTCTAGACTTTTCCCGCAGCTACTGTCAAGGATATTCTACTTATAAATTTTTGTTTAGTAACATTTTACACCAATTTTAAAACACAAAAAACGCCATAGGCATGTATACGATACGCTCAAAAGGAGACGCCACCAACTTTATAATGTACGGACGACAGTAGGTCAAGCTAACCAAACTGTCAAATATTCCCAATCAACTTTGACCCTTAATGCTTTAGTGATAAAGTTGAAAATCGAATAAAGAAATCTGACAGATTATGGTAGCTTGATGTACTGTGGTCTGGACAACGTTTAATTGATGGATTGATGATTTGATGGATGGTAACCCAATGGTAACCCATCTTTGATTTCACATACGTTCATACACTCGCGTCCTATCAATCATTTATAATTGTACCACGACAACCTTTATTATCTATATTAATATACATATAAAGCTTAAGAGTTTGTTTGTTTGAACGCGCTAATCTCAGGATCATCCTGGGATGCCTTTTTCAATTTAGCGTTAGATAGCCCATTAATCCAGAAAGGCTTTAGGCCAATAAGAGCGGATCATAACAAAAATTTAAAATGTATGCTGTATATTTTGGGGTTAAAATAAAATGTTCTATTAACAAACTCCACGCGAACGAAGTCACGGGCGGCCTACAGACCTAGGCTTAGTTAAAATTCCATCAGGGTAATCGTGTAACAAACTATCAGTAGCAATGGGTTTCCTTTTGACAGATATACAACATTCATTGCATTATTTACGTTGTTGAGCCGACACAATTCCCATACACGTGGAGCAATGTATTAGCAATATGCTTCAAAACGATTCAAATTCAAAATAATAGTGCGTTACACAATGCAGATACAGGATGCAAACCTCCAACAAATTATAAAATCTTATCGAAATGCCTGTTATTTGGGTTTTTTTTTATAATTATAAACTAGTGCTCGACGGCAATACCGCCTTATAGTAAGCAGTGATGCAATCGTTGATAATAAAGTACGCTAAATAATTAACAGTCTATTCACTCAAAAAAAAAGTGAGAATAGGAAGGAAGACGGCAGTTGAGCGAGGTGATGCAATGCAACGATGCTACGCTAGAGGGAGATTGATCTGGAGACACTCGACGACCAAACTCCCGCAGAACAAAATTTGGCGCATCGTACCCGGCACACATCGCAACACAACTGTTCAGATCCGTCCTCCTTACGGCTTCATCAGACATCGCTTGGCGACAAGACTGTCTGGTGGGTGGTAACTTCTGCCGGCAGCCAATATTGTGGCCTGCCACCGATAGGTTTGTATAAAAATTGAATTTGTGGAGACAAATATACATAATATAATTTTATTAAGCCTCGGTTGAGCCATGAGGCTTTTATTAATTAGCCATAAGACCCTCCTTTTATTTCCCATTTCAAAAATGGGACCGTAGGTATAAATCAGTTCGTGGCCCCAAATGATTTATATGGCCCCATTTATTAAAAACCCGGCCTAGTGCTTGTTGGAGTCGCGCACGAAGGGTTCCGCACACGTAGGTATACATTACCAGTGTAAGTTGACATATAATTGTACGAAAAGTATAAACAACGCGAGGTCGACTAAAACTAGATTTGCATAAAGCTATGTAGCTATATTAACAAACATAACATAATCAGCCTAGTATATTGTTCCTATTGTTGGGACACAGTCCTCCTCTCGATAAGAGGGAGTGCCACGCGAGCCCACTGAATGTTGGTAGATGTTACATGTCTTTGAAATTTTTGACTCTAGGACATGCCGGTTTCCTCACGGTGTTTTCTTTCACCGTTTTGAGAGCAGTGGTGATGAAACAACTTAAGTACCTACACAAAGTAAAACACCTGACGGGGTTCGAACCTACCACCTACAACTAGTAAGTCGCGGCCGACAGCACTACGCTACCACTACTCTGTCACTTTCTACCATTATCAATCCATACTAATATTATAAATACGAAAGTAACTCTGTCTGTCTGTCTGTTACGCTTTCCCGCTTAAACCTCTCAACCGATTTTGATGAAATTTGGCACAGACAATCTTTAGACCCTGAGAAAGGACATAGGCTACCTTTTATCTCGGAAAAATTTGGTGTTCCCGAGGGAAATCTAAAAAGCGCGATATAACCGAACTCCACGCGGGCGAAGCCGCGGGCGGTACAAAATAGGAATATTTCTATTTTGTTTTGAATAAGAATAAGAAATTTTATTTGCCCAAACATGTGTATACATAAAGAATAAAAAAAAAGAAAACTTATGCATGTAGGATCTTGAGAAAGAGTGGCTCACGACATGTCTGCCATTTCTAAAAGCGTGCAAATATTTTAGGTACATACATAATTATTATAATAGAATAGATGACTTGTACGACCACCCTTAATAGCGGCAGTACATGCGCCTATATGGAAAGGTCGCGCGACCTACTTCAAAAATTGTTGAAATTGCAGATTTCACGTATGGAATACCAAGACGTTTGTGTATTTGTGTGTGTTGGGAAAAAGTAGTATATGTATAAGCTGTAATATTGTAAAAATAAATCAGATTAGAATTTATTCTGGTCTCATTACCCCTCACTGTGGCCAAGACACCCTTAGCCATCTCTGATCAGTCCTGTGAGTTTGCTGGACTGGCAGTGAGTTTACCCCTCACCCTTACCTGGAAATCCTACCCACTATCCGTCTGTTACCTTAGGTCTCTTGGTGCAGACATCCCGCACTTATTTATATATTTATTTATTACGAACTATATGGTAGGTCAGAGCTGTAGGGCTTATAGGACTTTGGGTCGTAGGGACTGTAGGGCTTATAGGTCTTAGTTTAGGTTCTGTTACCTTTCCATATAGGCGCATGTACTGCCGCTATTAAGGGTGGTCGTACATGACTTATATTAAATTTTACATTTATATAATAGATATCGATGGCAACTCAAACAATTTAATAAAATGAAATTAAAATATTTACATTAATTACACAGTTACTAGAATCATCATCATCATCAACCTTTTTATCGTCCCTCTGCTGGCCACAGGTCTCCTCTCAGAGAAGGATTGAGCGTAATCACCACGCTTGCTCAATGCGGGTTGGCGATTTCAGACTTATAAAGTCCAGGTTTCCTCAAGATGTTTTCCTTCACCTTCAGTCATTTGTGCCCAATATATACATACCAAGATATACTTAGAAAGTACATATAACTTTAGAAAAGTTACATTGGTACTTGCCTGACCTGGAATCGAGCCCGCACACTCATACTTGCGAGGCTGGTGTTTTAACCACTAGGCCACCACGACATATTACTAGAGCATTTAACAAAAAACATTATTTATTTAGCATGTCTATACAATATGTAAAGAAAACCCTGTTCGATCCATGAAGGTATTGTTAGGTATCGATAACTGATGTCTACAAAGCCGGGCTAAAGTTAAAAAAAAATGCCCCCGAAAATAATAAATATTATTTCTCGAAAAGAGGTAACTTAATACATGTGCGGTAAACAACCCTACCGCGGGCGGCGGGGGGCAGGGCACGCGGCACGTGGTCGCGTTGCTATTCGCTCATAATAATACCGGTGTTGTCACTTTCTTAAAAATTACCAAATTTCGGGGAAATTGAAATTAATTCCCAGGAAAAAAAGATTATTTCAAAATTCATTAGTATTGTTACTACGATGATTATGTAAAATTTTATATTATATTTGGTCAAGTATTTACCTAACCTTTATTATCCTTATGGGTCGGACAGGGTTTTCTTTACATATTGTATACAATACCATGTCAATATTTTATATTATAATTATCACAATTAAGATTTACAACAATATTAAAACAATTCAAATTTTAATAAAATTTATTTATAATGTAGGCATTTTAAGTTCCCCACTACTAAAGGACCACAATCACTGCAATGTTAGTTATACTTTTTTATTTATAATAATTACTGAACCATTTAAAAAATCATTAATGCGCTTTTTGTGCTAAAAACTTTTTCATTGTTTCTTTGAGTTTAGACACTGTTTGCTCTTTTTCCAACTTTTGGGTAATTTGTCATAGATTATATATTATTGGTGCCATACAAAAGACACTTGTGCATAAGTGCAGTCTTTGACGGGTGTAAACATATTTTGCTATCATCACGTCTATTTCTATAAAAAAAATTCTGTCATGCGAGGAAAGAAATGTGGATTTAGTTTTTTTTTTTTACATATTATAAACCAGCGCTTGACCGCAATCCTGCCTGATGGTAAGCAGTGACGCAATCGTTGATGGTAAAGCGCACTAGTTTATTAAGAGCCTATTCACTCTAGCCTTGAAGACACTCAGATTGTAGTCCGACGGAAACACCGCCGCTGGCAAATTGTTCCAGTCCCTCGATGTACGCGGTATAAAGGAGGAGGCGAAACGCTTTTTCCGGATCGTAGTGGTGTTAACAACGTAAGGGTGGAAACCAGCCGTACGACGGGTCGAACAAACATTACTATTTCTAATATGTAAAGTGAAGGTAATGTGAAAATATGATATTCAATGAAATATGTTTTACAGCTATCAGTAGTTTTGAGATTAAACATGGATCTCAAGCAGAACTTTTGTCTTTTAAAGATAATATCTTTATCAGTTGAGTAACCCCAGAATATCACACCATAGCTAATGATAGATTCAACCAAACCATTTGCTTTTATTGGTTTATTATAGAGGTAACCATAACACATCATCTGTGAAAATTTTATCTATCTGGCTATCACTGTTTATGAGATACAGCCTGGTGACAGACAGACAGTACAGTCATAGTACCAAATAGGGACCCTTTTTTACCCTTTGGCTACAGAATTATACAAAAGTAAATCTACCATGTGCTAAGAAAAATCTAGTCTTTTCCCACGCATAGAACTACATCACTTACAATTTCTGACAATACTTTGTTGCATGAGATACTTCACCATTGGGAATGTTCTCCATTATTCCATTTACGGTTTTCAACGGTTCACTGGTTCATAAACAAAGAAAGAAATCAATGTTTTTTTTTTTATAAAACATTCACTATCAACCCGGAACTGAATTGATACTTCACTTGTAGCCTTAATGGCTGATTCTATAAAAGGTTAAAGGTTGCACTTATAAGGTTTTTATAATTATCGAAAACTTACTTAATTTGTGTGACGTGTGTTGCTCTATCGACTATCAATAAAACGTTCTCAAGAGAATATTAAATATGAAACTAAGCAGTAACATTGAACTATAAAACATTCAGTCGAAAGACGTCCACTGCTGGACATAATCCTCCCCCAAAGATGTCCACGACAACCGCTCCTGCGCCTCCTGCATCCAGCAGTTTCCCGCGACCTTCACCAGCTCGTCGGCTCACCTTGTCGGGGGCCTACCCACGCTGCGTCTTCCGTTACGTGGTCGCCACTCGACAACCTGTCGGCTCCATCGGGCTTCGGCCCTACGGCGAATGTGCCCGGGCCACTGCCACTTACGTATTGCAATTCTTCGGGGTATGTAGGTTATTGCCGTTCCTCTTCTTCTTCTTTAAACTGAATAAATTGAAAATAGCTACGCGGTACACCAGTCAAGAGGGAACAATTATAGGCCCTTGTGCAACTGACTGAGGAACGCTGGAGAGTTCCATAAAGATACAGTCTGAATCCAACATCACAGCAATCAGTTGGGGGGTTACTATGACGTGTTTAAACCATCATGGTTCCAGTTTCAAACAAAGATTTTTTTATTTAATAATTCCGCCTGATGGCAAGCAGTCAAGCAATCGTCGATGGTAAAGCGCGCTAGTTTATTAAAAGCCTAATCACTCAAAAAAAAACCTGAGTGAATAAGAAGGAAGACGGCAGTTGAGCGAGGTGGTGCAATGTTGAAGAATTTAGACTCCCGCGGCCCCATGGGTCTGCTCGTGATAGAAGAGACACCGGGGTGGTTTTAGTCAGTAAAAGTCTGACAGACCCCGTCGCCCACCCCAGGGCGGCGAAAATCCTATGCGGATTTACACCCCGAAAAAAAAAGTTGGTGCAATGTTAAACCCAACAACATG
This sequence comes from Sesamia nonagrioides, assembly GCA_017933935.1. Classification (NCBI taxonomy): domain Eukaryota; kingdom Metazoa; phylum Arthropoda; class Insecta; order Lepidoptera; family Noctuidae; genus Sesamia; species Sesamia nonagrioides. The sequence continues at coordinate 277,147 of JADWQK010001358.1, forward strand.
ACCACCGATGCTGCGCCAGAGGGAGATTGATCTAGAGACCCTCCACGACCAAAATCCCGACACAACAACATATGATGCATCGTACCCGGCACAAATCGCATCACCACTGCTCAGACCCGTCCTCCGTACGGCATCACGAGACATCATGCCGGAACACGACGAATCGCTTGGCGGCAACACTTTATCTGGTAGGTGGTAACTTCTTCCGGCGGCCGATGGTAAGGCCTACCACCGAGAAAACCGAGATGAAGCTATACAGAATAAATAGCGCTATCCTTTTTTCAAAACGGTTTAATGATGATTTTAATATACAATATGTAAAGAAAACCCTGTCCGACCCATAAGGATAATAAAGGTTAGGTAAACACTTGACCAAATATAATATAAAATTTTACATAATCATCACAGTAACAATAATAATGAATTTTGAAATAATCTTTTTTTCCCGGGTATTAATTCCAATTTCCCCGAAATTTGGTAATTTTTTAAAAACTGACAACACCATTTGTGACGGAGCGAATAGCGATGCGACCACGTGCCGCATGCCCCGCCCCGCGGTGAAGGGGGGCGGGGCTATCGGGTTGCCTACCGCACATGCATTAAGTTACCTCGCTTTTTCGAAATAATATTTATTTTTTTTGAGGGATTTTTTTTTAAGTTTAGCCTGGCTTTGTAGGCATTATTAGAATCAGTTAACGATACCTAACAATACCTTCACGGATCGGACAGGGTTTTCTTTACATATTGTATACAGCAGGACCCCTGTAGATAACTATTGGAGCTGAGGCACCTGGTGCATCAGGGACGCAGATCTTTTGCTCATTATCGCCGTGTGGTAGTAACACAGTAGTAGCTCCACAGCGTCGTGGAGCTACTACACTGCTGCAGATACTTAGATTCGATTATTATGCTTACTATAGGATCGTTTTTTACGACTCAGCGCTGTTAGTAGAATACCTCCGACCCAGCGAGGCAACACACAAAACAAATGTTGGCAAGTAAATGAGCCGTAGCCAACCTTTTCGTGGACGTCCGTTTAGAATTTTTAACCCACGAGGGAAGCACGCTTACTTGTGGTAAACTAGTCTATAAATACGGCGTGAACTTGTGCGTGAATACGAGTAACGTTGGTACATATTACACACAGGCGCGCACTCACACACGCGTATGTATATATACTTCTGAGTTTCTGACTTCGCTTTTATCTCGGAAAGTTTCGAGGGCTTAATTAAGTCATGTGGTTTTTTCTTTACTTTTAGTTAACTACTTAAACCGAAGGAGTACCTACGATTAGTGGATCTCAATATCAAAGTCATGTTCTATTTGAATGTCGGTCCGTGATTCTTTGCTCATATCATTTCAGAAACCTTTAATGCATTTCGTGTGTGTGTAACTATCCAATTAATCATTATAAATCACAAACAGAAAATTTAAAAAAATAATTAAGTTCAACCTAACTGTCTCCTTCTAAAATTAGTTTTGTTTGAAGAAGACACACTATAAATGATAAATGATTTTTTTTAAAATTATGTTTGGTGAAGCCAGTACGGAGGACGGGACTGAGCAGTTGTGTTGCGATGTGTGCCGGGTACGATGCGCCAAATGTTGTTGTGTCCGGAGTTCGGTCGTCTAAGGTCTCCAGATCAATCTCTCTCTGGCGCAGCATCACTGGACGTAATTGGGTTTAATATTACATCATCCCAACTGTCGTCTTCTATGCTATTCACTCAGTATTTTTGATTGAATAGGCCCTTAATAAACTAGCACGCTTTACCACCAACGATTGCATCACTGCTTACCATCAGGCGGCATTGCCGTCAAGCACTAGTTAATAATTATAAAAAAACTGGAAGATAGTATGTAGGTATAAACACTCTTACTTCTTAGTCAATGGCGCCGATTCTCTTGTTCACGAACTAAACTAATTTTAAGTGAAGTCCATCTTTTTCTTTCTGTTTCATTAAAAAAGGGCAGATGATAAAATGTTAGTTTAATCCAGCCAAATTAAGATACTCCGTAGACAGTTTAGATGCAATTATAAACATGGTGTCCAAAAATACGTCAATTTACGTCAGGCGCGGACTAATTTAACAATTCTAAACTAACATTTTTTCTTCTGTCCTTTTCTTAATGAAATAGAAATAAAAAGATGCACTGAAATTAAATTAAATTTAGTTTGTGAACAAGGAAATCGGGGCCAATATATAGGTATGCTATGTACATTCGTGGCGATTTTAACATCGACATACTGAAAGATGATTTGAAACATAATTATTTTTTATCTTACTTAACTTGTTATAATTTAAGGTACTTGATAAATGATTTAATGATCCTACCTTTCGAATAAATCAGTCCGAATCGTGTATAGATAACTTTGTTACCAACTTGCCAGACTGTTTTATTGAACACACGTGTGTCGATCACAATGGCTTATCGGATGGACTCGCTGGTATACCCTGTCTTTTGCGTTTAGAAAAAGTTACGTCTAAGAGGCGATCTAGTTATATACGTATTTCCAAAAGTAAATATAATGATGAAAACAAACAAAAGTTGTCTGAGACTGACTAGACCATAAATAGATTCATCTCAAAAGTTACTTTCAATGACTTAGTTAATTGAAAGAAATTTATTTCGTCTTCAAGAAGTTCAAGGTAGTGTCAAAAGGAATAGATGCCCTAAATGGGTGACACGCGGTATATGGATAGCTAGTAAAGTGAAACGTTTCATTTGGCACTTTTTGTCACATTGCTTGTGTGAATATATGACACATATAATGTGACAATTCAATTCTGAAGTATCGGTATAACTTTAGTCGAACGTTTATAAAACTGGTGCGCTGTGCAAAAAGGAATAATGTCAGAAAGCAAATAAACATGGCAACAAATTCTAGTAAAATGATATGGCAAATAATAAATCGATAGCACAAAGCCACGAAAGACAAGAATAATGATTAAATTACACTCAAAATAGACAACTCAGCAACTAATAATGCTTTGGAAGTGGCTTACATAAATTTTTCAAAAGGTTTGACAACACCGTCCGCATAGAGGCTTGTAACAAAGAACTGGCAGTGACATTCTTAACTGAAGGTATGAGTTGGGTAGAATCTAATATGAATTTTGATGCAGTCACACCTAGAGAAATTTTTAGTATGGTAAATATTATGACCAACAAACCCTCTTCGTGTTAAGACGAAATGTTCTTAGCCATAATCAAAGATGTCATTGACTTATTAGCGACTCCGCTAGCATATCTCTTTTTAATCAATGCATAGACGAAATTCTGTTCCCAGATCAGTTTAAAATCGCACGCGTGCTATCAGTTTTCAAAAAAGGTCAAAGACAACCCTGGCAACTACAGAAATATTTTTCTATTGCCTATAGTATCTAAACTATTCGAAAAGGTAAACATTCAGTGATGTACAGTATCATAAATGACGGTTACAAAACATCATTAGGAACCACCGATCCTATTGAGGCGTTGGTAGACGAAGTTATTTGTAACTTGAATAATAAACATAGAGTGGCTGGTATATTCCTAGACCTCAGTTCTGCCTTTGACACAGTAGACCATGATATTCTTCTATCCAAGATAGACCATTATGACATAGTGGAAAATGTGTTGAAGTTGTTTAGCTGTTATCTGCATAATAGACGGTGGTATGTTGGGATAAGAATGGTGGTAGAAGGAGAAGAAAAAATCGATAGATCTAATCTAGTTATGGTATTTCTCAAGGATCCATTCTTGGTCCAATCTTCTTCATCCATACTAATATTATAAATGCGAAAGTATCTCTGTCTGTGTGTCTGTCTGTCTGTCCGGCTTTCACGCCAAAGCTACTTAACTGATTGTAATGGAATTTGGTACACAGATAGTCTAGAGTCTGAGAAAAGACATAGGCTATATAACATCCCGCTATTACCAATAGGAGCAGAGCAGTAACAAAAAATGTTGCGAAAACGGGAGAAAACGCGGACGTGCATATTGCTCTCAATATTTTAACAGGCGCTTACTTAATATCAACTGAGCAACAATTCAAAATATTGCCAGTGGCCGAGGTCGTTTGTTCTTTTTGGATTCTCCAGGAGGTACACGCAATACCTATATTTTAAAACTAGCAGCCACCAGCGACTTCGTTCACGTGGAATTAATTATTCTCCGCTCCTATTGGTCGCAGCGTGATGTTATATAGCCAAAAACCTTTCTGGATTAATGGGCTATCCAACGCAAAAAGAATTTTTCAAATCGGACCAGTAGTTTCCGAGATTAGTGCGAACAAACAAACATACATACAAACAAACTCTTCAGCTTTATATATTAGTATAGATAAAGGAGTTGCTGTTGTAGTTGCTTCTTCGGGAATAGCTGCTATGTTACTTAGTGGGGGACGAACAACGCACTCAGTTCTAAAGTTACCATTGAACTTAGCTCATGAAGAAATGCAACATTAGTAAAAGCAGTGAGCGCGAAAGAATGTTTCACCAGTGTAATTTGATGTGATTACTAGGGGTACGCCGGCAGATGAAATAAATGCCTGTTTAAAAGCATCTGCATTATAATGCAGATGCTTTTAAACAGGCATTACTATACACAATACTTACTTTACTTTACTATATGCGAGTACAACTTCCTTTCTTCTTAAATTCGTAGAAGATCGTACAACTAACAGGAACGGTATGAATACACTGAGTCATGAGTTCTGTCAAATTGTGGATAGCTCAGATGACCTATCAAATGATGTCTATCCTTATCTTCAAACAAATATGGCCAACCTAGAATGGCTATGCGAAAGGGCAATTTTAGCGCCGACTAATAAAATCTATATCTATACTAATATATAAAGCTGAAGAGTTTCTATGTTTGTTTGTTTGTTTGTTCGCGCTAATCTCGGGAACTACTGGTTCGATTTTAAAAAATCTTTTTGCGTTGGATAGCCTATTAATTCAGGAAGGCTTTAGGCTATATAATATCACGCTGTGACCACTAAGAGCGAAACATTACTAACTCCACGCGAACGAAGTCGCTGGCGGCCGCTAGTAGTTAATAAAATAAATGAACAAATCATGTTAAATGTTTAGGGAAATCTTGTCGAATACCTCTCAGTGGACAATATTATGGACACTGAACAAGTTATATCATACGCTATAGAATTTTAACTCTTTAGAATTATCAGGAGTGATATCCCATAAGTTGTTACTGAAAGATGGTGTTCCTGTCCTATTAATGAGGAATCTTGACGCTCCAACGTTGTGTAATGGTACTCGGTTACAAATAACAGATTTGGGTCACAACACTGTAAGGGCTACAATCATGACTGGAATGACAAAAGGACAAAATGTCTTGATTCCCCGTATTCCCATAATCCCGACTGATTTGCCATTTCAATTTAAAAGAGTAAAGTTCCCTCTGAAAGCAGCATTTGCTATAACAATCAACAAAGCCCAAGGTCAGACGCTTAAAGTTGCAGGAATTCATTTTCATTCAGAAACAACATGTTTTTCTCATGGACACCTCCATGTCGCATGCTCACGTGTAGTATCAAATCCAGTAAATCTTTATGTTTTGGCAAAAGATAACAAAACGATATGATATTTCATATTTCTTTCCTTTGCTAACCTTTAAACCCGGTAAAATTAAATCCTACTAATATTATAAACGCGAAAATTTGTGAGGATGTTTGTTTGTTGCTCAGGAAAATACTACTGAATGGATTTTGAGGAAACCTTGCAGTAATGTAGGCATTTATCTTGGCATTTCCAAGGAAACGGGAACCACCGCGCGCTGTAAACTGAAGTCGGACGGAGTCGCGGGCAACAGCTAGTTATTTTATAAATGATTTAATGGAGTTTGTTAAAAAAAAGGATAATTGACACAAAACTGATCGTCCATGCTGGCGACACAACTGCGATAGTTACTGCAGTAGATATGCTGGAATTGGAATCCAAGAAAAACGTCTTAAAAGGTTTTGAAACATGATTCAGTACTTTTTAGTTAGTACACGTAGAAAAGATTTTCCCGTCACTATATAACCGAAATTAAAACTTGTCGAACTTTACCTGTACAATTTCAAACTGTATATAGTGTTAACTTATTTAAAAATAAATTGATAACCTATTTATTGGGGAAAGGCTATTACAGTATAAATGAATATCTAAATGATACATGACATTGTAAAAAACAAGTTTTTTGAATAATAATTATTTGATCATTGTTTCTATTTCTACTTCTATTGTTAGTTTTTTTTTTAAACTAAAATGATTTTTTTGTTATATGTATATAGTTAAAAATTAATTAATTAATCAAAGTTAATTTTATGTATGTATATTGTTCTGCATTTCATAATTTTATGTAAGGTGTAATGTTCAACACAATTTAAATAGGGATGTATCCAAGGTATGAAAATCAAAACAGTAATTAGTCCCTCATAGAGATAATAAAAAAATTAAGACCCGTATTGTTTATTTTGTCGAAATTACCAAAAACTACTGAGGTATAGCGTATTAAAGTTACGAAGTGGGGGGTAATTACGTCATGCCGTGGTATATTTTGTACCACGGTGTGACTTCATGCAACATTTCAAATCAATATATCTTCCAAAGTAGTTGAATGAGAGAAAAAATAAAAAATACGTGTTTAATATTTTTTATAAATCTACCTGATGGACATTAAATATTTTTTTAGGATACAACGCAATTGCTTACGAATAAATAAATGAAATAAAATGATCAGCTTATTAAGTCCCTGTCTTTTGTTTCAGTTCTATAGTTAGCGAAATACACCTACCTACCAATCTTTATTAAGAAACCTAATCAAAGAAGTACGACCTTCTGACGCAATAAACTTCTAACAACACATAATAGCATACAATAAAAATATTAGTTTTACTACAAGAAAAACATGTTTTACTATATACACCAAAGGACAATAAATTGTTCAAGGGCCATAAATATTAACGGCGATTACCTAGGGGAATAAGCAGAGGTGACATACTTTTCCCTTTTACTTCTTAAATATTTAGTGTAACAACATCTTGGAGTTTACTTGTAAGCTTTTTGTTTATTGGATTTGCACCAGAATTAAGTAAACTGATATGTACCTACTTTGTATAGTGATATTTGATATAACAAACCGCAATGGGCCCGCGTGGTAGATTACGGTAGAGTGGGAACATTAAAGGCTGATTATGTGTAGTGGATATAGCCAATCAAGTAACCTAAAGAATAAATTCCTGTTATATAAAAACATTTAAAATTCTATAAACGCCTTCTATAAATCCATTCACAAGATACAACGTTATCCTTTCCAATTGAACATTTCCTATAATAACCGACATATACTTCATTGCCAGCCATCCAAGAACGAGCGGCTTTTTTCCAATTACGAAGCTTTTTGCAATTCCTCCTCTGTCTGTTATAACACGAGTGGGTTACGGTTAATCGTGTCACGTGTGTCGTCGTTAAATACCTCAGTTTCTTTAAAGAGCGGTGGTTAGCGGCTGCGAGAAGCATTCGATTTTAATTTATCCTGCTATTCGAGACAGTTTTACATTATTAAAGAGTTATTTCACGAGATCCGTAGTTAAGCAATGTAATTTTTTAATTAATTGGTAATATAAAATTAATAGTCGTGGTGGCCTAGTGGTTAAAACACCTGCCTCTCAAGTATGAGTGTGTGGGTTCGATTCCAGGCCATGCTACTTTCTAAGTATATCTTGGACGCCAATGACTGATTAAAAGGGTGAAGGAAAACATCTTGAGGAAACGTGGACTTTTAAGTCTGAAATCGCCAACCCGCATTGAGCAAGCGTTGATTGTTGAGCATTGATTACGCTCAATCCTTCTCTGTTTAAGAGAAGACCTGTGCCCAGCAGTGGGACGATTAAAATGTTGGTGATGATGAAATTAACATACCCATTGCCTGTTATGAAATGAAATGAAATACCTGTTATATGTAATATGACTCCATTTCACTTGAAATATGTAGATTGATACATCTATACTAATATAAAAAGCTGAAGACTTTGTTTGTTTGTTTGAACGCGCTAATCTCAGAAACTACGGGTCCGATTTGATTTTTTTTTTTGTGCCTCAATCCAGGAAGGCTTAAGGCTACATAACATCACGCTGCGACCAATAGGAGCGAAGCATAACTAACTCCACGCGAACGAAGTCGCTGGTCTGTAATAACTTCGAAAATATCCATTTAAATCATATGCTGTAATGGGCCATATAAATCTATATTAAATCAACAATATATTTAAGTTATTTAATTGAAGAGAAGACGAGAAGGGAGAATTTAAAGAACCCATAATATATTCCATTCGTGGGACTCAGGCCTCCTCTCGGTGAGAGGGAGTGGGCCGTAATCTACCACGCGGGCCCAGTACAGGTTGATGGTAGATGTCAAATAATTCGAAATTTTCCTGCAGAACATGCTGTTTTCTTGATGAAATTATTTACACAAACTAAAGTGCCTGACGGGAATCGAACCCACGACCTACATCTTGTATGTCGCGGCAGATACCTACTATTATTAGGCCCCCGCTGCTGTCGAATCTAAGTATACTATCTTAGGACCTAAAGCTAATCTCAGGAACTACTGATCTGATTTGATAAATTCTTTTTGCATTGGATAGCTAAGAGGCTAGGAAGCTTTAGGGTATACAACATCACCCTGCGACCAATAGGAGAAGAGCATATAAAAAAACATACCAAAACTTACGCGGGTGAAACCGCGTGGCGCAGCTATAAACTAATGCGGCCTTTCCTTTTCCGTTGAATTTGTCTTCCGATCCAAGCGGACGTAGTAGACCAGTATTATATTTTCAGTTATTTAGTTGCATTCCACAAGGTTTATCAAGGTGTTCACAAAAGGCTAAGAGCCATTGTCACAGTAGACGAACAGTACAACATCTTCATACAAACGAGCCGCTCTCCGTTTGAATGTTTGCGTGCGCGCCGTGCGCCGTGTCGGTACGCGATTTCACGCACATGCTGGCATAATATAGGATGGCATAACATGGGGGCAGTACGGGCTGTGCCGCTTGACTGTGAGCTCGCGCGTAAATTACATGACCGCTCGCGTTCGTCAACTCTCGCCGGCCACTTACCATAATATTAATTATTACGAGTATCATGACTTAAAAAAGGGTAAAAAAATATTGTAGTGTTTTCGGGTGCCTCAATAACGATTTCGCAAACCCGGACTTATCATTCTTCATCATTCCTACTGAACCAGAAATATAAGTACCTATTTATACTTATATCTTATTAGAAAATATTAGTATTGTGTATTTCACAGTTTCTTTGCTTTATTAAGAGCGTACCCGACTCGTATTTTTCCATATAAATGTAATCCCAAATTTACTTCCTGAATACTATGTTTAGAGGTAAAGTTTATTTTAAGAAGCCTAGTTTTCTTACAAAACAGAGGATTGACTACGAAATATCGTTTAGGTAAACGCATTTATCGCGTATAGTGTAATAAGGGCAATTTCACAATAATTACCTACTACTGCAAATTACTATTTTTTTTCTATTGTCTTACGTATTATTTGATACAAATAAGGCGTCTTAATCATGATATTAACTCAATAAAATTATAGTAAGATGTGACCGACTAACGCCTAAGGTTACCACCACTTTTACTTTTAGTATATAGCAGTGGCGAAGAGTCCATACAAGCCGATTCCCACCGGGTTACCTTTCAAAAATCAGTTCCATATTCATACAAAAGTATTTACATTCTATTTCATTAACAAAGTATTATTAATTAAATGCCTGCGCGATTTACAATAGCAATAGTAATTCTTAGCAATACAATACACAAATACAATAGTATCACATTTCATTTTATAGTCGTAAAGGTAACTCGACGAATTACAGCTTATCTCGGCCAACGTTTTACTATGAGGCGAAAAGAGACAGAGCGTGTCACCATCTCTTTCTAATGCTCGCTAACTGTACGTAAAATTTAAAGAAAGATAGGCTATTCGCGACCGGGTTGCAGTTCTCTCCTCTCCTCTATTAGAAAGAGACAAAGAAATTATTGTTATTGAAGCACGGCACGGGAGAAAGAAAACACGACAAAATTAAAAAGAATTAGCGTTATAATGAAATCCTTCGCAAGTCATATTCTTTTTATTTTGGCATATTTTCGTGTTCCATTTCGTAAGGTTGAAAATAAATTATTGTTAGTATGTGACATGTTGCTATACCACTGGTGCGTGATAATTTCGTTTGTTATATTTTAATATTTGTGTTATTTAAACTGTGACTGATTCTGTAAGGTAATTTAATCGCAGATTTGGTTAAATACTGTGGATTTTGTTTGTTATTATGGCTTATATTATTCTACCGGCAATATTATTCAAGATATCCTGCAGTAGGTAAGTGTTTAAGTGTTTATTTTTTTGGACCGGCTTCCCTTTGTCAAAATTTCACCCTTCGCCACTGGTATATAGCTATAATAAAGCTAAATAGACAACCCTGGGCATCAAGGCAAGAGTAGGCAAATAACGCGGCGGGCGGCTTTAGATAATCTACTGTCTGTCTGTCTACTGTGCCATTGTAGACAGCTATAGAGTATAATATCGAACAAACAAACAAAAGATTTTTTTATGTTAACGTATCTTGTTCTTTAATAACGTTCACATAAAAAATATAAACTGCCTGTCTGTAATTGCGTACCATATTCCTCCCAGACACTAATTGCGATTACTATTTTTATTAATTGGAGTCATTTTGATGCATATTACTAATTCACTGCTGCATCAGTTCGAAAATAGTTATTTATGCCACTGTCAAGCAATGATAGCTATTGTATATGAGAGATAGTTTGTGCCACGAAGCGAAGCTGATTGGCACAAGACAGTAGATCAGCAGGAGTATTACAATAGCTGTTTGCGACAGTCAAGTGGCATACAAAACTTTTTCTACGAACTTGCAATAAATGCTGATAAAAGTTAACAATGGCGCGAAAATAGCGCGGCGCGCGCAGTTTTGTTATAATCCCAACAATGAAAGGCAAAGGCAATTAATCCATCCTAATAATATGCGATGTTTAGTCGTGACGCATATACGCGCGCTTTTTGGCAAAGTCATAAATGTTGATTTTTTGATGCCATAGCCATATAAAAATAAAAAGTTTCATTGTAGTACGGTTTACCCGAGTGGAAATGGTCATTGTAACACGACTTGGCATCAATGAGTACTATTGAGATATGACTTATGGTTATGTATTAAGCAAATTACCAAATGGTCGTAGAAAAATGTGTTTGCTCAACGACGTAAATAACACAATGAATGTTGTTGCACTGTCAAAATGAAACCCATTGCTACTGATAGTGTGTTGCGCAATTGTACTGCTGTACTACTTAGTTACACGATACACAAGACGGTAAACGGTATACGGTCACGGTAAGATTGGTTAGTTTCCTGACTTCTCGTAACGAAATGCTAATACTGCTTTAATACGAAATGGTAAAATATGTTTGTATCATGCTAGAACGGTGACGGCACGGCTGACTCAGCGGTTAAGCTATTGTCTGCTGCGTTGATTGCCGCGGGTTTGATTCTCGCACGGAACATTGTTTGTATGACCTACAAATAGTTGTTCTGGGTCTGGATGTGACTTACATACGTAAGTTTATATGTATGTTTGTAAACGCACCTACGATATAGGAGATATTCATAGGGCGGGACAACAAAACAAACAAACAAACACTAAATTTCAATTAGTGATGAGTCACCCATTCATCTTCACATCACTGAGAGGAGAATTGAATATTAATACAGTCTACATACATAAATATCCATCAGGTACAGGCCTTACGGCAACCATATATTACATAAAATCTATTTATTAAAAATATATTTAATATGACGGTCATAAAACAAAGATTGTCATTTCTACAGACTACGCTTGACACTTTTTATGACTTCAATATTAAGAATTTTATAACGTAAAGTCATAAAAAGAAATCTTCTGAGAGTGAAATGACATTGTTTACCTTATATATAAAGCCACGACGAGATTAAAAAGACATAATTTTTTTTTTAAAGAGGCCTGTTTCCTGTACCTACCGTAGCTCACGCCAGACGCAGAATTATGAAGCGTGATTATTACTTTTTTTATTATTCAAGTAAATACATAACATAATCAACCTATAATGTTCCCACACTTCGAACTCCCGGCCATCGGTAGGCACGGGCTGGCGGGCGGTGAGCAGTTGGCAGCTCGCCGCCCAGTATGCCTAGTCTTAATGAGTTTTCATTAAGAGACTCGATCGTCGATATCGAGCGCGTTTGGTGCTCTCATTGGTTGAGGGTTTTTACAACCTTGAAGTAGGCGGCCAATCGATGAGTCAAACGCGCTCGATATCGGCGGTCGAGTTTCGTAACGAAAACACATACAGGCCCGAGTCGACAACGGCGCGTTGTGTTTCAGGCGCGCCTCAAAGAGATGTCAGCAATGGCGCGCACGTAACGTCGTCGTATACCTAATAACACTTGTCAAAAGATGTCGCTTTTAGGGGATGAGGTTTCTTTGGAGCTCACTTTACATACATAACATAATCAGCCGACAATGATCCTACTCCTGGGACACAGGCCTCCTTTCAGTGAGAGGGAGTGGACCGTAATCTACCACGCGAGCCCATTACGGCTTGGTAGATGTCATATGTCTAATTCTATGTAATTCTTTGAAACTTAGTATTAAAATATTAAATATTTTCCATTAAGCAAGTATGCTTTTCTTTCTTTTTTCTTCTTTATTGGTTTATAGAGGCTTTTACGCATAGCGTATTTCAGCCCCATCGTAACCTAAATAATTGCTCTTCTATAACACGTGGGCCATGAATTTAAACAAACCTATCGCATCATCACCATTTGTTCAAAGATCTCACTAAATTATTCCTACTGGACACATGTTGAACACATTCAATTAATAAATGTTTTAGGTCCTTGAAGCACAATTTTCAGGATTATGTAGGTACTTAATCATAAGTAATCGATATCATGTCCACCATATAAATTACGGTATAAATTTTGACAAAAGGTGACACAATGGAAGATCCTATCGCGAAGAGCAATCTTTTAAAGTCAGTAAATCAGTCAAAGGAACTGAGAATCGAATCTGGAATCCAATCGATAGCCTTTGATCGAAGTTTTTGGATACACAAACGGCATAGGCTTTGTAATAACTCAAATTACAGAGCCATAGCCAATTGCATGTCCATATGTGTGCCCAGAACTGTATATTTTTAACCGTAGAAAGGAATACAATAGAATATTCTTTATTATTATGTACACCATATAAATTACAGAATATAAATATGAAGATTTTATGAAGAGTGACACAATGGGCGGTCTTATCGCTAAAAGCGATCTTTTACAGGCTACCTTTGGATGGAACACCAAGAGTATCATATTAACTTAAATAGATAAATATATAAGTCTGATTAATAAACATCAAGAGTAAATAAAATAATTATAATGATAATGTTAACACCGCAATAGATACACAATAAATATCTCTGGTCTAATACAAACAGTGATAATTATTCTAATAGAGATATCATTAAAATTACCTTCAAAAAGTATATCCTATATTTTTATTGTGATTTGATATACAGCACACCCATCATATCTGCATATTTTGACAGGTCAATTATTTGCGTACTTACCAAAAAATAACAGAATTGTAAATTTCATACTTAAATATATTACAAAAGTTAAAAGATGGATATACATAATTATGCACCTGGGCCAATCATCATCATCAACCTTTTTATTGTCCCACTGCTGGGCACAGTTCTCCTCTCATACAGAAAAGGATTGAGCCAATACTAGGATGTATTTAGGACAAATTTAGGTACTTAAATACCCCCAAATAAAACCTAATGATTTTAAGCATTTCTCTCTCTAAATCTTAAGAGAAATGCTTTAAATAAATATTTTTTACCAAAACCATTTTATTCGGTCTATTTCCATTATTCTTTTTGCAAAATATGCATTAGTAGTCGCTATCGTATTACATTCGTTCCTTTTCTACTGTTAGCCACTTACCAAGATACAACTGATCGATCGGCTGTGACTGAGGTATAACACTATTCCGAATTCAAAGAAATGGTGGATTTCAAATACTTCAGAGGTAAAACTCAACTTATGGCAAAACTTTTTTATTGTTTTGATACTATTTAAATGCAAAATTCTCGGTGGTAGGCCATAACATCGGCTGCCGGCAGAAGTTACCACCCACCAGACAAAGTCTTGCCCCCAAGCGATTCGTCGTGTTCCGGCATGATGTCTGGTGAAGCCGTACGGAGGACGGGTCTGAGCAGTTGTGTTGCGATGTGTGGCGGGTTCGATGCGCCAAATGTTGTTGTGTCGGGAGTTTGGTCGTGGAGAGTCTCCAGATCAATCTCCCTCTAGCGCAGCATCGTTTGGTCGTATTGGTCTTGGGTTTAACATTGCATCACCTTTTTTTTTTCGCGAATCCTCATAGAATGTCCGCCGCCCTGGGTTGGGCGACGGGGTCTGTCAGACTTGTACTGACTAAAACCACCCCGGTGTCTCTTCTATCACGAGCGAACGCGTGAGGCCGCGGGAGTCTAAATTCTTCCACGGCCCCATACCCTCGTGCTGGCCCGGTCTGTCCGGGCCCCGTCTCCTGCACGGGGTAGTGGGGTGTTAAACTACCCCGTGCATCGCCTCAGGGGCGTGCGTCGACACTCGCGCGCGCCTTCGCCTCGGGGTCCATAGGGGGCGGGGACTTCCCCATGTCCCTCGCCCCTGGACCCATTCATGGGGGGCGGAAGAGGGCGTTATCCACCCTTCTTCGGCGCCCGGTGCGTCTTCTGCGGCTCGGGAAGGGAGTTGAGATCTCCCTCTCCCGTTCCGCAGCTTCCTTCTGCGACATCACGGCCTCGCAGAAGGACACCACTGCATCCCACGACTCTGCGCTACCGACCATCCTCCGCACTACTGCCGGCAGCGTCAGGTCGCCTCCTACTTCATTTGTGAGGACACGGCGCTGCTCCTCCCAAGCTACACACTCGGAGAGCGTGTGCTGCGCCGTTTCCTCCCCGCATTGGACGCAGTGGTGGCACTGAGCGTCCGGCTCCCTGCCTAAGCGACGCAGGTACTTGCCGAAGCAGCCATGCCCCGACAGCACCTGCGTCACCCTGAACGACAGGGAGCCGTGCCTTCTCCCGAGCCAGTCGTCGAGTACTGGCCGGATCGCCTCGACGGTAACGAGGCCGGCGGTAGGGCGCATAAGCCTCTGCCGCCAGTCCGCCACCAGGACCTGACGGAGCTCCTCTCGGTGCAGCTCGATCTGCCGCTGCACCGGACTGGAGCCCCGTTTCCGCTCTTCCTCGCGCCATCGGTACAATGACGCGAGTACTTTCGCCTCTAGGTCCCAGGGCGGGGATCCGGCCAGGACGCAAGCCGCCTCGTAGGAAATCGTGCGGTACCCGCGGACGACCCTAACGGTCATCGCCCTCTGCGGCTTGCGCAGAATGGCGAGTGTTCCGGCTGTCAAGTCCATCGCCCACACAGGGGCCCCATACAGAGCCATGGACCGCACGATTCCCACGTATAACCGCCTACAGGCGGCGCTCGGGCCCCCCATGTTGGGAAGCAACGTTGATAGTGCGCCTGCTGCACCCATCAGCTTGGGCGCCAGTCGCCGGAAGTGGGGCCCGAATTCCCATCGGCTGTCGAGCACCAATCCCAGATACTTCATGGTGGACTCGACAGCTATCCGGGCCCCACTGACCACGATATGCGATCCCGGCGCCGGCGCACGCCGGGGGCCATGGGAAACCATGGCCTCCGACTTGTCAAGGGCCACCTCCAGGCCCAGGCGCCGGATGCGGTTCACCACCTGTGATACCGCAGCCGTGGCTACCAACGTCGCCTCCCTGTGCGAGCTCCCCCGGGCAGTGACAAGCGTGTCGTCCGCATAACACGTCAAGCCGGCGCCCGACGGGAGCTCGCCTCTCAGCACCCAGTCGTAGCCGATGTTCCACAGGAGCGGTCCCAAGACCGATCCCTGTGGAACACCGCACGACATTTGGTGCTGACCGGCACCGTCACGTCCCCGATAGATGACGCATCTGTCCTGCAGATAAGCCCCTACTATGCGGCGGAGGTAGGGAGGCACCCGATGGTATTTCAGGGCCTCCCTAATACAGCTCCAGGGTAGGGTGTTGAAGGCGTTGGAGATGTCTAAAGACACCGCCAACACCACCCCACCCCGGGACACCGTATCCTCCGCCAGGGCTCTCACGCGCATGATGGCGTCTATGGTGGAGCGCCCACGACGAAAACCGAACTGGTTGTCGTTCAGGTTCGGCCCCTCTCCGCACAAGTGGCCGACGAGGCGATCTGCGATAATACGCTCAAAAAGTTTGCCCGCCTCGTCGAGCAGCACTATGGGCCGATACGCGGACGGTGAGTCCGCAGGGCGCCCCTCCTTCCTAAGCAGGACCAGCTTCCCCTCCTTCCACACACTGGGAAACTGACCCTGCTCGAAGCATGCCGTGAAGAGCCCCCTCAGCTGGGGCTCAAGCTCCTTCAGAGCCAGGACGAGAGCTCGGCCAGGAACTCCGTCAGGTCCGGGCGCTTTATTCTTGGCCCGGAGCCGCGACACGGCCGCTCCCGTCTCTGCTTGCGTCACCTCGGGGACATCAGTGCCCTCCTCTTCTGGAGAGTCTGTGGCTGAGGGTGAAACCATTGCCGGGGGAACATGTCCCGCCCGCTCAGGGAAGAGGGTAAATACTACCGCCTCCAGCAGCTGGGGTTGCATACTTTGCACCAGTGGGGGCGCCCAGGGACGCAACTTGCCCCGTACCCAACGGTAGGGGCGGGGCGCCCCCACGGGTCCCGATCTAGGGACCCCAACAGCTCTTCCCTGGCCCGCGACTTAGAGTCGCCAATGGCCAGCCACAGACTCTCCTGGGCCGCGCGGTACACCCCATACCGCGCGGCTTCCTCGACGGGATCCCGTCGACGTCGTCTCCGGTAGCGCGTGTACTGGCGGCGAGGCGCGACGCACTCGACGCGCAACCGCGCAATGTCGTCGTTCCACCAGTACACGTTGCGCCTTGCGGACTGTTGGCGGACGCGGGGCATGGACGCGTCGCAGATCTGCGTCATCGCCCCGCGAAACCGCAGCGCCTCCGCTTCGACGTCGACGGGGCCGTCCGTCGCCGACTCCCAAATCCAGGACTGGACTATGGCAGCTTCCTCGAGAAGTTCCCTGTCGAGGCGCTTAAGCGCCCAGCGCGGGCCGTCGCTAATCGGGGCTCCTGGATGGCGGCCGCTCGCGGTCTGGGGGGAGACGTCGAACCGGATATACCGATGGTCCGACAGCGTCTCCACCTCCACGGCGACACGCCAGTCATGGACACGGCTGGCGACAGAGGGGCTAGCGAAAGTGACGTCTACTATTGACCCGCCCCGCTGCCGCACGCACGTGTATACCGAGCCCTGATTCAGGACGACCAGACCGGTCGTCACTACCCACTCCGCTAACACCTCGCCCCGAGGGTCAGTGACCGGAGATCCCCACGCCGATGACTTGGCGTTGAGATCCCCGAGCACCAGAACGGGACGAGGGTGATAGCGGCCTACGACGGCGCCCAACTCGACAAGGAACTCCTCGAAGTCGGCGAGACTCTTGTTGGGGGAGAAATACGCCCCCACGATGACGATGCCGCCCGAGACTGCAGCTACCCAACCGCGGCCCCGAGACGGGTCGATCAGAGTCCCGCCAATAATGGCCACCGAACCGTCAACGCATCCCAGCCAGTCGTCACGGGCGGGGATGAAATACGGCTCAGCGACCACAGCTACTTGAATCGACCACTGCGCCATGCTCTGGAATAAAAGATCCTGAGCTCTGGCGCAGTGATTGATGTTGCCCTGGAGGAAACGGAGTTGTGTCATTATTGACACTCCATTCCCTCAGCAACGGTCCTGGGCCGGGAGTCGGCCGCGGAGCTGTTAGCCTGCGGGGGAGGCGAGATTTCCCCGGCAGGCTTAGAGCTCCTCTTCTTTTTCTTTGTGGCCTTCTTGCTGGCAGGCGTGCCACAGGCCCCTCCGCCCACTCTGTGTCCCGCCGGCTTCCCTGCAGCCGAACACAAGCTGCAGTTGAGCGCAGCGGAACACTGGGCCGCCTTGTGACCGGGCTGACCGCAGCGATAGCAAAGATCGCTACGGTCAACCTCAGCGGCGCACTTGGCCCGGACGTGCCCCTTCTCCAGGCACCGGAAGCACCGCAAAGGCCGGGGCTGCAGGAGTTTAACCCTCGCTGCAACCCAGCCTACCAACAATCTGCCACTTGTGGCGATTTTATTCGCCGACGCCACAGGGCACCGAACCCAGACAGCGCCGAGTCCGGTGGCGTCGGTGCGAATATCGCCGGCCCGCACCTTGTCCGGCGGACACTCTCCGCTTCGGGCAACGGCCGCCACTACCTCTTCAGGAGTCACGGACTCGTCCAGACCAGCAATCCGCACCTCTGCGGTTTTCACTGGTCTGGAGATCCGGACGTCCTCAGGGTTGAGGACCTCCCTCAGCTTGGCGGCCAGAGTGTCCGCCTTCTCGGCATTGCCGCTCGCAGCACCAGCCACCTCAAACAGCGTCGCACCCGTGACAGCATGTTTGATAGTGACGGACTGAAGGCCAAGATCCGACAACTTGATCTTGGCCTTGGCCTCAGCAAGGACCGTGCCGTACGTCACGCCGCGCTCCGTAGCGCCACGCTGAAGCGTTAACGTTACAGCCTCGGAACGCGGCGCACGCACAGCTGGTCCCTTGCGACCGCCTTTGCGACCGCCTTTGCCAGTCCGCCGCGCAGCCTCCGGAGCCGCCTTTGCGATTTGACCGGAGGCGCGCGCTGGTGCTGCTGAGGCCGCCTTGGCGGCCTTAGCGGCTTTGCGGGCCTTCTTGCGACCCACGACTGTCGCCCAGGTCTCACCCTTAGACCCGGCAGTCGCGGGCTGTTCGCTCTCTGGAGCTCGCTGATGCGCAGTTTTCGGCGTCACCCCAGCCTTTCGCCGTTTGTCGGCTGCTAGGGGCGGGCGGAGGTTTTCCTCAGGGAGGCGCCGGGAAAGCGCCTCCAATTGTGCTTTGACCATACTCCCGCACTGGAGCATGCACATACGGACGATGCGCTCAAGGCACGATGCGCTCAGCTCATCCCCCGTACGTGCCGGTCCTGGTGCGGGAGCCGGGGCCACTTCGGAAGCGGCATCGGTGGGCGTGTGTCGCTGCTGCTGCTCGCTCAGCGCAGCGACTTGTCGCCGGAGGTCCTCTAGGTCATTCCGGAGGCGGTTGTTCTCCTCCTGCAATTTCACGACCTCGTCTGAGGCCGTCGTGTTGAGGAGGGTGCCAACCGCCTCCTTGATGTCCGCGGCAGCCTCCTTGAGACCGCGAATGAAGGTGCTCTTCAGGTTGCCAGATTTTGTGGCAACCTTAAGCACCAGGTCCACTCCGTCCAAGGCCAGCCGACTAAGTTCCATCGCCGACGGTTGCCCCCCTTCCGCCGATAGAACAGCGCGTCGCTCTCGAGCGCGTCGGGCCATTTCCGACACTTCGTCGGCCGCGACGGCTTTGCGCTGCTCCCTCCTGGCGGCGTTGAGCTCCGCCTTTGAGCTCCCTAGTGAGGCGCCACTCTCGCCACCAGGGTCCTCCGACGTGACCCCCATGTCACTTTCTGCTTCGCTGGCCGCCGGGGTACGCACGAACCTACCCTGTGCGTTCCTCCGCGGCCGCGAAGCATTCACTCCTCTGAAGTTTTGCCGACCTCTCCTCGCGTTCGGCACCTTCGGGGCCGGCAGGCCTTCTTCTTCAGAGGTCAGCTCCGCCAACCCACCTCTTTTCTGAGCAGAGTCGCGTGGTCGCTTCCTAGCGGAAGACGGCTCACGCGGCCCTTCGTCCACATCGACTGCATAAACTAAGACTTAATAAACTAATAAACTAATAAGGCTAATAAGGCTTAATAAACTAGTGCGCTTTACCATCAACGATTGCATCACTGTTTACCATCAGGCGGGATTGCAGGCAAGCACTAGTTTATAATTATTTAAAAAAAAAATAGAAAGCATATCCAAATAACTATTATGTGAGTAAGTATTGTAAATGTCTATATAATATTAGAGTACCTATATATAATTATGTAGCGTTTGAGACTATCAGACTTAATCCATACTAATATTATAAATGCGAAAGTAACTCTGTCTCTCTGTCTGTCTGTTACGCTTTCCCGCTTAAACCTCTCAACCGATTTTGATGAAATTTGGCACAGATAATCTTTAGACCCAGAGAAAGGACATAGGCTACCTTTTATTGAAAAAAAATATATTCCCGAGGGAAATCTAAAAAGCGCGATATAACCGAATTCTACGCGGGCGAAGCTAATATAACTATAAATTAAAAATACTGTATCAAAATGGAAATGTAAATAAGTAAAATCTTATTACCTAAATAAAAGCCCCAGGTATAAAGGGCGTAACAGCTCACATATTATGCATTGTAAATAGGAAATTATATGAACTCATATAACGTGTCAGTGAGCTAATTCTGCAGAAAGAACACAATCATTGTCTTGAGTTAATCAGAGCGACCAGCTATTGTTATCATTTAAATCGCCATTTGCGGAATAACATGCCTTTGAACAAAGCCTGGATTTGATTTGTGGTTTAAATGCATTCTAAAGCAAGTCTAGTAAAGCAGGGGGTATCTTGTTATAAATAGTTATACCAAGCCCAACAATAGAGTTATGAACCCTAACTTCACATTGAATATCTAGTCTATAGTGTCGTTACAAATACCATAGACAGAAAAATTTAGAATCGCGCGAATATTTTAAACGAAGCCCAAAGCCTAGGCACAGACAGTGCAAAGGCTCAACAGGTTTCCCTATACAATTACTACCACCAACCCTATAATGCTTAAGAACACGCGGAAATTTCCCGAAACGGCCAAAAACTAACATAACATTCACAAAGGGTTAGTAAACCATACGAAATGGAAGTTTCCCAGTCGTACGTAAACAGAATAATAATTTATAACCGTGTAACACCCGGAGTTTAGTGGCTATAAAAATGCAGCCTACCAAATAACAGGCAACGGATTTATTGGAGCATTTAGTTGGTACGGAGATATGGATTCCAATAGATAACCTTGCCTAGTGTTGGTTCGAAGTTAATAGAAACTTTTGTCATATAATAGAATATTTTTTTAGCCTATATTTTGTCCGACCACGCACCGGAAGACGCAGCATGGGTAGGCCCACCATAAGTTGGACCGACGACCTGGTGAAGGTGGCGGGAAACCATTGGATGCGGGAGGCGCAGGACTGGTCATCGCGGAGATCATTGGGAGAGGCCTATGTCCAGAGGTGAACGTCTTTCGGCTGAAATGATGATGATGATTATATTTTGTCCCACTATATAGGATCGTGATTGATAACTTTTCCCATTCCTGTGGGTCAACTTCCGACCTACACGCAGACGAAGCCGAGGGCAAGAGTTAGACGTTACCAAAGAATTAGAATATAACACTCTTTATTACTCATATGTACATCATAAATATATCAGAACATAAATATCATCATTTGTCTATAGCAGTCCGACCATAGCAATCTCGTACAGGATGACGTCCAGAATATCGTCGGTGTAGTGTCTGGTTGGTCTGGCTCTAGGATCGTTAGCCAGACTTACAATAGCTGTGTGTGTTGATGTGTATATTTGTATAACTCTCCGTAGTATTTATCAATCTCACTCAAAACTTCGGGCTCGGGCTTGGAAGTGACGATCCTACCATCCCTAGTTTTCAGCGTCGCAAGTAGGCTCTGTCCAACAGACAAATCTCGTGCGAACACTTTGGAGCCTTTGTTCCGCTCGATAGCCTCTTTAATACAATTTTTATTAAATAGGCATATATCGCGAGTCAGAGACTTTGAGATTTGTCTATTAAGGCATCTGATACGCGAAGCGTCATCAGGGGATTTTAAGACCACCTCCCGTCATGCTTCCATTAGCCGACGGGTGGGACCGGAGATCTTCTTCTGTCCTTTTGAAGGGAGGGTTTTGTAAAACTTGGACCCTTCTGTTTGGATAGTTTCCACAAACCTGTTGTTAATATATATATATATATATATAAACACCTCTTTGCACACTTAGTTGATCCAGCCGCGATCCCGAACACAATAGACTCCACCTTTAGCACGGAATAACTTTAATCCAGTTGCGTATTTCTCGGGCGGAGTGGCAACGTCGCATTCGATTAAGCGATGTTGCCAAACATATTCCTCGATAGGACATTATACTCGATAAAAATTTTTTGATGGAGGTGTTTATATATATATATATCCAAAAATCCAAGTCCCAGGCCAATCAGGAAAAGATTCCATCATGACCTGGCCGGGGATCGAACCCGGGGCCTCTACGTCGCAGACAGGCGTGTTGACCGCTGCGCCACGGAGACAAATGACTGATGACAAGGTGAAGGAAAACATCTTGAGGAAACCTGGACTTTAAGTCGCGCATTGAGCAAGCGTGGGGATTAAGCTCAATCCTTCTCTGTATGAGAGGAGACCTGTGCCCAGCAGTGGGACGATAAAAAGGTTGATGATGATGACATACCTACAACGAAATTTAAAAAAAACTATTAATGAATAATAAATTTTAAACCTATTTAAAAGCCTCTAGATATAAAGGGCGTGACAGCTTACATAATTACACAACACCGAGTTGCGATAATCCACAAAAATGATAAACTAGAACTATCGAAGTAAAACTAAATAAACAGTTAAGTTAACAAAACTATAAAGTCAGGGTCATGGCCACTCGGCCACCAATGCTCAAATAATGAACAAAAGTACGTAACCTAACCCTTTAAATGAACCCCTGTAACAAGGCAAAAATACGTGCTAACACAACTAACAAAGTATTTGCGGGTAACTTTGATAATGGTGTTTAATAAACAATTTTAACTCGCGACCTAGACCTGCGGTGGCGGAGGGTTGAGTAATAAATGAAGGTCGGCTCAACCCCGTGGTGCTATGGCTGGGCTATTTTTATTGTGGACCGCATGCAACGGTTGTGTAGGATGGGAATCAAAATAATGTCGTTATTTGTCCTGATTCGTATGTATATATGCCAAATGAACTACATGGATGGGTTTGAAAAAAATGATTTTGATATTTGAAGATTTCCTGTAAAAAATCTCGAATTTTCGGTGGTAAGCCATAACATCGGCTGCTGGCAGAAGTCACCCACCAGACAAAGTTGAAGAAAAAAGAAAAAAGATGTCTGGTGTAGCCGTATGGAGGACGGGTCTCATCAGTTGTGTTGCGATGTGTGCCGGGTATGATGCACTAAATATTGTTATGACAGGGTCGTGTAGGGTTCAGGTGTTCAGATCAATGTCCCTCTGGCGCAGCATCGTTGTTCGTATTGTTGGGTTTAACATTGCATCATCTCGCTCAGCTGCCGTCTTCCTTCCTATTCACTCAGTTTTCTGAGTGAAAAGGCTCTTAATAAAGTAACGCGCTTTACCATCAACAATTGCGTCACTGCTTACCACCAGGCAGGATTGCGGTCAAGTACTGGTTTATAACAATAAAAGAATAATAATAATTACGTCGATGTTCTTTGTCTCATTATAAAATCATACTATACTAAGGAAATTTCAAGACTACTTTTAGAGATTTCAAATCTACTTCCATGGCTAAGCATTCCAGAAAGCCATACAATGTGGCATTGCATTTCAAGCCATGCAATATCCCCGGTCTCTGATAAATTACCTTCTCTTCTTCTGCCTGGCCTTAATCCCATTTATTTGGGGTCGGCCCTTCTGTTCAATCTTCGCCAGGACGGTCTGTCCTGGGTCGTCTGAGATGTTACTTGCGTCCTTTTTAGGTCCCTGTCAATAACGGACATCCATGTAAGGCGGGGTCTTCCACGTCTTCTGGGCTGGGTACCGATATCAAGTACTTTTCTTGTCATGTGGTCCAATGGTCGCCGCATGACATGACCGTACCACCTTAGGCGGCTCTCCAAAACCTTCTCCTGTATAGGTGTTACTTTAAAACTGCCGGGAATGTAGATATTTTGGATGTGGTCCAGCATTGTTACCCCACCAGCCCATCTAAGCATTCTCATTTCTGCGACATGTAGTTTATGTTCTTGGTGCTTTTTCAGTGGCCTGCATTCGGCACCATATGTCACAGACGAGCGCACTGCTGCCTTGTATACTCTGCCCTTAGTCCGAATGGGCATTTGTCTATCACATAGGACCCCAGAGAGCTCCCTCCATTTCATCCACCCGGCATTTATACGATGAGTTACATCTGCATCTATTGTCCCGTCATTACAGATGATTGAGCCAAGATATTTAAAGTGGTCGACTTTCTTTAGTGGGGTGTCCTGCAGGTGGATAGTGTTGCTGCTGTTGGTGCCACTGAAATTGCAGTCGCTCGGTCTTCTCTACTAACTCGCAGTCCAGCTCTTTAGAGTGCTCCTTGCCATTCCTCTAACATTTGCTGTAGGTTGTCCGGATCTTCGCTGACGAGTACAATGTCGTCAGCATAAAGGATGTCCCATGGTGGACGGCGTTGTATTTCCGCCGTAAGGTAGTTCATTACGAGGATAAAGAGCAGAGGACTCAATGCTGAACCCTGATGGACTCCGACCGCCACATCGAACTCATCACCTGTGCCCGCTGGGCTTCGCACTTTAGTTTTAACAGCATGCATGCATGCATGTCCTTCACCAGACGTATATAGTGCTCTGGGACATTTTGTGCTTTAAGGGCTTGCCAGATAAGTTTTCTTGGAACCCTGTCGAATGCTTTCTCCAGGTCGATAAATACCATGTGTAGGTCAGTTTGGCTGTCTCTATGTTTCTCCATCAAAATTCTGATCGAATGTATGGCATCAGTTGTTGACTTTCCTGTGACGAAACCACGTTGATTTTCAGACACTCTGGTGAGTTGTCGTAGTCTACTGTTGATGACTCTTTCCCATATTTTGAAAGAGTGTGATAAGAGCTTTTTGGCTCTATAGTTTCCACATAGTCTGATGTCACCCTTGTTCTTATAAAAAGGTAGCAGGAAACTCCTTCTCCAATCATCGGGCATTCCGTCAATCAGAATTCTGTTGAAAAGTTTAGTCAGAAACATCACACCGGTGCCTCTTAATTTCTTCCACAGTTCAGCAGGGATGTCATCAGGTCCACGGCTTGTTAGATTTGTATTTTAGATTGTATGGCTTTGTTAGAAGCCATAGCTTTAATTGCTGAATGAACCTCTGCTGGTGATAAGCATGGTATCGGGCCTTCCGTGGCAGGTATTTCGCAAAAATCTTCACTTGGAAAGGTTTCGTTAAGAAGTGCAGTGTAATATTCTTTCCATCGCTCATTAATGTCTTTTTTTTGCTGTGAGCAGTTAGCCTTACTCATTTTTTATGTACTTGATGGTCTTTATGATCTTGATGTTCTTCCTGTGACGTTGTTTTGCTATCTTGAAGATTTCTTTGTCATTGGTGGCAGTATCAAGTTTGGCGTAGAACTCATCGTCTGACATCGCTTTCGCTTGTGCTACAGCTCGTTTTGCAATTTTCCTTGCGTCCTTATAAGCTATCTGATCGATTTCATCTTTTGTCGTTTGCCATTGCTTAAAGAGGGTTTTCTTTGTGGCCAATACCTCCCTGACGTCTTCTTGCCACCATTTTGTGTCCTTATCACCGCTGATAGCGCCTTTTGATACACCTAGGTACTGTTTGGCTTTTTGGAGGCAAAAGGTTTGGAAGTCTCTCCACATATTATTGGCAGTGTCCTCTTGTTGTGAGTCAAGGTATTCTGCGATGTCTTCACACATCTTTTGTCCCTCTTCACGTTCGAGTTTGTGCCAACGTATCCGCGTGATCTTCTCTTTTTTGACCTTTGTTGGTTTAGGCATTACAAATTCAGCGACTAAGATACGATGTTGTGATGTAAGCGGTTCTCCGGGGAATACTTTACAGTCTTTGAAAGTCTTCAACCGGTGCCGATCTGTTAGAATGTAGTCTATTTGTGTACATGTCCTGCCGCTTTTGTATGTAATCAAGTGTTCGGTACGTTTAGAGAAGAACGTGTTGACAATTGCAAGATCGTAGGCTGACGCAAATTGCAGGATGCTCTCGCCTTCCGAGTTTATATTACCATATCCCCAGTTGCCGTGGATTCTTTGGTATGTGGATGTTGTGCTTCCAACATGGCCGATTAGATCACTGCCTATGTATTTAGACTCCGTTGTCGGGATGGATTGTAGTAGATCGTTTATCTCGTTCCAAAATGTTTCTTTGTCTACGTTTGAGCAGCCTGCCTGTGGTGCATAAGCGCATATGATGTTCATGCACGGTTAGTCATCAAGAGCGAGCTTAATTGACATTAGTCGCTCGCTTACTCTGTTAACCTCCACTATGCAGTCTTGCAGGTCCTGATCTACAACTATTCCAACTCCATTCTGTGGTCGTGTCCCGTGGTAGATGAGTTTATAGTTATGCCCGATGTTTCGCGACTTAGACCCCTTCCATTTCGTTTCTTGGATGCAACAAACGTTGATGCGTCTGCGATGTAATACTTCGCTCAGCTCGGCGCTTCGTCCTGTCATTGAGCCCAAATTCCAACTCGCTACACGCATTTTTGGTACTTGTACGGGGGCTCTGGTGACATTGCCGTCGCTTCGGGGGTACGCCCAAGCATTTGCTGCAGTTCCCTCATTTGTGTCGTCGCTTAAGGGGGACGCCCTAGTAGTTGCATTTATTTTATTATTTGTGCTTTTCATGACCAGAAGTAAAAAAGTTGGCTTTTGTTTTTACGGCCGGTTGCCACCTGACGCCAAGACAGTAACCCCACATGCTAGCTGGTGCTAGCTGGGGCTTGGGATGCCACCGTTGACTGTTAGGTTCTTCCGCCGCCATCCCCTACATGACGTTCTGATTGACGCCATTGCCCTCCACAGCCCTTTCTCGGTCTACTACCAAGTGGCCTTGTGGAGGAGTTGCCTGTTGGTCCGCGAGAGGTATTTTATTTCCCTCTTGCCCTTTGGTATTGTTTCCATTACCAACGAGCCTTCCCCGATCCGCCACCTTGGGGACGCGTTCTCTAGAGGTTACAGGCTCCTCCGAGAATCTCTGATACATTACCAGTGAAATGAAATAACAGTGACAACGATGGCGATCAATTTTTCGACGCTATATTTATTTTAGTTTGTAGATTAGTAGACAACTAGTTAAGTTATGATCAGTGATCGGAATAGGTAGATTTATTTTTACTACTTGTATCATAAATGTTCACAGAAAGAATAACGTGGATAAGCCATTTTCCCGGAATGTAATTCCGGATCCAAGTAAATATTGTTAATGTTGGTAGTGACATTATTACTACTCAATTCATTTAAAGGAAGATAACAAAACTAAACTAATTTATTATTTACTTTTTGAAAAATAAAAACAATCAAATGAGAAATATCAATGAGGAATGCCCATATTAATCCATACTAATATTGTCTGTTACGTTTTCCCGCTTAAACCTCTGCACCGATTTTAATGAAATTTAGCACTGACAATCAATAGGCAGACCCTGAGAAAGGACATAGGCAACCTTTTATTGAAAAAAAATTGATATTCCCGAGGGAAATCTAAAAAGCGCGATATAACCTAATTCCACGCGGGTGGAGCCGCGGGCGGAAAGCTAGTAATATATACGTTTCCGATCAATGACCCTAATTCACTCTACCTATTTCGATCACTGGTATGATATACCCCCTTATTCGTATACGTTGCTTAAAGGTAACTAGTTATTAGCGATTGTTTAACCATACTTTTTTGACGTTTGCACGTCACTTAACATTAATCATTGTTTATGAATAAACACCATAGTGTTTAAGGGGTTTATTTATACACGATGGCTAAAGTGATGTTTAAGGGGTTTATTTATACACGATGACTAAAGTGATGTTTAAGGGGTTTATTTACACACGATGACTAAAGTGATGTTAAAACGTCAAAAATGTATGTGTGTGCGTGTGTGTGTGTGTGTGTGTGTGTGTGTGTGTGTGTGTGTGTGTGTGTGTCTTAGCTGCCAGTGGGCTTAATTCATTTTTATATTTTAATTAATTTTACATTGTGCTCTCATGATAGAAGCAACATAAATATGTAACGAAGAAATGTAACCCATATACACACATCAAAAGTGTCTAGGGATCAACATATATTTTTGCAATAACTTTTCTCCTGATTGATATTAATTAAAATTTTCTTTAAGGATTCATCAAATAAAGTGTTTTCGTTTGTCACAGTAACGATAAACCAAGTCACCTTTGCATTAATAAAGAAATTTGCCATTTTCCTAATAAAGGGATATTTGACATTTGAACCACTAACACAAAAGTTCGAAAAAAAGACTGAAATAACAGTTTTCTCTAAAATTTTATTGGGTAACTTAAACAATTAATAATCCGTGTTTCTACCGCGAACACTAACAACACAAGAACATCGGTTTGGCATACTCAAAATGAGTTCATCCAAATCACGCTGTGGAATGGCTGCCCATGTTCGTTGCAACAACAAAAAAAGGTCTTCTTGCGACTGGATACCCTCCATATTCGGCAGAGCTCTTCTCTGTAGCATATCCCATGCATGCTCAATCGGGTTCAAGTCTGGCGACTGAGCAGGCCAGGGCAGGACATTGATGTTAGCTGCGGCGAGAGTCTGTCTTACAACTCTTGCGGTGTGCGGTCGTGCATTATCATGCATTAACTGAAATAAGGGACCGATTTGCACTTGTAGAGGAACGATGACGTCTGATACAATCGTTTCAGCATAAATTTGAGCGTTGAGGTTGCCTCTGATCCAAATCAACTCAGTTCTTCCGCCGATCCAAATACCCGCCCATACCATGATGGTTCCACCACTATAAGGATGGACTTCCTGGCAGGATTTTAATCGCTGTTGGCGTCCAGGGATTCTCCAGTGTCGTATACGTCTTGTATCCGGTCTCATACCAAAACGAGACTCATCAGAAAAGCACACGAAACGCCATTGTTCTTCTGCCCAATTTCTGTGTTCAAGAGCCCATTGATATCGAATCCTACGATTGTGCATTGCTATAGGTGGTACCCGTAGCGGTCTTCGGGAATGAAGGTTCACTTCATGCAAGCGGTTTCTGACTGTTTGGTCGCTAATTAAGTTCCCTGAAGAGTGATGAAGCCTCACGGCTAACATCATGGCGGTTATTGTTGGAGCTCTTCGAGTTAAGATTTGAATGTATCGGTCTTGTCTCCGTGTGGTGCAGCGATACCGTCCTCCATGGCGCTCAGCCACGGTACCAGTGCTTCGGTAACGTGTCCAAAGTCGACTGATAACACTCTGACTTGTATTCAGAGCTAAAGCCACAGTACGTTGCCGGGAACCAGCTTCTATCATTCCCACGGCTCTGAGCATTTCTTCCCTGCTTAAATGACGTCGCCGCTCCATAATAACGTTGGTTTTAATCAGTAGTAGGGAAACAGTAGCACCAATAATGTCTTCAATGCGTTGTATGTTTTTATAGGGAAAATATTGACAGCTGATTTTCATCTTTTACTCGAATTTGATTCACAGTTCCTGATTCAAATTATGAAATGCACCAAAAGGATCCATATAAATTTATAAAATCATAAATTTATTACAAAGCCACATCTCAATCTCAAGAAATCCGCATAAAAATGCTTGATCCCTAGACACTTTTGATGTGTGTATTATGATTTTAAAAGAGTGTCCATGGAGTTTCTTGCACGTTCTTCTCCATAGAGATCTACGCTTTGGAACGTGCAATTTAGCTTCACTTTTCTTGAACTCACCGACATTGACTATTCAAAAGTACCAAGTGATGGTTAATTTGAAATAAACGATTTTGATTTTTGTATGGTTAAACAATGATTAACTACTAGTTAACTTCAAGCAACTTTTATGAATAAGGAGGATAATTTAGTTATTTTAGTGTTAGCTTATAATAATTATAATTCCTGTATTTTAGAAATAAAGAAATACTATTTAATTTTTTACTAGCCTAAATATTGTCCCACTACATAGGATCGTAATTGGTCCCTTGTTCGCTTTAATAATTTATAAATACACTGAATACACAGATACCTGAAAACGATTAAAACACTGTTTATTTATAGTAGGGGAGAGGGGGGCAGTTTAGAACAGAGGCAGTTTTGAATTATTGGATTTATGAACGCATTATTTGTCTTTCCTAACCTCCAATACCTTTTTGATACTGGTAACACCGAACTACATGTCTGTCAGTCGCCAATTTTTGTCAATGTCAGTGTCAAACAGAATAAAAGTGGTCGGTTACTTTACGGAGACGAAACCAAACATTGTTATTTTTTATTGTAAGCGGATTACTGAAAACGTAAGTATTATTTTCGAGTTTTGATTATTTCATAGTGTTGTGTATATTATAGTAAGTGTATTACGAATATAAGTTAATTAAAATCCAAGTTTCTTGGTCGGCTAGATAATTTTGTTTTGAAGGATGGTATTGGGGCAGATTTGAAAAAAAACTGTGGGGCAGTTATGAATAAAATGTTCAAAAGTGCCCCCCGCTATTTGAACATATGATGTTTATTTTTTTTTTTTAATAATTGATGAATATGATGAATTAAGTTCATTTTATATTATTTTACAGATATAAATCACAATGGTAAGAAATTATAAAAAGAAAAAAGAAAATGATGTGAATGAAGAAGACGCCGAGAGAGCTGTATTGTGTGTTATCAATGATAGGATGAAACTGAGGACCGCTGCTGCTATTTATAATATAAAACCAACCACTTTGTACTATAGAGTAAAGAAATATAAAGAGAATGTAATGCCAAAAAATATAAATTATAGCAGCAAACACACTGTGCATCAAGTTTTCACTAATGATGAGGAACTTATGCTGGAAAGATACTTTTTAAAAATGTCCAAAATGAATTATGGACTTACCTACTTACAAGGTCGAAAATTGGCATATCAATATGCAGGAGCGTTAGATAAGTGTCCTGAAAAATGGTTAGATAACAACAGTGCGGGCATTGAATGGATGAAAAGCTTTATGAAAAGGCACCCAGTATTATCTTTGCGAAAACCTGAAAACACCAGTCTTTCCAGATCAACCAGCTTTAATAAGCATAATGTCATGATGTTTTTTGATAACTATGAAAGAGTATTACAACGCGGAAATTATACTCCAGACTGCATCTATAACTTAGACGAAACCAGTATTATGACCGTTGTTCAAGCACCCAATGTTATTGCTAGAACAGGTCAAAAGCAAGTTGGACAAAGTGTTTCGGCCGAAAGAGGTCAATTGATCACTATGTGTGGTATTGTAAATGCTCTTGGAAATACCATTCCTCCGGTTTTTATTTTTCCAAGAGCTAGGTTTCACGAAACAATGCTTATTGGAGCTCCAGTTGGAAGTGTCGGGTTTGCCAATAGTCCTACTAGCGGTTGGATGACTGGACCTTTGTTTCTGAAAGTTCTGCAACACATTAAAAGAACCACTAGATGCACCAAAGAAAATAAAATTCTTATACTCCTTGACAATCATGAGAGTCATTGCACCATTGATGCTATTAATTTTGCAAGGGATAACGGCATAGCACTATTGACATTTCCCCCTCATTGTACACATAAACTCCAACCACTCGACGTTGCAGTAAACAGTCCTTTTAAAGCGAAGCTTGCAGTCGCGCAAAATGATTGGTTGCTTAATCATCCGGGCAAAACAATAACTATACACGATCTCGCAAGTATTGTCACCCCTGCTTAAAATGCTTCACATACTATCAATAACATCACATCGGGATTTTCTGCACCAGGAATATATCCGTTTTCCAGAAACAAATTCACGGACGATGACTTTGAATGTTCGGAAGTGACTAATCGGGCTGATCCTTCGCAAGTTCCCTTGATAGTTGCATCTGAGAATTTAGTTACTGGTGATGTAATAGCTGAAGATGTGGAGACTGATCAACCTCAACAGGTGTTATCACAGTTTGGAGCGTCTATACCACATAATATGAACGATAATGTCACTCAAGCTGAAGATCTGGAAATAAATGAACTTACAATAGCAGTTGCTCATGACGCTACTGACAATGCTCAAATTGTTGCTCCAGCACCTTCTACAATCGACAGTGACGCTACTGATGCTGAAGATATAGAAGTAGACCAACCTGTAATAGCATCAATTAAAGCTATTGACAAAAGTAATAAACCCACCATAAGCCTTATATCTCAACTCCCCCCTGAACTTAATCATGAAACCGATAAATCTGAAAAAACACCCACTAAGAATACTAATAAAGCTCATGAGCAAACTCCTTCACATTCACCATCTGTAATCGAAAGTGCCGCCAATATTGATAATTTGGCGAAAATAAACAGGAACACTGAAAATCTAAGGGAAAAAGTAACAGTTACTCCTGAAGCAATAAGACCGTTTCCTAAAGCGATTCCTCGTACCGGAAGAAAAGGCAGAAAGAAAGGCTCGTCACGAATATTAACTGATACTCCCGAAAAATGCGCAATAGAAGCTGCGTATCTGGATCGGATGAAAAGCAAGCCTTCAATTCTGCCTTTATCAAAACGAGGAAAATGTATGCCTAAGAACAAGAAGTATAAAAAGAAGAAACCGTTGCCAAAATATCAGTCAAACTCAGAATCTGACGGAAATATATCTTTTCATGATGATTCTGATAAGGATTTAACAGATGGTCAAAGTAATTCTGATTCTGATTATCTAGTTGATGAAAGGGAATCAATTCAATCTTTGACACATGAGAATTTAAATGAAAATGACTATATATTGGTAAAATGT
The DNA here is from genome assembly GCA_017933935.1 of Sesamia nonagrioides. Classification (NCBI taxonomy): domain Eukaryota; kingdom Metazoa; phylum Arthropoda; class Insecta; order Lepidoptera; family Noctuidae; genus Sesamia; species Sesamia nonagrioides. The sequence continues at coordinate 310,061 of JADWQK010001358.1, forward strand.
CACTCTGCCAAAAAAGAATCACAAACATATTTCGTAGCTTTCATTAAACATAAAGACCAAAATATATTTCTAGTTTCTTTTTTGAAAAAGAAATTTGGTTTTAAATTTTTGTTCCCTGACAAAGAAGACCAATCCTGCATACCTATCACTGATGTTGTAAGGAAACTACCAAAGCCATGCTCTGCTCCAGGAACTTCTCGTACAGCTGCTCTATTAACTTTCAAATTTGATTTTAGTAAATTTAAACTAGGTTAGGTACAATTACCAAAGTTTTGAAGTTGTTCGTTTTTTTTTTAATATTTACTTATATGTTTGGGAATAAGGTGATTTTGATTGTTTATTTTGTTTGATATATATTTTTTAATGCCTTCCTGAGACCATTTTAAATGGTATGTTTTTAAGATTATAAAGACAAAGATTAGCAATATGTAACTAGATCTCAAATATTAAAATAATAAGTCACTTACATTCGTTCAAGACTGCCCCAGGCTGTTAATAGTTTTACAAAGTTTATTTAAGTAATAGTGAGTGTACGAAGTTAGTGGCAATTAATTATTATTATATACGATCTGTATGTCTTAAATAAAGTGTTGATTTTATTTTAAGCTGCATTGTTTTCTTGTTATCATGGTATTCCAAAACTGCCCCTGGGGTTATCAAATGTGCCCCTTGCCAGGGGCACATTTAAACAAAAAATGGTTTTTTAAAAACAATAATATTGCTACTTTAATAAATAAAAACAAGTTAAATAACTTTTTATTTTGTAGCACAAATAGCATATCTATTCATAAAAAAATAAAATACCTTGATATGTAGCACAATACGATAAATATAATATCTTATTCAAAAAGTGTTCAAAGGTGCCCCCCTCTCCCCTAACTAAAGTTACAAACATAAAAATATTTATTCTTGTAACATAATTGACTCATCATTTCATTTATCAATCGGGCACATTCTATTACAAAATATTATTGTGCAAGGCATCTTTCCAATCTACAGTCGACTAAACAGTTTGGTGCACATGACGTCCCATCGATGTTGTTAGTAAGTCCCCATTACCTCACACTCTGGCCGCACTACGCCCAAATCAAACGTAGCCGCAGGAAAATGAACGATTTCTTAAATTTTAATCCAAAAAACAGTCTAATTGTAGGTGTACAGAAGAAGAAAATAAATACTTCTTCACAAAGCTTGTTAAAAATTAATATGAAGGGAAATCATATTTTCATTTTTAATAAGCTTCGATCAGGATAATTATATGAATTCGACAGCACACTAAAAATAAAAAACTTTTTTTTTGTAGTGTGGCACTAGTTATGACTTTGTGCCAATGTCAATTAAAATAAAAATCTTCAAAAGTTCTTCTTTCTTTCTCTTATGTCTTCGCACGGTTTGTGCATTTAGCCAATGTCACGTAATGAATTATTCATGTCGAAAAAGACGGCCGCGCGGACCGAACACTGAGGAAGATTTGGTTCAAAGCCATGATGTGGCCACTATGCTACAATATTTCACTGTTCTTTATGAATTATTCACTGAATGCACTTTTTACTACATAAATCACGCGTTTTTATTTAGTAAACGACACTATAAATAATTTAAAAGTCCAATGAAAAATGAGTGTGGCACTCATCTTAGCTTCCCGCCAAAACTCCAATAAAAAACTTAAAATAACTAATCATGAACCGCACCCTAATTACGTAATACACTATTACTGTCAGTTGGAATCATTTCGAAGCATATTGCTAATCCATTGCTCCGTCTGTTCGAAAAGTGTGCCTTCTCAACAACTTAAAGAACGCATTGAATATAGTTGAACTGTAAAAATGAAACCCATTGCTACTGATAGGGTGTTACGCAATTACCCTCCTGGATGTTAATGTTTGCCAGTTATTTTTATACTGAACCGAAACCTAAGGTAACCTGAACATTTTCTTTTGTACAAGGGTCTGCTCAACTGGCCTTTGATCCTTCAATAAACATGAATCACACGGCACATCACAACCTGCCGGGCGTTCAAAAAAAAACTCTGCATAGTGAATGGTTTGTTTCACTGTACACATTAATATTTCGACAGCACTAGTGGATAAATAACTATTACACAATTTGTAAGTAGTTACAATGATGACATTTAAAGATAACTTTTGTAACTAAATACATCTCAAAAAACTCAATTTGTAGAAGTGGTCATACTTTGCAACGTCTGCATGTTAATAACAAGGCATTAGCGACGATTGATTTCTCAATTTTTAAGATTCCTTATTCAACGGGTAAGGTCACTATTGCTAAGACCCCACTGTCTGTCTGTCTATCACTAGGCTGTATCTCATAAGAGGTAGTAGCTACACAGTTGAAATTTTCACTAATTATATATTATACTGATAGTAAATCTTCAACTAGTGCATGCTACCCGTCATGACTTACGGAGCCGAGACGTGGACACTTACGGTCAGACTAATCCAAAAGTTTAAAATCACTCAGCGAGCTATGGAGCGGGCTATGTTGGGCGTCTCTCTGAAGGACCGCACCAGAAATGAGGTGATCCGACAGAGGACCAGAATCACCGACATAGCTGAAAGGATTAGCAAGCTGAAGTAGCAATGGGCTGGTCACATATGCCGCAGGACCGACAACCCTTGGGGTAAATGAGTCCTCGAGTGGAGACCGCGTCTCGGTAAACGTAGCGTAGGACGCCCTTGGGCGAGATGGAGCGACGACATTAAAAAGGTGGCTGGTAGTGGCTGGCGGAGAACTGCTCGGGATCGAGTTTGTTGGCGTGCAATGAAGGAGGCCTATATCCAGTAGTGGACGAGTAGATGCTGATGACGATGATGATGATAGTAAATATCAATATACATCATACATCAATCATCATCATTTCAGCCGAAAGACGTCCACTGCTGAACATAGGTCTCCCCTAAGGATCTCTACGACGACCAGTCCTGCGCCTCCCGCATCCAGCGGTTTCTTGCTACCTTCACTAGGTCGTCGGTCCACCTTGTCGTGGGCCTACGCACGCTACGTCTTCCGGTGCGTGGTCGCTACTCGAGGACCCGTCGGCCCCATCGGGCATCGGTCCTACGGACAATGTGCCTGGCCCACTGCCATTTTAGTGTTACAATTCTTCGGACAATGATGGTTACTCTCGTTCTTCCCGGGCCCATTGTTAGCGACCACATCTCAATTCCATAAATCATCACTGGCAACACACACTGGTCGAAGACTTTTCTCTTGAGACACTGCAGTGTTTCGGACGAGAAGATTCTACGTAGCTTCCCGAAAGCAGCCTAGCCAAGTAGAAGTTAGAAGTTAGAAGTTGGACCTTCCTAACTGGATAGTTTTTTCCAGCTATACGTATAGGAGTCGGTACAACATAGGCATTAGATATGACTTTCGTCTTTCCATGTTCATTTTATGACCGACTCGCTGCGAGGATCTACTGAGATCTTCGAGCATCAGTATACACTAATATAATATTTGTGAAAATTAAATGTATCAGTTAACTATGGTTAGTTATGTTAATCTATACTAATATATAAAGCTGAAGAGTTTGTTTGTTTGTTTGAACGCGGAATCTCGGGAACTACAGGTCCGATTTGAAAAATCTTTTTGCATTAGATAGCCCATTAATCCAGAAAGGCTTTAGGCTATATAACATCACACTACGACCAATAGGAGCAGAGCATATAAAGAAACATATCGATACCTACGCGGGTAAAACCGCATGGCGCATCTAGTTTCCTATATTTTGGCTTAATGTACATTCAATTTAACTCGGTCAAGGAATGCAACACAACTATTAATAAATATGTTGGTCGCAATAAGCGAAATATGATTTTGACAGTGACAATTGCTTGACGTGTCATGTATATAAAGCCACGTATCTATATTATCTACTATAATAATTATGACTGCGAATAAAAAGAAAACATCAATTCCTAATAAACGGCAGCATATCTTTTGTTATCTGTTCATCATCATCATCAACCTTTTTTTTTATTTATCGTCACACTGCTGGGCACAGGTCTCCTCTCATACAGAGAAGGATTGATTGTAATCGCCACGCTTGCTCAATGCGGGTTGGCGATTTCAAATTTAAAGTCCAGGTTTCCTCAAGATGTTTTCCATCACCTTCAGTCATTGGTATCCAAGATATACTTAGAAAGTACATATAACTTTAGAAAAGTTACATTGGTACTTGCCTGACCTGGAATCGAACCCGCGCACTCATACTTGAGAAGCTGGTGTTTTAACCACTAGGCCACCACGACTTATCTATTAGTTATCTGTTAGTGCAATTAGATTAGTTTCATTGTTGTGAAGAGGAGTAAATAATGACGGTTTGGCCATTACTTTAGTGAACAGGGTCGCAAAACAAAAACAATCACTAAAAGCTCCAAACATAACCAACTCAAATCAATATTCACCACGAACACAATGGGTAAATAGAACTGTCAAAGTCGTCAATCAAATGTCATAACTACTGTCATGGCTTACGTTAAAAAAGGGTTATTTCACTAAAAAACTTTTCAAATATTTATTGATGTATCAATACTTGTATTTTTATTCAAATTAATTTAGTAGTATTTTTGTCTATTATTTTTTTATTCTTTTGTCTATATACTATATAGTATACTAGCGACCCGCGCCGGCTTCGCACGCGGGCAAAGCTGATACTAAATACACTACAGAAAAACTGTGAACGTATAAAAAACATAGCGGCCCGCCGCCGCTCCTGTCGCCCCGGCTGGCCGCTCCTGCCACCAATTTTTTAATCTGTAGGTAATATCATCGAAAATATTCATTTAAATCATATACCGTAAATGGCATTATAGATCTATATTAAATCAACAATTTATTTAAGATATTAAATTGGATAAGAATTAATAATAATAATAATAAAGCTAAAATAAACAAACATCTTGACAGCAACTCCATCATGTCTGTCTCTCAAAATGGATGTAGGAGCGGGTCCCGCGGTACTAAGGAGCTACTCCTCATAGACATGGCCATCAGCCAACAGGTTCGTCGATCCCGCAAGGACCTCTCAACTTGCTGGATAGATTATAAGAAGGCCTACGATTCGGTGCCACATACATGGCTTATGAGGGTGCTGGAGTTGTACAAGGTTAATGCAACTCTACGCACTTTCCTTAGGTCGTGTATGGGGCAATGGAAGACAGTCCTTCGCTATCCAGGGAGTCGACGGATCCAAGCGAATGATGAACCTGTATGGATTAAGCGGGGAATATTCCAGGGCGACAGTCTGAGTCCACTTTGGTTCTGCTTAGCTCTGAATCCTCTAAGCACACTGCTGGAGGATTCAGGTCTGGGTTATCGATTGAGGAGAGGTGGTCAGGTCATATCTCACCTCCTCTACATAAAGCCCACAAACGCGCGTGCGCGCGCTAACTTTTAATTGCCATACTACAGTACTGAAGCCCCTTCATGTCTTCAGCACTGTCTAGTCATTCCACTGAAACCTCTGCATTTCAGTGGTCTGAGAACTCTTATTTGCCATACTACAGTACTGAAGCCCCTTCATGTCTTCAGCACTGTCTAGTCATTCCACTGAAACCTCTACATTTCAGTGGTCTGACAACTCTAAATTACTATACTACAGTACTGAAGCCCCTTCATGTCTTCAGCACTGTCTAGTCATTCCACTGAAACCTCTACATTCCAATGGTTTGACAACTAGAATAAAAAGATTAATTATATCATTATTTCTCTGAAACAAACTGTTAAGATACACATAGCATGCAGAAATAGACAATTTGCAGAAAATCAAATGGTTATAAGCGAAGACTAGGTTTCGTCATCATGAACAGATTTTTGATCATCATTAGAATCATTATCAGATTCATTATTGGTTCTATCAAAAACTAACCATGGGTGAATCTTGTCTACGGAAAAAGTGCCAGTAAAACGGCGGTTACCTTTTCGAGTTAAAGGAGTATCTTCAATAATATATCTATCATGATCCAATACAGTTATTATGCGATAAGGACCACGAAGTTTTGGAACAAGCTTTCCACTCTGACCACAAGAAGGAATATCTCTTTCTACCCTAACTAAATCACCCATTGCGAATATAACCTTTATTAAAGTTTGTAGCACTGAAAGCAGCGAGTACAGTCCTATTGTACCTCTCTACTTGCCCATTTGCTCGCGGCGTTGCGACCGGATTTAAAACATGTTTAACTACTAATGAATTTAGAAATTTCTTAAATTTTATGGAAATAAACGAGGTTCCTCTGTCCGAGATTATTCTCTGCGGTACACCGAAAGTATGAAAATAATGTTGTAATGCTGTAATACTACACACATCAAAAGTGTCTAGGGATCAACATATATTTTTGCAATAACTTTTCTCCTGATTGATATTAATTAAAATTTTCTTTAAGGATTCATCAAATAAAGTGTTTTCGTTTGTCACAGTAACGATAAACCAAGTCACCTTTGCATTAATAAAGAAATTTGCCATTTTCCTAATAAAGGGATATTTGACATTTGAACCACTAACACAAAAGTTCGAAAAAAAGACTGAAATAACAGTTTTCTCTAAAATTTTATTGGGTAACTTAAACAATTAATAATCCGTGTTTCTACCGCGAACACTAACAACACAAGAACATCGGTTTGGCATACTCAAAATGAGTTCATCCAAATCACGCTGTGGAATGGCCGCCCATGTTCGTTGCAACAACAAAAAAAGGTCTTCTTGCGACTGGATACCCTCCATATTCGGCAGAGCTCTTCTCTGTAGCATATCCCATGCATGCTCAATCGGGTTCAAGTCTGGCGACTGAGCAGGCCAGGGCAGGACATTGATGTTAGCTGCGGCGAGAGTCTGTCTTACAACTCTTGCGGTGTGCGGTCGTGCATTATCATGCATTAACTGAAATAAGGGACCGATTTGCACTTGTAGAGGAACGATGACGTCTGATACAATCGTTTCAGCATAAATTTGAGCGTTGAGGTTGCCTCTGATCCAAATCAACTCAGTTCTTCCGCCGATCCAAATACCCGCCCATACCATGATGGTTCCACCACTATAAGGATGGACTTCCTGGCAGGATTTTAATCGCTGTTGGCGTCCAGGGGTTCTCCAGTGTCGTATACGTCTTGTATCCGGTCTCATACCAAAACGAGACTCATCAGAAAAGCACACGAAACGCCATTGTTCTTCTGCCCAATTTCTGTGTTCAAGAGCCCATTGATATCGAATCCTACGATTGTGCATTGCTATAGGTGGTACCCGTAGCGGTCTTCGGGAATGAAGGTTCACTTCATGCAAGCGGTTTCTGACTGTTTGGTCGCTAATTAAGTTCCCTGAAGAGTGATGAAGCCTCACGGCTAACATCATGGCGGTTATTGTTGGAGCTCTTCGAGTTAAGATTTGAATGTATCGGTCTTGTCTCCGTGTGGTGCAGCGATACCGTCCTCCATGGCGCTCAGCCACGGTACCAGTGCTTCGGTAACGTGTCCAAAGTCGACTGATAACACTCTGACTTGTATTCAGAGCTAAAGCCACAGTACGTTGCCGGGAACCAGCTTCTATCATTCCCACGGCTCTGAGCATTTCTTCCCTGCTTAAATGACGTCGCCGCTCCATAATAACGTTGGTTTTAATCAGTAGTAGGGAAACAGTAGCACTAATAATGTCTTCAATGCGTTGTATGTTTTTATAGGGAAAATATTGACAGCTGATTTTCATCTTTTACTCGAATTTGATTCACAGTTCCTGATTCAAATTATGAAATGCACCAAAAAGGATCCATATAAATTTATAAAATCATAAATTTATTACAAAGCCACATCTCAATCTCAAGAAATCCGCATAAAAATGCTTGATCCCTAGACACTTTTGATGTGTGTATTTGTACTTTTAGTGTTTTTAACTGACTCCAGAATTATATATTTAGTAAAGGCATCTATAATCAAAAGAAGATATAAATTCGTTTTCTTACTGCGTACGAATGGGCCTAGATGGTCTATATGAAGTGTGTGGAATGGGAGATCCACCTTTGGTATAGGGTGTAATTCCCTGGACATTTTGCCAGAGGGAACTTTAGTATGAGCACATTCAAGACGTATGAATCTTCTCATTTTGGCAAACCAATATTGACTTTTATTTTGTCATATGTTTTCTCAAAACAAAAATGTCCTAACATATCATGATTTGATCTGAGTAAGTGCCACCTTATTCCTTTTGGTACAACCCATGGTAACATGTATTTCTTTTCAAACGTAGCTCGAACTGAATTGCAATCAGTGACTATTGTGTATTTCAGCCCTAACAAATTAAATTGTTTTACGGACATTACTACAGCCAAGGTCTCTAAATCATAGGAAGTGAAACGGGCCTCTTCGGGGGAAGTCTGCCTACTGTAATAAGCAACAGCACTAAACGGGGAATCCTTTTTTGGTCTCTGCATTAATATTCCAGCAATCCCTAATTTAGAGGCATCAGTATGAACTTCTGTTTCATAGGTTGGATTATAAAAGCAAGAACGGGGCGTTTTATCAATTCCGCTTTTAACATTTTGAAAGCCTTTTCTTCAGAACTTCCCCAATGCCAAGTAGAATTTTTCTAAGGAGTTGAGTCAATGGTCTAGCGATTGCAAAAGATCCCGTATAAAGCGCCGAAAGGAACTGGATAAACCAATAAACTGACGGAATTTATGTTGGTCCGTTGGGAGAGGAAATCGTTTGACAGCTTCTATTTTATGCTGCCCAGCCCGTATTCCGTTTTCATTTACTTTAAATCCTAAGTAATTAACAGACCGCATAAAGAAGTTACATTTTGATAATTTTAATGTTATTCCGGAGGACCTAAATAAATTTAAAAGTATTACTTATTTTCTCAAAACCCTCTTGTAAAGTTTTAGACCGAATAATAACATCATCCATATAAGCAACACATCTTTGAAACACGCGTTACCAAAGATATTATTAATAGATCGTTGAAAATTAGATGGAGCATTAGCCAAACCAAAAGGCATCCGGTTAAATCCAAAGTGGCCGTCAGGCGTTACAAAAGCTGTTGAGTGTTTGGAAGTTTCTGACATACTAATCTGGTAATATCCGGACGCAAGATCTAAGGTTGTATAATACTTGAAACCTGATAAATTGTCCAGCTGATCATCAATACTTGGTAATGGATAATGCTCTTTAATTGTCTTCTTATTCAAAGATCTAAGCACACAAAGCCTATAATCTCCAGTTTTCTTTTTGACTAAAAATCGGAGATGCGTAGTCCGACGTGGATTCCCGAATCCTCTAATTCTTTAACCATACTTCTAACAACCTGGCGTCCCGAATGAGCCAATCTATAAGGCCGGTAAACAACGGAACTATTGTCACTCAAATTAGTATTTATCTCAACCCCTTATATACATTCTAATTCCTTGGTTGAAAAAAGCAAAGCAAGCTCTATAGTAGTTTAATAACCGACTATAGGGATTTTTGAAGTGGACGTCTTTTTCTCGCTACAGTCATTAACTAAATGTCCTACTTTATTACAAGCAGTACACCGTTTGATTGGCTGCTTGCACTTATAATACGGGTGACCTTCATCACCACAGTTATAACATCTAGATGGAAATTCTGTTATGTTAGTTTTAGTCCCTTTAATTTTATTGCATTTATTATCGATTACGCTTGCCTGCTGTGCATTCTTTTCCATTCGTTTATTAATTTTAACTCCCTTTAAGTAGATAAGCAACTTATCAACATCGGAGTACTGTGCCGCTTCAGCACTAGTCCTTATTGAACGATCTTCGATCCCAAACAGTACGCAATCAATGGCATTCTTCCCAGTAATATTGCATCTGTTCAATAACACCATCTTGTTATAAAAATATTCCTCTAGAGATTCCCCAAAATGAGCTTTACAGGCAAGCATATCCGATAACAATTGAGCATAATTTTCATCACTTGGGAAAGCTGATCGTAGTTTGATTTGCCACTCAGACCAGGAAAACATTACGCTAGGTAAGCCTTGATACCACTTCAGAGCAAAACCTACAAGTTTCGGTAGTGCGTAATGGATTGTTTGTCTTGCTGACCAATTATAAATTTGAGCACATTCATTTACTTTATTTATCCACGTGTCTATGGATTGGTTTCTTTTAGATGGATCGAATTCGGGAATAACATTAAAGACAGGAAAACATTCATTGTTCCCATCAGCTTTCATGGTTTGAACACTTTGAACAACATCTTTCAACATTTGTGCTAACAATACTTTCTCACTAACCTGCTCGGCAATGTTACTATCACCTTGGAAGAACCTTTTATTTTGGCAACTGCTCCTTCTGGCGCCGCTCCGGCTGCGCCGCACGCCGCTCCGGCTCCGGAGCCCACCGCTCCGGCTGCGTCGCACGCCACTCCGACTGCGGCGCACGCCACTCCGACTGCGGCGCCAACCGCTTCGGCTGCGTCGCACGCCGCTCTGGCTACGCCGCACACCGCTCCGGCTCCGGCGCCCACCGCTCCGGCTGCGTCGCACGCCGCTCCGGCTGCGGCGCCCACCGCTCCGGCTGCGGCACCCACCGCTCCGGCTGCGTCGCACGCTGCTCCGGCTCAGACGCCCACCGCTCCGGCTCCGGCGCCCACCGCTCCGGCTCCGGCGCCCACCGCTCCGGCTGCGTCGCACGCCGCGGTCGGCGCCCACCGCTCCGGCTACGTCGCACGCCGCTCCGGCTGCGGCGCCCACCGCTCCGGCTGCGTCGCATGCCGCTCTGGCTGCGTCGCACGCCGCTCCGGCTGCGCCACACGCCGCTCCGGCTCCGGCGCCCCGCTCCGGCTACGTCGCACGCCGCTCCGGCTGCGTCGCACACCGCTCCGGCTGCGGCGCACGCCGCTCCGGCTGCAACGCACCGACGCCCGCTTCGGCTGCGCCGCACGCCGCTTCGGCTGTACAGCACATCGCCCCGGCTGCGCCTTGCACTGCCCTGGTTGCTCTGCGTGCCGCTGTCGCAGCGCTGCGTGCTGCCACAGCTGAGTCTCGCACATTGAAGGCGTTGCGCACAAGACGGCGGCTTGGGATCCGGAGTTTGCAAGCGTCTGCTTCGACTATTCGATTGATCTTCCATTTGATTAGCTGAAACAGTATGTTGCACACGAGAGAAAAAACAGTTTTTTTTTTTTTTGGGTACATTAAGAATATCGAAAATGGTTGATGTGCGTTTCATTTAATACCATATCATTGTTTATTTTAAACACAGTAAACCATCAATAGTCAATCGTATAAATCTACTAGGTAATTAAAATAATTTCATCAAATAGGAAAAATTATTTAAAAATACCAATAAAAAAAAATATACAAAAACTGAAACAATACCTTATTGCGTTGTGCTTGGGCGTTTTGGTAACACTGAGAATACAATATTCTTAGTGCTATCCCAATTCTGAACTGTAATCCACGTCAAGGTTGCGAAGAGAATAAATTAAAGTCTTGTACCAGTTTGGTTTTATAAGTTATTTTAATAACAATATCACTTTTACTTAGTTTACACTTTTAACAAGTACACCTGTGTAGCCTGCGACTGCTCAAGCTCGAATACCGTGTTCCCAAATGAGACCACCCACGTTGACAGCTATCTACTTGCTGTCAACCGACAAAAGTCATTTTAACAACTATTGAAATAGTCTCTCTTGGGAACACGGTTACAATTTGAAATTAAATAAAGACATTATATTGATTTAGTTACATACATACTCTAATAAATTGAAAACGCTAACAATTGCATCTGATGAAGCTACTGAATGTAACTGAAACTTTTAGTAGTGGCATCAAAATGGAATTTGGTATGGACAAATGTGCAGTCATGCATATAAAGCGGGGGCAGATTATGAAATCCGAGGGAATTACACCCCCGGATTCCATACACCTTAGATCCCTCTCCTCAGTCGAGAGCTATAAATATTTGGGTATGTCGGAAGCGTTAGGTATCAACGATGCTTCAATGCAATCGTTGAAGGAGCGCTTCTTTGGTCGCCTGAAGAAGGTGTTAAAAAGTCTTCTTTCGGGCGGGAATAAGGTGCGCGCCTTCAACGGATGGGTCATGCCGGTTTTGATGTACTCTTTCGGCATACTTAAATGGACTCAGACTGAACTCGACGCCCTGGATAGAAGGGTCCGTACACTGCTGACAGCAAACAGGATGCATCACCCACGATCATCGGTGATGAGACTGTATATTCCCCGGAAGTGCGGGGGTCGAGGCTTTTTAAATGCGAAGACCCTCCACAACCGAGAGGTATGCAGTCTCAGAGAACATTTTTTAAAAACCGTAGTGGGTATGCATCATGATGTTGTCACAGTAGACAAGGGGCTTACCCCGCTATCCATGGCGAAAGAGAACTGGCACAAGCCCATAATACTTACCACTGATGACCGCAAGATGATATGGCAAAGCAAGGAACTTCACGGACGATTTTATCGGGCTCTTCATGAGCCCGAAGTAGACTTCTTAGCATCCGTATCCTGGCTACGATTCAGTGACCTTTTCGGGGAAACTGAAGGTTTCGTCTGTGCAATTATGGACGAAGTTATCTTGACGAATAACTACCGGAGGTATATTATGAGGGACGGGACGATTGACGTGTATCGGGCATGTCACCATCCGGGTGAGTCCATCAGACATATTATCTCTGGTTGCTCTCGTTTAGCTAACGGCGAGTATTTGCACAGGCATAACCAAGTAGCTAGGATTATCCACCAGCAACTTGCTTTGAAATATAAACTTGTGGATTCTGAGGTTCCGTATTATAAGTATGTGCCCGACCCAGTTCTTGAAAATGACCATGCCACGTTATACTGGGATCGGTCTATCATTACTGACAGGACTATTGTTGCAAATAAGCCTGATATAGTAGTGATAGATCGATTAGCGCGCCTCGCAATGATTGTCGATGTTACCATTCCACATGACGGGAATCTCGTAAAAGCTGAGAAAGAGAAACAAATTAAATATCTCGACTTGGCGCACGAGGTTGTTGACATGTGGAATGTGAACTCGGCTGTCATTGTACCGATTGTCGTATCGGCCAATGGTTTGATAGCCAAGAGCCTCGACCAACATCTATTGAGGCTCTCGTTAGGCAGTTGGATCAAAGGCCTGATTCAAAAGGCAGTACTCCTCGATACGGCCCGCATCGTGAGGAGGTTCCTGTCTCTGGAGCCCTAACCACCGGTAGCTTGGACCCTGCTCCCGTCATCGGTGGAACACTATTTTTTTATATTTTTAAATGTATTTTTATATATTTTTTAAATCAATATATTTAAAAATGTAACCAAATAAAAAAAAGGAAAATAAAGGAAATAATAATAAAATTTATTTCGGAATGCTGTATTGGTTAAAATCACTTCGAAAATTAGCCAGTATTTGTCGTAGAAATTAAATGACAATAAATAATTTTATTGTGGGATATCCATAATATATACTAATATATAAAGCTGAAGAGATTGTTTGTTTGTATGTTTGTTTGTGCGCGCTAATCTCAGGAACTACTGGTCCGATTTGAAAAAAATCTTTTTGCATTGGATAGCGCTTTAATCCGGGAAGGCTTTAGGCTATTTAACATCACGCTGCGACCAATAGGAGCGGGGCATATAAAAAAAACGCGGGTGAAACCGTGTGGCGCAGCTAGTAGATAGATATACACCGTCGCGGACTTTTTTGTAGACCTATTCAATGTGTACAATAGTTAGTACATTATTTTGATAAATCTCGTAGGATTTAGCCTGTGTTTAACTGCAAACTCGGAAAAAATATAATTATTTAGGACATTACATTAGAAACCTCAAAAATAACAGTATTTCTCCACAATTTAATGGAACATCCATTAAATTGTGGAGAAATACTGTTATTTGTTACACTTATAAACCTTCTTCTTTAATTACTCTATCTATTAAAACACCACATCACAATCCGTTGCGTAGTTTTAAAGATACAAGTGGACATAGGGAAGGAGAAAGTGACTTTGTTTTATAATATGTAGTGATATCTAGTGGTGGCTTAAAATGAATCACCTCTTTTACATTGTTGCCAAATAAAACATGACGAACAGCCTAAGCCGGCTCCCAGAGCGGGCGTCCCACATCCACGTATAGTATCTAACTCTTTGAAAAAAATAACGATATTCAGGAACGTCTAGACGAGGCAGAATCTCCGATAAATTCTCTGAATATTGATACTTAGTTTGTGAAGTTTGGTTGCGTATAAGAGCAGAAAAAGCGTTTGACCAACCAATTGTTGGACTTTTGAGGGTTCCAACAACCCGTAACGACTGCCATTAGAAGTTCGTATGGTAACCGGGACCAACGGCTTAACCTGCTTTCCGAGGCACGACCAGACCAGTGCAAATATTCATATTCATGCATACAAATATTTGCACTGTGTGCGGGGATTGAACCCGCGCCTCCTTGCGCAACGGCCGCGTTCGCTACCGCTTCGCCACGGAGGCTGTGGCTGAGTGGAGTATACCTACCTAATGACCAGGGTTCTCCGCCAACAACTCTTATAGCAGTGCAGAAGTTCAACTGGACTGCTTTTTTGTTCTTAGTCATAATCAAAGTAGCAGTTCCAATTCTTCACAAAAGCTAAGGTAAGCCACGACACCTTCCTTTAATTTTAGTAAGAAACAACCTTAGACAGCAAGGTACAACACAAATAATCAACGCGCAATTACATTCAGATATTTATTTATTTGATAACATCAAAAAATCTCTAAAACGACAAATCAATAAAACAGGTTAGATTTCTAGAATAAACCACACCAGAAAAAATACTCGTGTATTTATTATGAGATGATTGTAGATTAGGATTCTTAATGCATGTATTGGATTTTTTAAGCTTTGTTAATTAACTGTTGCGTGTCTTTTTATGATATTTTAAATTTCCTAAATAAACAGCATTGTACAATATAAATATAAATATTTGACAGATGTGTGACCCGTCGCACGGCAAGTATCCGCCTTTACGTTATTGACACTGCTAAGGTCCGGACGAAGCGTTTCATCTCGGATTTTATACCGCGTATATCGAGGGACTGGAACAATTTGCCAGCGCCGGTGTTTCCGTCTGACTAGAATTTAAGAGTCTTCAAGGCTAGAGTGGATAAGCTCTTAATAAACTAGCGCGCTTTACCATCAACGGTTGTATCACTGCTTACCATTGCGGATCGATCGGATTGCGATCTAGCACTAGTGTATAATTATAAAACAATGCACGCCGTAATAGTAGAATGTAAAGGGGCCTTTATAGTTCTTAGTAAATTTGAATAAGAAGTCACATAAAAAGTTAATGTGTATATACCTAATGTTTAACAATCACCAAGTACTATCAAATCAAATCAAATCATTTATTTCAAATAAACCAGTTACAGGCACTTTTGAATTGTCAGAAGGTCGGTCAGTCAATAAGATGAAGCTAGTCGCCCATTCCAAAGAGTAGGTACCTATGGAGAAGAACGGGCAAGAAACTCCATGGACACTCTTTTAAATTAAGCTATTGTTACAAATATTTGATTACATCATTCATGTTGAAATCAACCGCGTGAGAACGATGCAGAAATATATTGTACGCTGAGAGCGTCCATTATGGAAAACACACAAAAATCAATTCAAAAATTAAAATACGCCGTGGCAGCTAAGAGATGACCAGTTCCCTCCGACGGCGTCCGTTCACGAACATGACGTATGGATCAGCATCATTCAGCTCAACCATATCGAAGGGAACCCAATGACCCAACACACACGCCACCATCAGCGAGATATTTGAGTGAGCATGACATACTCTCAACAGCCAGAGCACAATTAAGTCAATAAAAAAGACTAACCCAACAAATAAATGCCTTACAGCACATTCGTACATTGTGCTCACACGTTTGCCATGCAATTATACAATACTAAGAAATTGAATCTACACAATGCTAAGATAGTTTTGTCCAAGGTTCAGCTCCAACAGTGTTCCCGGATCTGTGGAAAGTTTAGCTCCTGTGTAGCTGTACAAGTGCCGAACACCTCTGTCAGCGATACAATTCCGTAACGTACAATATGCTTGGCTACATAGTGTGTAATACAGGTTTTGAATAAATAACATAAACAATTACATATTAAAACTACAAGAGGAAAAATCAAAGAACAATCATTGTATAGAAATCGGACGCAGCTCAAGCCCAAGCCTTTTTGTCCTCAATATAATCCTTCACTAAGCAACTCTTATATTAAACAATCATCATCAACCTTTTTATCATCCCACAGCTGGTCTCCTCTCATATAGAGAAGGATTGAGCTTAATCATCACGCTTGCTCAATGCGGGTTGGCGATTTCAGACTTATAAAGTTCAGGTTTCCTCAAGATGTTTTCCTTCACCTTCAGTCACTGGTGTACAAGATATACTTGGAAAGTACATATAACTTTAGAAAAGTTACATTGGTACTTGCCTGACCTGGAATCGAACCCGCACACGCATACTTGAGAGGCTGGTGTTTTAACCACTAGGTCACCACTCCACCATATTAGACAATGTACCTATTTATTTACGGATGCACACAAGCAATGTTTGGTGACATATTCAAATAAATCAGCGCTACAATGCGGGACCTTGGATATATTCGCTGTTAGATAGTGTGTGAACGTGAGACTATGTACATAAAATTGAATAAGTACATAGATCTTACACGTAGTCGAAATAATGTGTATTTCAATTCTATACTTAATATACAGTATGTTAAATAACAGAGGGCGTTCCCTTAAACTCGTTAATATATATCATTAATAGATTAAAATAAAAATATCAACATAGAAAAATAAGCATAAAAAAATCCGAATAAAAAAAAATCTAATTGGAAATAAATTTGAAACCTGTTTTAAATCAAAATAGTAGTCGTCATGTATAAATAAATTGCGACGTTGCCGTCTTTCATGTTCGCGTGTACAGTGTGTTTCTTTTACATGTCAATTTAAAATTTTTATTGAATATTTTCATATTGGAAAAAATTTTAAAACATTTTGTTTTCGAATGGAAATATTTTTTTTAGCATGTATGTATGCTATACTATTTCGGGTTAACGGGAACGCCCTCTGTTAGTTAACATACTGTATAAAGCTGAAGAGTTTGTTTGTTTGAACGCGCTAATCTCAGGAACTACTGGCCCGATTAGAAAAAATATTTTTGCGTTGGTAGCCCCTTAATCCAGGAAGGCTTTAGGCTATATAACATCACGCTGCGACCAATAGGAGCGGAGCATATCGAAACCTACGCTGGTGAAACTGCTTGGCGCAGCTCGTTCAAGATAAATCTAGAGTGTACGAATTATCTAAATTATGAGCGTGTGGTTCATATTTGAGACCATCCTCAACCTTCTTTAAAAATGTGAAAGTAAGTTTTGCTTGTTTGTTCCGTTTAACGCTCAAACTACTGAAAGGAGATAGGCCATAACATCGGCTGCCGGCAGAAGTTACCACGCACCAGACAAAGTTTACCGCCAAGCAGCGATTCGTCGTGTTCCGGTATGATGTCTGGTGGAGCCATACGGAGAACAGGTCTGAGCAATTGTGTTGCGATGTGTGCTGGGTATGAAGCGCCAAATGTTGTTGGGTCGGGAGTTTGGTCGTGGAAGGGTTCCAGATCAATCTCCCTCTGGTGCGGCATCGTTGGTCGTATTGTTGAGTTAAATATTGCATCACCTCGCTCAGCTGCCGTTTTCCTTCCTATTCACTAAGTTTTTTATGTGAGTAGGCTTAATAAACTAGGGTGCTTTACCATCACCGATGTCATCACTGCTTACCATCAGGCGGGATTGCGGTCAAGCACTAGTTTATAATTAAAAAAAAAAAGGATTTGAATAATATTTGGCACACAGATGGTTTATACTGGTGATGGCTTCGTGACGTAGCGGTAACGAACGCGGCCGTTGCGCAAGGAGGCGCGGGTTCGATCCCCGCGCAGTGCAAATTTTTATATGCATGAAAATATTTGTATGCATGAATATGGATATTTGCATTGGTCTGGTCGTGCCTCGGAAAACACGTCAAGCCGTTGATCCCGGTTGCCATACGAACATCTAGTGGCGGTCGTTACGGGTTGATGGAGCCCTCAAAAGTCCTACAATTGGTCTAACTGCAATGCTTCGATATCACCTTCGGGTTCTGGAGGTTTTTACGGAAAATATCGAAGTTTAGCCAAAATCAGCAGTTAGACTGGTAAAGCGGAGCCCAGACTCCAAAGCTGAAAAAGTTTCGGATGCGACTGGGATTAACGCTGAGATGAAGATGATGGTTTATAACCAGGAATAACAAATGGGATACTTTTTATTCCGATATTGACATGATATCGAAACTTACTCGGGTGAAACCACGGGGCGCAGCTAGTTTAAATATAAAATAAAGTTCATTAAATCATAAATCACAACGCCAATAGGTAGGTTCTTAGACTAATGCTGGGTCCATCCGAATTAAGTTCATTAAAAACCTGCATTTTAGACTATCATTAACAATGGATATTTGAAAGCTATAATATTAAAATAATAAAATATAAAAAATAATAATAAATTTAAGCAAGTTTGCTTGTTCATTACACTCTTCCGGCAGAAGGGTTGAACAGATCGTTACGATATTTAGCGGTTAAGTTGCCTGGGACCTGTGAGGTTGACAGAAGCTTCATTTCATACTACATATCGTATAAGGTTACTGACTTATTTTTAGACTGTGGTTTCTATGAACAAAGTTTACGGTATGAAGTTTTTTAAACATAATAGTTTATTAAAAGCCTATTTACTCTAGCCTTAATTGTAATTAGACGGGAAGACCGTCGCAGGCATTGATATAATATTAAATTCAATGGCCGCAGGCAAATTGTTCCAGTCCTATGTATCTACGTAAACTGTGAACATTCTTTAAATAATTAGCATTATGCTTCTGTTCATTGAAATATATAGCACTAATAGAAAAAATTGTCCTAAGATATTTACAACCTTTGACATTCAATTTATAACTGTTTCGACTTTGTATTTGAAATTGGTTGATATTTCGCACCGGAAGACGCAGCGTGGCCCCCGACAAGGTAGACCGACGACCTGGTGTAAGTCGCGGGAAACCGCTGGATGTGGGAGGCGCAGTACGGTTATCATGGAGATCATTGAGGAGGCCTATATCCAGCAGTGGACGTCTTTTGGCTGAAATGACGATGATGATGATGACATTTCGCTTATAATATAAATGAAGAATTTTTAGTTCTTTATATTTGTGTGTAGGTCGCATGAGTAGATATTCAACACAGTGTAAATTATTTTATGAATGAATAAATGAATTAATGAGTCTAATTTTTAATAATCAATAACCACCTATGCTCCATCAGTCTAGCTGGTTAACTAAGTCTAACTAAAATACCAATAGAGTTTTTAACTAAGTCAGTAGATATAATAATTTTACATCTAGTTGAAATGAACACACGTTAAAACTGTATCCTTGAACCCTGACATTTCAATAAAGTCGTAGACTCTTCAATAATTTGTAGTCGGTACCAAAATAACTTGCAAACACTACAGTGGACTACCTTATCGGGGAAGTGTTAACAACGCGTTATTATGACGTCAAGCAAGAAGAGTTTTCCACGCTCTACGCATATATTAAACTTCTCAACATCACTCATTTGGATTTTTTTCGATGCTGGCCAGCCCGCGCCGCAGCTGGGCCAGTAATTATGAATTCCCGAGTGCAACCCGTGAGTTTTTGTCGGCGATTCTTCTCAAAGCTAGTACTGGGAAATGTCGCGATCATCAGCCCGAATTAATAAAAATTTCGACCCAGCCGTCCTTTGCTGTTCTCTCCAGTCACGCCCTAAGCCGAGGTTCATACCCCACAAGGGGTATCCTTAGCGTATTGTTGCTTAGTTTTTAAGTAGGTACCCCTGGCTGGAGGCTTTAAATTCACAGGACAGTCCGGTTAAATAGTCACGACCTCTCAATGTCAACTACGAGATCCCAACATTAAAAAATCGTTTGGCAGTGTCCCCGCTAGACACAAAACCTGTATGATCGGAGGATCCTCCCAATTTTTTTTTTAATGGGCAGGATCCTCCGATCAGACGGGTTTTTTGTCTAGCGGCTGTTTATTATTCCTATGGAGGATGAGTGACTTTCCCATCCTGTTCCTCATACCACTTTAGTTTTATTGAACTGTTCTAAAGACAGAGGTACGCTAAATATTATGCTCAAGGTAATGGTGTAACGTCGTTTGGATTCGTGACATTGATAGAGTGACAGCTGTCACAGTTTTGGTTAACATAGGTAAGTGGATTCGTTTTCCGCGTCAATCATATTTTAGGTTCTCGTAATGACGGGACCCTATTATTGAGAATAAACTGTCTGTCTGTTTGTCACAGAATATGTATTTCTGGTAGGTCTTAGATGATGGCTCGGTATTCCGTTTTTGACTACTAGTCCGAGATGAAAGGTCGAAATGAACCTTTTAAATCCAGAATATTTATGACTAGCGGCCGCCAGCGACTTCGTTCGCGTGGTATAGCTATGCTCCGCTCCTATTGGTCGCAGCGTGATGTTATATAGCAGCCTTCCTGGATCAATGGGCTATCCAACGCAAAAAGATTTTTTCTAATCGGACCAGTAGTTTCCGAGATTAGCGCGAACAAACAGACAAACAAACAAACGAACATACAAAAAAACTCTTCAGCTTTATATTTAGTATAGATTCAGTCTAAAAAAATATCCATATATAGTCTCAAGAATATAATCAATGATGTATTTATTCATGGAAATCGGACTTGGAAGGTCTGAGCAACAAAAATATACTGCTTTTTTACCTCCTTAAGCGCGCACCAAAAGTGACCGTCAAGTGAGTACGCGACCACAAATACTTTTATGAATACATATGTACATACAGTATGTTAAATAACAGAGGGCGTTCCTTTAAACTCGTTAATATATATCATTAATAGATTAAAATAAAAATATCAGCATAGAAAAATAAGCATAAAAAAATCCGAATAAAAAAAATTCTAATTGGAAATAAATTTGAAACCTCCTGTTTTAAATCAAAATAGTAGTCGTCATGTATAAATAAATTGCGACGTTGCCGTCTTTCATGTTCGCGTGTACAGTGTGTTTATTTTACATGTCAATTTAAAATTTTTATTGAATATTTTCTTATTGGAAAATTTTTTAAAACATTTTGTTTTCGAATAGAAATATTTTTTTTAGCATGTATGTATGCTATACTATTTCGGGTTAACGGGAACGCCCTCTGTTAGTTAACATACTGTATTTAGTACGATCAATTAAAATAGCATTGGAACGTCGTAGTGTATACCAAAGATTGCGTATACACTTTTCATTAAGATACGTGGCTACTCCTCCCCAAAGGAAAAGGTAGGTAGGACCCATGTTTTTTTTCCTTTAACCAGCAGGTTATTTACCTGCTCAATCCCTTAAATCAATTATGATTAAGAAACTAAACCATTTAAAACTCACAAGGACTTGCTTGCAACAATGCACTCATATCGCACGCGACTCACGTCCACAATTCACAATGTCTAATTCAGAAGCACTTTACTACAGATTGAACTGACGCAGCGGGGATAAGTGGCTCATTTTGCGATTATTTCCATGAGAATTATGGTAGAATAGTGGTATTAAATGACAATGTGGCTCTGATTGTGTAGGAGTTCGTATTTAATATATATCTACTAGAGTATTATGTATTCTGTAGTTATAGAACCAACTTATATACATTCGGTATTATATAGACGTAGGTCGCGCATCAGAGACTTTGAGATCTGCTTATTGAGCTGCCGGTATCTGCAAGCATCACTTGACGAACGCAAAACCATCTTACGTCTGTCCTCCATGAGTTCGAGAGCATAGTCCGAGAGCTCTTTAGTTCTATTTCTTCGGCGCGTCTAAAATACTTGGTCCCGACCGTACGGACAGCTTCTACAAACCCGTCATTGTACTCGCCCACATCGCTACTTAGGTATTCGAAGCGATTTTGGAGCTCGAGTTGGAATTGCAACACCTAAGTGATAGTGGGCAGGGCACATTGCCCGTAGGACTGATGTCTGATAGGGCCGATGGGTTCTCGAGTGGCGACCACCAGAAGACGCAGCGTGGGTAGGCCCCCGACAAGGAAGACCGAGGACCTGGTGAAGGTCGCGAGAAACCGATGGATGAGGGAGGTACAGGACCGGTCGTCGTGGAGATCCTTGGGAGAGGCCTATGTCCAGGAGTGGACGTCTTTCGGCTGAAATGATGATGATGAACCAGATACACCTGGTTAGGCTGAAAGTTGGCTTCAACTTAGGTACACATGCGTCTTCATTCCTTGTTGACAACCGCTGGCAGTCTGCCACTTAGTGCAATAATCGTTGGTATCCGTTCGCTGCAGAATGCTTGAAGGTCGGCTCATATACAGTGGGAAGACACAAATTGCATTAATCGAATAAAATAGTTTGTAATATACATACCTATGGGGTTCAGATAAATTGTACAAAAACTTACACGTCGATATGATATGATAATTAATTTCATTGTTCTTGTGTATTCTTATGTTCATTACTGTACCTACATAATCTATACTAATATATAAAGCTGAAGAGTTTATTTGTTTGTTTGTTCGCACTAATCTCGGAAACTACTGGTCCGATTTGAAAAATTCATTTTGCGTTGGATAGTCCATTAATCCAGGAAGGCTTTAGGCTATATAACATCACGCTGCGACCAATAGGAGCGGAGCATAACTAACTGCACGCGAACGAAGTCGCTGGCGGCTGCTAGTGTTGTATAAAGTCGTGTGTTTTTTTTAAATGGAGAGACAGCTGTACTCTTGGGAAGTTTGTTCCGCTACCTCGACGACGTTCGACGTTCGTTGGTGACGTTCGTTTGAATAAATGACTTTTGATAGTATGTATTTTTTTTTTAACTTGATGAGTTCCGTGTTACCTATCTAACGTCCTTCTCTGAGAAGAGAGGCCGGAACGAACTCAGCAGGTCATAGTCAGTTCTGTCGCTGTCCCATCGGTATATGAGAGTAAAGAAACAAAGAATGAGCCTGCATTTATTTACATACTTGGGGTCTATATTATTATTTCCTCCGTATCGGGCCAATCTTGATAACACGGTTAGCGCGGTGGCTAACTGATCGTACTGCTGCGCTGCATGTCCCGGGGTCGATCCCGACACGGTACAAAAATTTGTTGGCGTACGCGCGTTGTTCCAGGTCTGGCTGTTTGTGTGTGTGTGAGTTTGTAAACGCACCCACAAGACAGGAGTAATTCCTAGAGTAGGGCAACATTTAAAAAAAAGCACCGCGACAGAAATTGGTCGAGAGGTCATTACTAGATACTAACAATTACTTATGTGTCATTTTGCTTAACGATTAGGTAATTTCCCCGGTTAGAACAAAAAAAAATAATTAAAGTAACAAAGACAATAAGATTGTCAGTAAAACTTAGGACTGTGTTAGTAATCACAGACGTCCATCAAAATCAAAGAAAAACATTAGTAATAACATTAACCATTTAAAAATAAACCTAAACAAATCAGTCTATATACAATTCAATGATACAAATAATAATAAAAATAACATTAAACTTAATATAAATAAACTCAATGAAGTAACACATACAAAGTTCTTAGGTATAATAATAGATAAAGATATTAATTGGAAATTACATGTAGATAATGTTAGCACTCGAATTAATAAATTTGTATACGCACTAAAGCAAGTTAAAAATGTTACCAATATGAAAACTGCTTTTATATCATATCACGCCTATGTTGAATCGATATTACGATACGGTGTTATAATGTGGGGCAATAGCACTGATGTGGCATAAGGTCAATTTGTGGACTAAAACCCGAGGATTCATGTCGACCAATGTTTAAAAGACTTGGCTTGTTACCGCTCCCATGCATTTACATTTATGAAATATGCGTGTTCGTAGTTAAGCATATACAGCTGTTTAAAACTGCAAATGAAATATGTCCACGGATCAGACGAGATCCTTTTAGATTAGTCTGTAGTGATCTACCAAGACTGACCAAATATAATAAAAATTGTCTTGCAACATGTGTGCGGATATATAACAAGATGCCAAGTCATTTTAAAGTATTAAATATAAGATTCTTGAAGACTGCATTATATAAATGGTTAAATGAATGCAATTTTTATAGTTTAAAAGAATTTATGGATCATAAATGTTAATGCCTTATATAGTTAACTTTAGTTCTACTTCAAAATTTTTGCGTGCTGTGTTCATCTCAGCTAAACATGCTTGTACCTACTGTATTCTTATTCAACACCTTTGTATACCATGTTTAATGCAAATAAATGATTTATTATTATTATTATTAATATATACTACGAAAAACAACGGTCGGTCACCGGCCGTTGCGACATGTCCCATTACATTGACGCACGTACGCACCGCCTTTTTTTTGAGGATGGGAAATCATCAAATGATCTTTTTCCGCTCTGTGCGGAGCGAAAGGTTTTGTCAGGTCTTTACTGACTAAGACCCACCACTATTCTTTAACTTGCCTTTGCGTCAGGTCCATGGTATCTGTTTTAAATAACCCGCAGCACTGACAGGCATCGGTCTTCGTGAGCCCCGTCACGATGTGCTGACATCTCTTTGAGGCGCGCGCGAAACACAACGCACCTTCCACTGGGACTCAGTCCTCACCGGGCGGCGAGCTGAATACTGCTTGCCGCCTGCATCCCGCGCCTACGGTGGCCGGGAATCCGATGTTGTCTCGACGACGACGGCGTCTCCTGCGGCGGCTAGAATTCGATTAGGCTCTAGGATTGCTGCTCCCTTACGCGCTCCACCTCCTTCTTTGTCAGCATTACTGCTTTGCAGAAGGAGATGACGGCCTGTCATGCACTCTCGCTCGGGACGATGGTCTAGATCAGGGTCGAACGCGAAAGATCGGAAAGAGAAAGGAAAAACAGATTAATCATGTGGAAATTTATTCTAGATCCACGGCTCGTGCGTGGTGACAACCATCGCTCTCTTTACATACCAAATTACTTCGTTTTATAGAGGCGCCGCTGAAACGTGCTCGTGATAACTCATCGCTGACTCAGCGCTATGTCTGACTTCATGTTGAATTCAAAGCTTGGTTATAGATGTACTTAAAATTTCACAGAACTCTTCTTCTTCAGCCTGTAGTGTACCACCACTGCTGGCTTTCTTGCATTTGGGGGGTTTGCATAATGCCCACACTTGGCAGGCGGATTGGAGATCGCAGTATTTTGATATTCCACACACACCACAGAGAAGCGCTGCTGCCCGCTTGTGACAGTGACTTTAGTCGCCTCTTACGACATCCACGGGAAGCTATGGAATGGTACTATTCTAAGCCCGGTAGGTACCATGCGGGGTGTACACATAACACAGGTGCTCGGCTCGAAATTTGCAAAGAACCATGACAATTATTATTCACAGTCCTTTCACAGATATAATTTAACTCTGTTTTGCATAACCGTTCAAATAACAATAATCCTTATTATCTTTTTAATAACGTTTATATTTGGTTGATGTCATAGCAAAGTCTGTAAAAATTAAATTTATCTATATAATCGTTGCAATAAGGTTGCTATTGGCTTATTGCTATATACTGGCTGTGAACGGACTGTAAATCAAAATCAAAATTAAAAGTCATTTGTTCAAATTAGGCTGAGAATCAGCACTTTTTGAATATCAATATTACATAAGACAGTCCCCCCAAAACGCCCACCCATCGGGTAATGTCTTGTCCCCACTTAATTTTTAGCGTTCCGTACACAAAAGGTAAAAACTGTAAATTATAGTTGCCGCTATAATGAAAAAAAAAAAACAGATCCTTTTTTGTATTCAACAACCCTTCGAGTGCGAGTTTGTTTCGTATATGGTCGGATTTGTATTTTTTTTTTTAACACCTATATTCTCCACTATCACCCTCCCTTCAACAACAACTTAATAATGTTAAATAAATACCACAGCTAAAATAGCTAAAATCTAGTCCTAACTTTAAAGTTTTCCTTGTAACATTTCTTACGACATAATGCCTGTCTTCAGAGTCACGTAATCCTGTTGCTGCATGTTGCTTAACACAAAGGAATATAATACTCCCCCGTTCCTTTATACACGGCAGTTGATGCTTACTAACGCAGATGTCTAAAATCCAAAAGGTTTTTAGATATAAAAGAAGTTTGTCACTTTAAAAAACGTTGCCCTACACTAGGAATTTCTCCTGTATCGTGGGTGCGTTTACAAACATATAACTGTCATACACAAACAGCCAGACCCTGAAAAACTGCCAACCTATAGGCCACACAAATATTCGTTTTGTGCGAAAATCGAACCCGCGACACGCAATGCAGCCGTCGATCGCTTAGCCACTGGGCTAACCCTGTAGTCAAGACCAAACTTTTTTCTTTCTGGAAGGGAAATCATCAAATGGCCTCTCCCGCTCTGAGCGGAGCGGAAAGGCGTGTTAGACGTTTACTGACTAAAACCCATCCGTATTTCTAAACTTGCTTGTACGCCAGGGCCATGGTATCTTTTTTTAACAACTCTCAGCCCTGGCAGGCATCGATCTTCGTAGACCCCGTCACAATGTGCTGACATCTATTTGAGGCGCGCGTGAAGCATAACGCTTTGTCGACTCGAGCTTGTTCCTCAACCAACGACGAGCTGCCCTTTACTCGCCACCAGTAAGCCCTACGGTAGCCGGGAGTTGGATGTTGTCTTCCGATAACGGCGACTCATGCGGCGGCTAGAGGTGTGATAGTGCTGAGATTACCGCTTCTTCGCGCGCTCCGCCTCCTCCTTTGCCAGCATCATTGCTTCGCAGAAGGAGGTGACGGCCTGCCATGCACTTGCCCCAGTGTTTGCGCGCATCTCTGCTCCGTCCAAGCCGGGTAGACTTCCACCGTAACTATGCTCAACCTTGTCCTCAGGGTTATCCTCACGCACCATTTCCATCATCCTGCTTACCAGTACCAAAATGTAGAGAACCAATACTAATATTGGGAGAACAGTGAGTCTGTATTATCATTTAATTCCAGAAAACAAAAAACTAATATTTATTAGTTTTTTGTATCCTATTAGGAGATGAGTTAGAGGGAGTGGGCATCAGGTAACTAACGAGGAAAGGTCAAAGCTTTAATTTTTTTTTTTTTGGCAATTAAGTATCATAAAACTTTTTATAGAAATCTTGCACTTTATGGTTTGTGTGGTGACTAAATTCTGAGTTATATTCCACCTGACTCATTTGTGGTTGGTTAGTAACAAAGCGAATGTATTCTGAGTCATACACCGAATACATAATTGGATAATTAGATGCGTTAAATGCGGTACTGTTATGCAAATCCATTAATTAGTGAGACGCTTATCGACATGTCTATCTGATAACGAACCGTAATCGGAATATTGATACTCTAGATTCTAGAGTATCAATATGCCAACGCAGTATCCCGACGGTGGAACCTCTAGAATTTGTTCAACCGTCGAAAAAATGTATTCCTGACAACTGCCATTGCGACAATTCTAGTACATAGCTTATATATCAAATTACACCTAGTTTAAGTACTAATCTCAAACATTCCAATTAAAACTATTATTTATTGAGGAAAGGTTATGTTAGTTGTGCTGCATCAATTCTTATAGGAGACCACAGCATGAACATATAACTGTAAGCACGATAAAAATAGTAAAAATACATGAATAATCAAATAATCATTTTTTAATTTTTATTCATAGTGTGGCAATGATGCTGCATTACAATTAAATATAAAAAATAACCAGTACCCTAATTGGGTAACTCTCATGAGTTGGTATCATTCCGGAGCATATTGCTAATCCATTGCTCTATATGTTCAAAAACATGTCTGTGTTCAATAACGTAAAAAACGCAATGTATAATGTTGAACTTTCAAAATGAAACCCTTTTCTGCTGATAGTGTGTCACGCAATTACCCGGCAGATAACATTTTACACATATTTTTTTTTTCGAATGTCAACTTGCTTTTGAAAACCACTGGTGCATATTCCCATGTTCACTAACTAATGTTAGCCAGGACCGGCTCCCCACCCCAAGCTCACTATAAAAGGCGCTGCCTACCCGTTCCTGCCTTTTTTCCCTGGTTTGTTCTTCTTGTTCCTGGTTTTTTTCGACAACGGACACTCAGATAACATCGTGCAAACTCTGTGAGACCTATATTTTCTATATTAATTAAGTGCTGCTGGCTATCGTTTGACATATTGTTGTGAGCTCAGTGATTATTATTGTGTTCCTACCTTAATTAATAAGTTCTGGTTGGTGTTGTTATTCAAATGGATAATAGGTACACGAACATTGGAACGTCTTGATTTGTTTCTTTAATACTTACAATACTACTTCTGATCGCTAACACTAAACTGTATTAAGTCCAGTGCAACTTTTTCTTTATAAATTATGCCATAAATGCAGGAAACAAAAATTTATATTAATTTAGTAGTCAGTCACATTAGTCAACGCGTGGAACCAATTAACATAATTTAGTAGTCAGTCACATTAGTCAGCGCGTGGAACCAATTAACATAATTTAGCAGTCAGTCACATTACTCAGCGCGTGGAACCAATTAACATAATTTAGTAGTCAGTCACATTAGTCAGCGCGTGGAACCAATTAACATAATTTAGTAGTCAGTCACATTAGTTAGCGCTTGGAACCAATTAACATAATTTAGTAGTCAGTCACATTATTCAGCGCGTGGAACCAATTAATATAATTTAGTAGTTAGTCACATTACTCAGCGCGTGGAACCAATTAATATAATTTAGTAGTCAGTCACATTAGTCAGCGCGTGGAACCAATTAACATAATTTAGTAGTCAGTCACATTAGTCAGCGCGTGGAACCAATTAACATAATTTTGTAGTCAGTCACATTAGTCAGCGCGTGGAACCAAATAACATAATTTAGTAGTCAGTCACATTACTCAGCGCGTGGAACTAATTAACATAATTTAGTAGTCAGTCACATTAGTCAGGGCGTGGAACCAATTAACATAATTTAGTAGTCAGTCACATTACTCAGCGCGTGGAACCAATTAACATAATTTAGTAGTCAGTCACATTAGTCAGCGCGTGGAACCAATTAACATAATTTATTTGTCAGTCACATTAGTCAGCGCGTGGAACCAATTAAAATAATTTAGTGGGCAGTCACATTAGTCAGCGCGTGTAACCAATTAACATAATTTAGTAGTCAGTCACATTAGTCAGCGCGTGGAACCAATTAAAATAATTTAGTAGGCAGTCACATTAGTCAGCGCGTGGAACCAATTAACATAATTTAGTAGTCAGTCACATTAGTCAGCGCGTGGAACCATTTAACATAATTTAGTAGTCAGTCACATTAGTCAGCACGTGGAACCAATTAACATAATTTAGTAGTCAGTCACATTAGTCAGCGCGTGGAACCAATTAACATAATTTAGTAGTCAGTCACATTAGTCAGCGCGTGGAACCAATCAACATAATTTTAGTCGCCATGTTTTCAATCAACTTTCTATGGAGTATCTGATAGGACTAAATTAATGGCTGTTTATGTTCTGTTCATTTCTTAACGAAATAGAGAGAAACGCTGCCACTGAACTTACATTTCGTTTAATTTATAAACTAGGGAATCGTCAATGTGTCTATATATTATAGCGAGAAATTATCTTAAATTCGAAAAACGCTTATTTCATTGAATGAAAATGACGGGTGTCCGGCATGCGTTCTCTAGAATATGGCCACTATATTATTAATTAGTGTTATATCAAAATATAGCCTACTCTCTTTCATATCTTCCAATATATGTTTTCCATCCAATCATATCTAATAAGCAATATGAGCTTCAATCCATGAACCGCAAATTGATCGAAAGAGATACCTACCCCTGGCGCAGAAGCAAAAGAAGAAACACGTGCGGGTTTTAGTCAGTAAAAGTCTGACACGCGCTTTCGTTCCGCTCAGAGCGAAAGTGGTAATTTGATGATTTACCATCCAAAAAAAAGAACTGCAATTCATAACAAAGTACCTAAGCATTATCTACTTAAGTGTTTTTTTCTTATCAGAAGATAAACACGTCATCTAACGTGTTTTCTAACAAAACAATAGTCTTAAAAGATATTAACGCATATGCGTCACCACTACCTACCCATAAGTACTCGTAATTATGTTAAAAGAATATTAATTATCAAGTCAACGGCACATTACTCAGTACTGTACACTCACAAATGCCGTAATTGCGTATATAGTGTTCACAAATTGCCGCCATATTGCTTTGGTTCAGGAGATTGGCATTGGTCGAACGGAAATTAATTTAAGATTACGCTGTAACAATTAATGTACTCATTTTTATTGGCATTCATTAACGATGCAAAAGGTACTAAATCATATAAGTAGACGTTAAAATTTACAATCGTCAGGGTAATTTAAACTTTAATAAAGTTCATATTTATGTTCTAATGTAAATATGAGTACACTCATCGACATAAATACTAATGGACATGCCTTAGAAATGAGAATTATAGCACTCCGAAAGAAAGAGAGGAAACGAAGTTTCAGTCTATCTTTATCTCTCACAAAATCATCAATCATCTATGAGGAAAGAGATAGTGCTAGACCGAAAGCATAGGGCATCTCTTTCACTCGTTTCAAACCAAAAAATACTGCAGATTATTCGCGTACGGCATGTCCATTAGTATACTTATAAGTCGATGAGTACACTCACTTTTCAAATTATATTTTTAAGAATAATTTTTAAAACTGTCAACTTTCAATTTATATAAACAAATTATATGATCAGGCAAGAAAGAAGGAACAGAAAACTACCTGAAACAAAGGTGACGCTTATTTCTAAAGAAACTTCTTACAACATACCTACGATAGTATAATGCATAAAAGAGATAACTACACTGGTGTTACTGCACCCTTCAGACATACTTGTCTGAAGAGTAGACAGACAAGAGAGAGGTAGAGAGACGGTAGAGGGAAAACAAAATACATACAATAATAAATATCTTTTATTATAATTATAAACTAGTGCTTGAGCGCATTCCCGCCTGATGGTAAGCAGCCATGTAATCGTCCAAGGTGTTTTCAGACCGGTGGGACTCGCCCCTCTTGCGAAGGTGGATAAGAATCCAGACCCACTTTAATTATTTTATTACTAACATTAGGCTAAGCTCTGCCTTTACTAATATAAAGGGTGTATCTGACATCGACGCACAAACGAGTACCAGAGAGATGGAGGAATTAAGTGCAATTCCCTCGCCCACTCTCCAAAATGCATCCTATTGAACACCGACAGGCTGGCTACTCTTCACCTGTGCTCCAAGCTGATTAAACTAATTTAAATATAAACTTACAACATGAGAATATACATACATACTTACTAATATAGAATAGAGTACACTTTTTGATGTACATCATATACATTATAAGACATATATATCATGATTTTAAAAAGTATGACACAATGGGAGGTTTTATCGCTAAGAGCGATCTTTCACGGACGGCCTAATATAAATATCATTAAACAAAAATATAACTTATTTTCATTGATTAGCTACAAATCATTTGTCGAAAAAGTGGACTTTTTAAAATCGTCGGAATATTTAAACAAATGCTTGAATTAGTCCCAAAGCCTTCCTAACACAAAGAAAACCAACAATGATATCACTCAATTCACGACAAAGGTTACATTTTCAGAAATAGTAAATTAGGTCGGTCTGTAACTTCTTACCTTCTGCCCTAAAATTCGAGGTAAACCACAACAAGAACAAAATTTAATTATAAACATTATCTAGTTTGAAATATACCTCCGGACCACAGCACCCGCAAAGGTCAATATAAGCCGACGTAATGCTAGGCTTTTGCCAAGGAACCCTTCCCCACAAGATAGACACAATTTGTACAAATTTCACGTTTCTGTAGATTTATTATTTTTTGTAGATTAGAGGCTATGCAGGTATCTACACCTGTATTTGTCTTTCGTAATTCGTAATTCGATATCATTATGGTCTACAGATTTTATTCTAAAGTCGGATGGTTGGATCGATCAGGTTAAGCGACGCTTGCCGCGGTTTGTCCATGGATTGGAGACCAAACTTTACATGCCACCCCTCCGTGCCTAGGAAAGCACGTTAAGCTGATGGTCCTGCACTCTAATTGCGTTGCAGACTATTACTATCAATTGAAATGATTTTTAAGCTACTATTTGTATTTATTAATTGATTCATTTATATTTATTGGTACATTTTTGGCAATGCCTTAAGCGTTCCAGGCACTTTTCCACCTAAGGGCGGATTGTATACGGGTTGCGGGTTGGTTAAAAATGAAACCGAGGCCCTGGCCGTCGCAAAGGCAAGTGAAGAAACACGGGTGAATTTTAGTCAGTAAAAGTCTGACACGCCCTTCCGCTCCACCCAGAGCGGGAGAAATCATTTGATGATTTCTCATCCCAACAAAAACAAAAGGGCGGATTGTATGATTTCACAGGACGAAACTAATATTAATAATAATTGTGTTATTGTCATTTTAAGTAAGTATTCCTAATTATACTGTTAACTAATATACTGCACTGTTATGCTATTTTTTTTTTTAATAATTATAAACTCGTGCTTGACTACAATCCCGCCTGATGGTAAGCAGTGATTCAATCGTTGATGGTAAAACGCACTAGTTTATTCACATAAAAAACTTAGGAATAGGACGAATGACGGCAATTGAGCGAGGTGAAGCAATGTTAAACCAAAGACCAACACGACCAAACGATGCTGCGCTAGAGAGAGATTGATCTGGAGACTCCCCACGACCAAACTCCCGACACAACAACATTTGGCGCATCGTACCCGCCACACAACGGAACACAACTGCTCAGACCCGTCCTCCATGCGGCTTCACCAGACATCATGCCGGAACACGACGAATCGCTTGGCGGCAAGATTTTGTCTGGTGGGTGGTAACTTCTGCCAGCAGCCGATGTTATGGCCTACCACCGAGGTATTAAAGTAAACATTTTATGTAATTATAAATTAAATTTCCAAAATAAGGCAGGTGCCTATGTAACTTTCCATTTATGAACAACGCTGTAACTTCAACTAAGTACTACGCATTTTAAGTTAACTACCTAAATCGATGGAGTAGAGGACATTTGCTCACCATTTTAAGAGCATTATTATACCTATCTGTGGTCTTCAAATGGTGAAAGAAAATAACTTTGAAAGCGGAGTGCTTTATTTTACACCAAAAAATAACTCAGCATAAAACCATTATTACATATAAAGGTAAAGGGTCTACCAGATAGGTAATCCCAACATAACTTAAACATAATCAACGAAAATCTTCATTTGAATTAATTTTTATAGCCACAATTCATATTTAAAATACATTTGCTCAACGAATTTTATTTAAATTCTCTTGATAACACTACACAGATCCAAGTCCAGGCTGAAATGATGAAGACTACTAACACTACCTTATCTTTATTAACTGTAGTGACATAAAATACAAACAATCTAAAAAAAAAAAAAAACAGAAAATCAGACTCAAGACAGTGCAAGTGCAGCAGAGGCGTGCGAAGAGGCTAATTGTCGACCTAGATTTGGTTTAAAACAGTCTCCAAAGCCTGAAGCACAGGCGAGGAGTAGCTAGCCTGTCGGTGTTCTATAGGATGCATTTTGGAGAATGTGCGCGGAAATTACATGACTTAATTCCTCCATCTCCGTTTCATCCTCGGACGACCCCTCGTATGGCGAGTATTCACCCCTATATTGCTGACACCGCTACGATCCGGACGAAGCGTTTCGCCTCCTAATTTATACCGCGTACATCGAGGGACTGGAACAGTTTAGTTAACTAGTCGGTCAGAAGAAGCAAAACGCTCCGTTTTGCCTCATTTCTAATACCGCGTACAACGAGGGCCTCTTAATAAACTAGCGTGCTTTACCATCAACGATTGCATCACTGCATACTATCGCCATGACAGCCTCCGTGGCCTAGCGGTAGCGAACGCGGCCGCTGCGCAAGGTGGCTTGGTTTCGATCCCCACGCAGTGCAAATATTTCTATGCATGAATATGAATATTTGCACTGGTCTGGTCGTGCCTCGGAAAGCACGTTAAACCGCTGGTCCCGAATGCCATACGAACATCTAGTGGCAGTCGTTATAGGTTGTTGGAGCTCTCAAAACTCTAATAATTGGTCTAACTGCAATGCTTCCAGATCGCCTTCGGGTTGTGGAGGTCAGACGGCAGTCGCTTCGCGGAAAATATAGTTTAGCCAAAATCAGCAATTAGACTGATAAAGCGGACCCCAGATTCCAAAGCTGAAAAAGCTTTGGATGCGACTGGGATTAAGGCTAAGATGTTGATTGCATCACTGCTAACCACCAACTTCTCTCTTGTGGCTATTTTACATCGCAAACTCACTCTCGCACACTTCAGCATGCTTTCAATCAACAACCTACATGCATACTCTCCATCATTCACTCCAACACGACACTTCACTTTCATATGAATCATTAGTTCTGCATTGTTAATTGTTTTTTTTTTCTGTATTATGTATTGTTATCCTTAACTTTTATTGATTGACTCTTTGTGATCTTCCTGGCATTATCAAATGTTTACTCAAGAATCTCAAGATCGTATTTTTTACAAATGTTTTACTCTATTCTTTCCTAGTGACTTTTTTATTTTACATATTATAAACCAGCGCCTGACCGCAATCCTGCCTGATGGTAAGCAGTGACGCAATCGTTGATGGTAAAGTGCACTAGTTTATTAAGAGCTTATTCACTCTAGCTTTGAAGACACTCAAATTGTAGTCCGACGGAAACACTGCCGCGGGCAATTTGTTCCAGTCCCTCGATGTACGCGGTATAAAGGAGGAGGCGAAACGCTTCGTCCGGATCGTAGTGGTGTTAACAACGTAAGGGTGGAAACCAGCCGTACGACGGGTCGTCTGCTGGTGGAACGGAGATGGGGGAATTAAATTAGGGTTGTAACGGAGCTTCGCCTCCGCTTCCGTTACTGCGGAAGTTCCGCAAGAAATCGTATCTTCGCTTCCGCCTCCGCCTCCGCACAATTTTTGCGGAGTTATAACGGAGGTTTATTTACGTATTTTTTTTTTCAATAAATAACGCGCAAGCTGCGACGCTCGACAACCATCCGGCGGCGTTTGAGCGCGAAATAGTCAAGAATCAACTAGTGCGAGGCGGGAATTGCGACATACACAATTTGTTTCTCCTTAATTTTCATTACAAGAAGGTAATATTTTTTTACCAAGTATACTACTATTAATGTACGTATTTAAAATAAAAAGTTTGTTTTAATTAACCATAAATTTCATTTTTTTCTATATGTACTTTCACCTCCGCCTCCGCCTCCGTTAACCTCCGCATCCGCGGAGGTGAGACTCGTCGCCTCCGCATCCGCCTCCGCCTCCGCTAACAAGCCTCCGTTACAACCCTAAATTAAATCATGCAATTCCCTCGCACACTCCCCGAAATGCATCCTATAGAACACCGAAAGGCTGGCTACTCTACGCCTGTGCTCTAGGCTTAACACAGGCTGTAACACAGGTTTCTTCAAAAACCTACTTTGGGCACCAGTCTCTTCCAATGGTGGAATATAAGTATAATATTGTTAAACCAGAAGTCGTGGTGGCCTAGTGGTTAAAACACCAGCCTCTCAAGTATGAGTGTGCGGGTTCGATTCCAGGTCAGGCAAGTACCAATGAACTTTTCTAAAGTTATAGGTACTTTCTAAGTATATCATGGACACCAATGACTGACGGTGAAGGAAAACATCTTGAGGAAACCTGGACTTTATAAGTCTGAAATCGCCAACCCGCATTGAGCAAGCGTGGTGATTACGCTCAATCCTTCTCTGTATGAGAGGAGACCTGTGCCCAGCAGTGGGACGATAAAAGGTTGATTATGATGATGATTGTTAAACCAATGTGAAGAGAGAAATAAATAAAAAATAAAATATTTAAAAAAACAGTACATCAGTACCCTAATAACTATCAATTGGAATCATTTTGAAGTATGTTACTAATCCATAGTTCTGTGTGTCGGTTCAACAAACTAAAAAACGCAATTAATGTTTTTTTTTTTAATAACTTATAAACTAGCGCTTGACCGCAATCCCGCCTGGTGGTAAGCAGTGACACAATCGTTGATGGTAAAGCGCATTAGTTTATTAAGAGTCTATTCACTCTAGCCTTGAAGACACTCAAATTGTAGTGTGACGGAAACACCGCCGCTGGCAAATAGTTCCAGTCTCTCGATGTACGCGGAATAAAAAAGGAAGCAAAACTCTTCGTCCGGCTGTTGTTGAACTGTTAAAGTTAAACCTATTGCTACTACTGATCGTGTGTCTATGCGATCACAATAATAGACCACTGATACAGACACTAATCACCACACTCACTCACTGACACTTCTGTCACTTAGACAGAAATCTATTGCATTTTTATTCAACACAGGATTTATTTATTAGAGAAATAAACGTTTAATACTAATACTAATAGTGAAAAGCAATGAACATTAATTACAGCAGCAATCAACGTGCCAATTATTAACCGGTAGCTATTTTTATTATCACATTCTACGACGTTATAAAACTGAAACAAAATGTCAGTCACTTTATAAATGTCTGAAGTGGTAACAGAGCTCGTTGTAAAATACAAATCGAAGCTGATAAAAGAAGAAGATAATTGTTTCTACAAATCGAAGCCCACATTGGATTTTCTAAAAATATGAATCGATTATAATCGAATCCGACCAAAAACATGTTATATAAAAAATGAGAGTCAAGTTAAAAATTATGAAATGCCACATGCCTATCGGTATCCGACAAAATAATTGGGGTCTGTATGGGTGCACGCATTAGTAAATATATCTAGGTAATCCTGAAAAGAAGATGGCCAAATAGAACCTAAACGCGTAAGTTAATGAAATGAAATGAAATGAAATCGTTTATTAAGCAAGTAGGATCACTGATCACTTTTACACGTCATGTTTATTTTTTATTTTATTTTTTTAACTAGATGAAGCCGGCATTTCCTAACTGACTACCTCTGAGAAGAAATAGCCGAAACAAACTCAGGGATCATCGTCTTTTTCAAGTCCAGACATTAAAATGAAAATGTTTACAATAATTTACCTTATAATTACGCATATTGCTTAATAACAATTAACAATGCTTAACAGAGCGAGCAGCTCAGTCCCAAGCTTTTTTGTCTTCTAAATAATCTGTGATTTTATAATACCCCTTTTTGCAAAGTTTGGCCTTTATATGGTTCTTAAATCGTTTAATGGGTAAGTTTCGAATGTCCATGGGAAGCTTGTTGTAAAAGTGTATACATTGACCCATGAACGAGTTGCCTACTCTGTGGAGACGAGTGTGATGTACAGCAAGATTGTGTTTGTTCCTGGTATTTATATTATGAATATCGCTCATTTTCTCAAAATTCGAGATATTTTTATGAACATACATAAGATTTTCAAATATATATTGTGAAGCTACAGTCAGAATGTTCACCTCTTTGAACTTTTCTCTAAGAGATTCTCTAGGACCAAGGTTGTAAATGGCTCGAACAGCCCTCTTCTGTAAAACAAAGATGGTATTGATGTCCGCACAAGTTCCCCAGAGAAGAATCCCATAAGTCATAAGACTATGAAAATAACTAAAATAAACAATTCTGGCTGTATCCACATCAGTTATCTGTCTAATTTTCTTAACAGCAAAGGCGGCAGAACCGAGTCTACCCGACAGCTTCTCAATGTGAGGACCCCATTGTAACTTGGCGTCAATAGTTAATCCAAGAAAAACTGTCGACTCGACAGGGATCAACTCTACTCCATTCAGTTGAACATTGGTACTTAGCTGCCTGACATTTGGCGTAGAAAATTTAATGAGTTTAGTTTTTTTTTCATTTAAAAGGAGGTTATTTACATTAAACCAATGGACAACTTTAGAGAGTGCATTGTTAACTTCGTCAAAATTTGTTAGCTGACGCTTGACTTTAAAAATAAGAGAAGTGTCATCTGCGAACAATACTATGTTGTGATTATCCCTCACGTGATGAGGTAAGTCATTAATATAAATTAAAAACAAGAATGGACCTAGAATTGAGCCCTGCGGAACGCCCATGGTGACCACAGATCCTGCAGATCTCTTGCCATTAACATCAACCCTCTGAATTCGATTATTCAGATAAGAAGTCAGAAGGTCGAGAGCTCTGTCCTCAAACCATAATGGTACAATTTCCTGATAAGAGTATCATGATGTACGCAATCAAAGGCCTTGGACAAATCACAAAAAATACCAAGAGCATCTTGCGATTCCTCCCAGGCCCCAAATATGTTCTTTAGCAACGCCACGTCCGCATCTGTAGTTGAACGACCTTTTGTAAAACCAAATTGTTTCACGTGCAATAAATTGTGTAAGTTAAAGTGCCTCAACGGCTGTTTCAAAATGAATTTTTCAAAAATTTTGCTTAAAGTTGGTAATATCGATATTGGCCGAAAATTCGTGGGATCAGTTGTACTACCAGATTTGAACAGTGGAATTACTTTGCTTAGTTCAAATCAGGAAATACGCCAGATGTGACACAAGAATTAAAAACAATTGCTAAGAAAGGTGCGATAACATCTATTATTGAAGCTGCAGTGTATACTGACAAACCCCAATGATCGGCAGTTTTTTTTACATCAAGATCCTTAAAAGATTCTATAATGTCTTTACTGGTCACAAATGCAAATTCAAAGTGATTGTCACAATCTGGAACACATTCTTTTAGTATGGCATAAGCAGAAGTGGAGGAAGAAGACAAAGTTTTTGTTGTCATTATTGGAATACTAATAAAAAAATTCTCAAACTCAGTTGCTACCTCCAAGTCCGCCTTTATATCTTCATCGTTAATTTTAAGATGGAAATCGCGATTTTGTACTTTGGTTCTTCCAGTTTCAGAATTTATAATTCCCCAAGTTGTTCTGATTTTATTGCCAGAAGATTTTATTTTATTTTTAATGTGTATGGCTTTTGCCGAGGAACAGGCTCTTTTAAAAGTGTTTGAATAATTTTTAACAAATTCTTGAAAAGCTTCATCATGGTTAAATGTTTTTTCCTGATACAATTCATACATTTTTTTCCTGCTTTTATAAATACCTGGGGTTGCCCAGTCACTAAATATGATACGGTCGCTAACAGGCAATGTTTTTTTTGTGAAAACTTTCATAAATTCACAATTGATTAGGTTAAATAGTACACTATACGCATGATCCGGATTGGCGTGATAAGGCAAGTCCGGTAGCTTTTCAATTAAATTATTTTTAAATTGTCCTAAACGATTTTCATTTATAGGAACAAAACTCACAAGTTTTCTTTGAGCTCTGACTTCACTTTTCTGAGTAAAAGTAACTAACTGGCCACAGTGATCAGAGTCTAACTCGTTTATAATTTGTTGAAATCTATTTTATACATATTAATAAAATTATTATAATTAAATGGTCAGAAGGTCTTGAGTTAGTAAAGATGTTGTCTAAACAGGTGGCACTCGTGGCAGTTATTCTAGTCGGCTCAAAGAATCTTGCGTACAAGTTATAAGACTTAAATAATGACATAAATTTATTAACTGTAGCTGATTTCTCTAGAACATTAATGTTGAAGTCTCCACAAACAACAACTGTTTTGTTACTGTGACAAGTCTTTAATAAAACTTTCTCCATATATTTCTCAAAAATATCATAGGAAGCACATGGGGGCCTGTAGACACTTATTACAATGAACCGCTCAAGCTCGATGCAAGCAATTTCAATAATGATTGATGTATCCAAAAATAGTAATTTATGCGTGCCTTAAATAACCGGGTCCAATTTATTTTTTCTAGCTTGGAAAATGTTTTGTATTAATATTATATAAACTCAACTTTATCAAACCTATTTCATTTTAATCTGTGGTACCCATGTGTTTCGTTTTAGCAGCGTAGCGGCATTTAATTTAGCGATTACGTTTGAAAAAATACTAAAATAATATTTTTTTATTTATTTTACATCAGTAGTCTTTTTTATGTCAACAACAGTAAAAACAGTATACTTAATTGATTTAAAAATAAATACTGCCTTAATTACATTTAATAATTAAAATAAAATCTTTCAACCAACCCGCAACCCTGACCCAGGTATCGGTTTTCGTGGACCCGGTCACAATGTGCCGACATCTCTATGAGGCGCGCGTGAAACACAACGCGCCGTCGAACTGGGCCTAGTCCTTAGGTACCGGGCGGCGAGCTGCCCAGTGCTCGCCACTCGCAAGCCCGCGGGAGTTTGATGTTTTCTCCCGACCAGGGTAACTCCTGCGGCAGCTAGAGGCATGTGGGCGCTGAGATTCCCACTCTCTCACGTGCTCCGCCTTCTCCTTTGCTAGTATCACTGATTCGCAGTAGGTGATAGCTTGCCAAGCACTCTCGCTCCGAACCATGGCCTGGACCAGAACCGGACGCAAGAGATTTCCGCCAATCTACACAGTGGTGACACCCTGGCATTTCCCCCCGCCTTATCCGGAACTGAAACCTCTCGAAACAGCCGTGTCCGGTGGGGACCTGCGTCAGGTGGACGGTAAGGACGCCATAGCGCCTTTTTAAGCACTTCTCAAAGAGGCGGTAAGTCCCTTAAAGTCTTCTGTTTGTTTTTCGTAAGAGTGTAAATCCTGTCGTCTATACATAAAGGGAAAACAAACCAAACTTCCTCTAGTTTGGTTCAATGTTTCAATGAAATATTTCTATATAGCGCTATATAAACTATAGAACATAGTACCTACTGCCATTGCTGAAGACAGTCCCCTCGCGACTTGGGTATAAATTAATAGGTTCAGCAATCTTCTATGTGTTACTAAAGATTAGAAAGAAGAAGATATGTTAGCATTTATACTTAAAAGCCACTTTGTAAAAACGTTTTCAAGCTGCAGCTACGAGTAAAAGCAAAATAAATGGGTTTTCTTCCCTCTGCTCTTATACTGTTTGTTTAAGTGCACTTTAGATGAATGTAAGAGCGATATCCGAGATATACATAGTACGGAATGAAACACCGACACGGATTTATAGTTTGTAACCTTTTTACTTTCTTTGGAACCTGTGCGTAAAGATACATTAGTATCAACTTAACAGGAAGAACTGGAGCAGTTAAGTTCCGGGGATTGTCTCTTAAATGAGCCGCTTGGGATAGGTCTTGAGGAAGACCTGTAAATGTATTCGTTACCTAGACTATGCGTTATCGAGTGATAGGAGTTCAGAGTGCGTCTGACGTTTAGGGGATTGAGCACCGACTTTTAATATCACTCGGGGCGGCTTCGTTTCTTATACCCCGATCAATTCGAAGAAGTATATAAAAATATGTTCTTTATAACATTCTTTGTAAGTATTTTAATAAATATTAAGTACAGTTTTCTTTTGATAA
Organism: Sesamia nonagrioides; assembly: GCA_017933935.1. Lineage (NCBI taxonomy): Eukaryota > Metazoa > Arthropoda > Insecta > Lepidoptera > Noctuidae > Sesamia > Sesamia nonagrioides. Next base: position 351,572 of record JADWQK010001358.1, read on the forward strand.
ATGGAGAAGAGTGGCATGTCACGTCATGTCTGTGGTGGACAGGTGAGGTTCGGTCTGTTCTGTTCAGATGTAACGAATACTATTCGTTTATCAATCAGTGTGGCTACCATGAGTTTTAGTTACGAGACTAGATACAATTCGAAAAATAAAAGAGTTAGCTATCTTCTTCTTCTTCTTCTTCCTCAGCCCATAGATGTCCACTGCTGGACAAAGGCCTCCCCCAAGGCTTTCCACAATGACCGGTCTTGTGCTGCCCACATCCATCGGCTTCCCGCGACCTTCACCAGGTCATCGGTCCACCTTGTTGGGGGTCTCCCTACGCTGCGTCTTCCAGTACGTGGCCGCCACTCCAGAACCTTGCCGCCCCATCGGCCATCGGTTCCACGAGCAATGTGCCCCGCCCACTGCTACTTAAGTTTAGCGACTCGGAGAGCTATGTCGGTGACTTTGGTTCTTCTGCGGATCTCCTCATTTCTGATTCGATCACGCAGAGAAACTCCTAGCATAGCTCTTTCCATTGCCCTTTGTGTGACTCTGAGCCTTCGTATGAGGCCCCATTGTGAGCGACCACGTTTCAGTTCCGTAAGTCATCACTGGCAACACACACTGGTCAAAGACTTTAGTCTTGAGACACTGTGGTATCTTGGACGACGAGAAGATGTAGCGTAGCTTCCCGAACGCTGCCCAACCGAGCTGGATTCGCCGAGACACCTCTTTCTCGAAGTTGGACCTACCTAGTTGGACTTTCTGTCCCAGGTATATATACTCGTCAACAACTTCGAGTGCAGAGCAACCAACTACAATTGGAGTGGGTGCGACATGAGAGTTCGACATGATCTTCGTCTTATCCATGTTCATTTTTAGACCCACTTGTTGGGAAGCTCTGCTGAGGTCATTGAGCATTTTGCCCAAGTCCTCCAGGGTCTCAGCCATAACCACGATATCATCTGCGAAACGGAGATTAATGATGTACTCGCCGTTGATGTTGATGCCATGTCCTTTCCAGTCCAGGAGCTTGAAGACATCTTCCAACGCAGCAGTGAACAATTTAGGAGATATGACATCTCCTTGTCTCACTCCACGCTGCAGTTGGATCGGTTTCGAGTCCTGATCCTGGAGACGGACTGACATGGTGGCGCTTTTGTACAAACACTTTATCACCTCAATGTATCGATGGTCAATTTGGCACCGCTGGAGAGACTGTAGCACCGCCCAAGTCTCAATCGAATCGAAGGCCTTCTCATAGTCCACAAACGCCAAGCATAGTGGTTTGTTATACTCCTCGGACTTCTGTATAACTTGCCGCAGCGTATGAATGTGGCCTATGGTGCTAAAGCCTTTTCGGAAGCCTGCTTGTTCGGGAGGCTGGAAGTCGTCAAACCTGCGAGCGAGACGATTCGTGATGACCCTAGAGAACAGCTTGTAGACATGGCTCAGGAGGGATATCGGTCTGTAGTTTTTCAGCTATCATTCCAACTACCTCACTACCCAACTTCTTCTTGCAGTGAAGTTGTTACAAAACCGATCAGTTGCTTACTATAGATAGTTTATACCGTGAGATTTATATAACATATATCGTCTGGCTATCTATACACTGTAAAACTTCGGTATAGGTTCAGGAATCCGCTGTGTGCCAGATAGATACATTAAATGTCAATATTCGATGCTTGTTGGTGTTGTTGTTAGTGATTGTGATGATAATGAACAGCGGTGGCCTAGTGGTATCAGCGGCAACTTACGAGTTGTAGGTCGTAGGTTTGTGTAAATTATTTCAACACCGCTGCTCTCAAAACGGTG